>JBBBDQ010000253.1:792500-1200000 GCA_037127315.1 Ascarosepion bandense
CATAACTTCATATGAACAGTATTGAACTCTCTCTCTCTCTCTCTCTCTCTCTCTCTCTCTCTCTCTATATATATATATATATATATATATATATATATATATATGACGTTTTGCACATGCATACGCATTTAAGTTTGTTTTATGTTTTTGCGTAAGTATATATTTATTCCCGCTTCTGTGTTCATGCATTGAAATATGATTATGTCTATCCTGACCCCATTCATATGAGGCCAGTGATTTTATGAATCCGCCGTGACTGTATCCAATATGTAGCAATTTAGTCTGCCTAAAAGTTAACAGACAAATTGACATCTCGATAAAGACTAAATTTTGAAATTTGTGTATGTATATATACATGGGTGTATTACTATGTATATGTTTTTTCTCACTAATGTTTGTGAATATTTCTCCATATGTGAATGTTTGTAAGTTTATTCATGTATGCGTTCTTTTTCTCTCCTCCATCTAAAATATGAATAATTTTCTAAATGTACAAAATTGTTAAAATATAGTTTTTTTTTGTTTTTTTTAGCAACAAAAATATAGTAGATATAATAGTTAATTAATAATGCTGATCTTAATTTTATAAAATTGTAATACCAATGCCCACCAAGATTAATTTTAAGTCTTCCCACATATTCTCCAAAGTAAAAGTTGCTTTACTCTGATTGGTCCAAATTGTACATACAATAATGCCTCCCTGATGAAAGAGGTCTTGCTTGTTCTTAACCTTTTAAAGCCATTCATTTCGAAATAACAACATCACTTGAAATGACACAAAAAGTGACGAAACAAAATAGCTACTTTTGTAGTGATATTATAATATATCAATGTTATAATTTATTAATAAATATTATTATTATTATTATTATATATATATATATATATATATATATAGGAAAAACTACTAAAATGTTGGAAGTTTAAAATGTATTTGTAAAAATGTATTTTTCTGGCAGTATTTATTTATTTCTATTATTATATCCTCGGCCTTTCATCAGATTTTAAAACTTAAATTAGAAACGTTTTTGCGAGAGCGTTCGTCCGAGAGATTGTTTACATCATGTGACGCAGAAAGCGACAGATTGTTTTAAATATTTGTAAACATAAACCTGTCTTTAATAAAAATTATACATTTTGTTTTAGAGAAAACATTTTAATTGAATCTAAAAAATGTTTCACTATTGAAATATTTATAAAGATTCAAAACACGTAAGTCCCTATTTAACCCTAGCCTTTGTATATTTCATTTAAAAATACAATATATATATATATATATATATATATATATATATATATATATATATATATAATGCACTACGTTCATTTATTTGTGCGGAAGCCATTCCTGTTATATATATATATATATAATATATATATATATATATAATGATGTACGTTGTATCGAGCAATCCTTATAAAATTAAATGCATGAACAGCAGGTAAAAATATCTACGAGTTCTCTAACTTTGTTACAATATATATATATATATATATATATATATATTGTAACAAACTTATATATGTATATATATGTATATATATATATTTTTTATATATATGTTATATATATAATATATATATATATATATTATATATGTTATATATATATAGTTATATATGTATATATTTATGTATATGTGTGTATATATATATATATATATAAATACGTACATACATATAAAATATATATATATATATATAGATAGATAGATAGATAGATAGATAGATAGATAGATAGATAGCAATCAATCATTTGAACACTTCTCGTTAAAAACGACGGACGTGGAAGAATGTTTAATTTATTTTTTGCAGTATTTTTACGTGTTTTTATGTGAAGACAAAGAGTGTAAAAATTATGGAACATTTAAAACAGCTCATCTTCAGCAAAAAAGAAACATATAAGAATATTGGAAAAAATTAAATTAAAAACTAATAAATAAAATCGCTCTTGTCGTTTGTTTATAACGAAGCATATATACATACATAAATTCACACACAGACATTCTCTCTCTCTCTCTCTCTCTCACACACACACACACACACATATATATATATATATATATATATATTGTAATCTGCAGACAGATCTGTTTCGCTGTCTCACAGCACCATCAGTACGCTTAGACTCCGATTGCTTATATATATATATATATATATATATATATATATATATATATAAATTTGCTTGATAAACTTTAATTATGTGTAAAACAAGAGATATTTTTAAAGGATCGGAACGTGTCCGAAAATATAGACTTCAATGTATATCATCCTTCTTCTCTCCTAAACTAGTCATCTATTTTTCACTTTCAAACACTCCGTTAGAGATTTAGTATTATGACGAAACGAGCCATTTTGCAGAACTTTTAAATTGTCTTAACTATTAACAATTGTTTTTCCAGTACTTGTATGTCAGTTGCAATATTTAAAATATGAAATTGGGCAAAGAGTAAAATGAAAGCGAGACATAGCAAGAGAATATGTGAGTAGTTTCGCTTTATCATTGTAACATCTTAGCTTAACTTTGTCTGAAAGAAAATGTTTTATATGACAGGGTTCAGACCCCGTACAAACGTAGCATGCCATATTTTCTGTCTAAGTGATACGTCAATGAGGAATGTGTCAATTTCACTTCCAGGCATTTATGTGACCTCTGTTCCTCTGAGAAGACAAGCTATAATAAAAGAGGGGAAAATTGAGGAGATTATAAGATTTCAAGACATGTGACGGACAGCTAAGAGTTATGTAAGTTTATTAAATAATGGAAGCGGATTTTATGACAAAATCGTTGATGTTCTAGAGAGATATACGAAAAATATCTATTTTCGCGCACCAAACACCGCAAATGAGTTTATTTTATTAGCATTTTCTTTCAAAATCTATAGTAATGTAAAAAAATAGCTTAGCTGTTGAAATTCATCCTAAAATGTATATTACCTCTTAAGATATGTAAATGGTTGGCAGTTATATATTATCGCCAGAAGACGTAAATTACTGAAAATAATTGAAATTCACCTGAAGCGAGTTGAATATGTAATGCTCCTCATGCGAATGACATTTCCATTGAGTTTTTCTACGACATATGACTTCATTTAATTTCTTTTAATTTGTTCTTCTTGAATTTATATTTAAACTACGGTAATCAGGAGAGAATTATGACTCCAGTTTACATTTATATATATATATATATATATATATATATATATTGTAATGGTTGTTACAATGGTTTATAAATTCATAGTATCACTACACAAAAATTTTCGCGTTTCGAAACTACTTTACGTACTTCTCATCGGGTGATAAAGTTGGAATGAAAATTTAAATGGTGAAAACGGTTTATTTGTGGTGATATGATATTTTAGTGAACGTGGGGTATGGAGCTTTTTCTGATTCTGTCGGTCGTATTGTAGTCTTAGATATATGGGTTAGGAGAGGTCGCTTAGTTTAAGACAGATTCCTTTTTTTTAATTTTATCTGGATTTTGGTGGGAGTGACGTCGCTGTTAATGAAAGCGATGTAAATTTCTTTGGTATAGGGAGTTTTAGTCTGGTCTAAAGTTCCGTTCGTGGTTCTAGTTTTCCTGCTATTGGGTTAAGGAAATGTTATGGCGTAGCTTATTTTTGGGCAGGTCGCTCTTTCGTTTATGTTTTTTTTATTTTTTTATTTTTTTAATGCAGTGCCGATAGTTTTTATTTTTACTTCTATTTACCTGTAGATGGAATTATTGTCGGTGTAGTGTGGGATTTATTTTTTTTTATCTTTACGTTTTTGTTTTATTTATTTAGTGGGTTGATTATGTGTATTTATTGTATTTTTCGGGGCTTGAGTGGATGGGGTGTTTTTTGTTTTGTTTTCTTTAAATTTTAACGATAAATATTTGCGATGTTTGCATAATACTGCTAGTTCGTCCCTACGGTTTAATAGTTCGCTACTGTTGGCTTCTTTAGAATGTGTAGTTTTTCTCTTAAACATAAATGGCAGATGTCGTTAAGTGAGTTGCAAGATCTAGTTTTTTCTAGGATTTTACATTTTACTTTGGGTTTCTGTTTTGAGTCTTTTAGTTTCCAAATGTATGCGGAAAGTGATGTTTGGTTTCGGTATAAGTTGTTTTTGAATGAAGTTAAGTGCTTGTACCAGCACTGCTTAAAATTGATCTTAGTAGATCCGATGTACATTTTATTTATAGTGGGAGTTTCAATTGATGTTATGTTGCATTGATAGATTATTGAGTTTATTTTACATTTATTCTGTAGTGGGCAGTTGTTAGAGCTTCTATAATTACATAGATTTTTATTGTTACTTTCTTTATATTTTTGGTAGTTAATTTTATTTTGATCTACGTGTTGATTTAGAATATATTTGTTATGCTTTGTTATGATTTTTTCTAGTTAGTTTGTGCAGCTATAGCTTAGTGTTAGCGTATTTTTTTTTTTTTACTAAGAGTTTTATTGGTGGGGAAGTTTTTCTTTAATTAAATTGAGGAACCTCGGTCCAAACTTGGTGTTTTGGTTGAAAGGAGGTGTGTACCAAATGATTTTTCTATTTCTATTTTTCCTGTTATGGTTATAGTTAGTTATATACTGAATGTTTTGGTTTTTGTAGCCACTTCTCTATAGGAACTCATTGTAGAGATTTTTGTGTTTGTTAAATATTTATTCACTGGACGAGTTTTTACTAATTCTATATTCTATGGAGGAGGGTATATGCTTGATTATACTTGGGGAGTGGTATGACTTTGTGTGATGCATAGTGGGTATTCATTGGATTTTGCGAATGGTTGGTAATTATTATTAACTAAATCAAGTGTTACATCGAGGAAGTTCACTACATTTAAATTTGTGTTGACTATTACATTTAGGTCTAAACTTTTAAATTCTCAGTGGATAAGTTTTCTTATTATGTCTGTTTTAATGTGTGTGGAGTTTTGTGCTATCATGAGACCGTCGTCTCTGTATAGGCCTATGTCTTTTGTGTCTATGTCTTGGTGTGCAGTAAGATGTCTTGGTGTGCAGTAAGATATATATATATATATATATATATATATATATATATATATATATAGTGTATCGAGCCAGCAAGTAATTTTCTAAACATATGCTGTTAAATATAGGAGACAATGAATATCTATTATGTTTAATCATGGGCCGTTCTAAATGTCGGATTTTTATTTAATTTCAGTTGAAAATAAAGACAAAAATTCTCCAACATTTGGATAATTATTTATTGATTTTCTTCTAAGCTTTCGGCTTACATGTGATAGTGGATGTTATAATATTTCAGTTTAACAACCTCTCTGAAGATGGCTTATGGCTGATGTCTCTTGAATTAGTGGCTACATCCAGCGGAAACCTATGGACAAGACAAATAAGAAAGATTACCAAAACTTTTCCAGAATGAAGTAAGAGCTAGTGTGGAGGAGGATAGAAATACAAAAATGGTGAGATTAAGCCAGCAAGGAGCATGGACCAGATGGGAGAACATACCTAAACGGAAAATTACTTGGTCTGAGATATTATGGAATGAATTCACATATGAAAAATTCTAGATCAGTGTAGTTTATGATACACTACCAAGCCCTCTGAACCTCCATATTTGGGAAAAAAAGAAACTCCTTCATGCAAGTTATTTTCAGGAAGAGCATCACTCCAACATATACTTAGTAGTTGTCCCAAGGCATTAAGTGATGGGAGATATCGTTGGCGCCATGATAATGTTTCAAAGAAACTAACCGGAATATTCAACACAGCCATCCGGAGTTCAAAATTTAACCCAAAGAAAGAGAAAATTCAATTTGTAAGGGCGGGCGAAAAAACCAGTATGTATGAGACCCACAAGATGTGTACTTTCTTCAGCCTCAGATTGGCAACTCATGGTAGACCTAGGATGCCGACTGAGGTTATCAGAACACATTCTAAGTACTTCCTTACGACCAGATATGGTCTTGTTTTTGAATTTAATAAAACAGATTATTCTGTGGGAACTAACAGTCCATGGAAAGAAAACTTGGAAGTTGCACACCAACACAAAATGAACAAATACCAAGAACATTTTGATGAGTGTAGAAGGCGAGAATGTCAAGCAATATGATACCCAATCGAAATTGGTGTGAGGGGTTTCGCTGGGAAATCTTTAAATTTGGCCTTCAATAAAATGGGAATTACAGGGTTAAAAAAGAGGAAAATGACTCAAACAATCCTACATACAACTCTGGGGTCATCCAGGTGGATTTGGATCTGCCGAGATAAGAATACCTGGACGGGACAAAATAACGGCAGTGTCCGATAGACCAAAAACCATGGCGAGGAAATGAAATAACCTTGATTAATGTCACCAAATGCGACGATTCTCTTTTTATAATGTATTCATTAATCTATTCATATCATTTTTAATAATCCCAAATATTTCATTAATATCATTTGCTTTACTTTTGTATTTTGCTCCAGTTTTTATCTATTCATTTATCTTTACAATCCCCGTAGGTTTTTTTAATCAGAAATATTACACTAATATCATTCATTTTTAATTTTAGTTATTGACATATCTACCGTGTTCGGTACGATTTTCGATTTTTTTAATAGCATATTCCTTCATCACTTTGGAATGGCATCTTCCACATCGTAATTAATGTATTTATTTTGGTATATTTAATGAGTTTTTTACTATCTAGTCATTTAGCTATTTTAACCATTCATCTTCACATTAATATCATGAATATCAATTTACTTTAATTTATATATTTCCGGATATTTACTGAAACCATGTATATATTATCATCACTGGACATTCATTTATTTGTGGACGACCTTATTCAAGAATTTTTCCACTTCTTCTGTGCAACCAAAACATCTTGCATTCCAATAACGTAGCAAATAGAGATTAGGACACAGGCCTGATCAACCTTGGCTGGGTCAACCTGGGGAGAATGTATGCTGTTATTAAAGGACCGAATCGTCAATGAACCAGGGTAACATCACTGATGATGTGTCCTAACTGCATCTAAATGATGTATTTTTTCAAATTCAAATCACATAATCTATCTAGGACTGTTAAAAGTATTTCTGTATGTACTGCTGTGACCGGAACTATTTGTAAATGAAGTGCTCTAATAAATTTATGCCATAATATTATTTTTGCTAGATTCAATCCTTCTCGCAGTAGCCAACATCTTCTGTAAATCCAATGATGGAAAATCATGTAATGTACTAGTCTTCATTAATTTCTTCAAGAGTTCTGGCCTGATATTTTCGTAAACAATTACAAATGTTTCTATGAGTTTTGTGCAATTTCGTGATTCTAAAAGGGGGACCAGAATGTTTGTAACAACATTGTGAGGCAAAGCACTTATTATTTTGTAAATTTTGTATCGTCGGTGGTTAATTATTTTAAATAAAATATACATTCAATTAGATTAAAACAAACCTGCTGTACTAGTCTCCATAAACTGTTTAGGTTGGATAGTACTTTGTTGTGCTTTAATACTAATAGACTCTTGTAGCCGTAATGAAATATACAAAAAGATAGAAAAATTGAAGAAGAGGAAATATTGACTTAGATTTTGCCACGTGGCCAATCATAGCAATTTTTTTTTTTTTTTTGGTATTTTATAATCTAGTGATTCTCAGAAGCATGGTTCAAGGTTTCATTTTCGAACGTCGAATACTTGTTCGTGGATCAGTTGATTGGTTGCTAGTGTTTCAACTCTTTTATGCGCGTCGGGATTTATCGAATGTTTTTCGTATTTCTTGTTGCTGCAACTGTTTTTCCGAGCGTCGGGATTTCTAATTTGTTGAAGGATTGTGCTCGCACGTCAGGATTCATTATTTTTGCAGGTGTTTGTTCGCACGTCGGGATTCATTATGTGTTGAAAATTTTTATCCATGTAGTTTTTTTTAGGGTGTTCTTTAAAACGACGTTGGACTCCTGTGTTGTATCGTCGTAACATATTGTAAACATTATGGTCTTGGTGTGACTGTTACAATAAACGAACAAATGCGAGGTTAGTGCCAATTATACTATCATTTTCAATTTTGTAGTTGACTTCATTATTTTACATATATTTCCTTTAAGTAAATATTCATCACTTATTTGTATTTCGATGTTTAGGATACAAATGTTTCATATCATTATATCATATTCGGTTTTAATGTGCGTTTCCAGTGTAATGTAGTAGTCGTTTGCAGTTAGCCAGCGTTAGGTTATAGTTTGTTCCGGTATTTCAATAACATGTATCAAATTAACAAGTTTTTCACAGATTTTTTAAAGCGATTGATTAAAAAATTCAGGAGACAGTATATTGATTGAGGTATGTTTTCATTGGTCAGATACGTGTCACGTGTGATAAAGAAAGGGATGTATACTAAATGTAGAGAAAAAATTTTCTGTCTGTTAGTTTTGTCATACTTGTTCTTTACATATTCTATTCATCTTGTCAGATTCAGTTCCACATGTTCAACTTATACAGGCATACTTACATACATATATATATATATATATATATATATATATATATATGGGTTAAATATGTTGAACACAATCCGATAAGATGAAGAGAATTTGTAAAGAACAAGCAAGAAAAACAAAACAGACATATATATATATATATATATATATTTGTATATAAATAGTTAAATAAGGATTGAAAATAAAAATAGTTAAAATTTATTTAAAAATTATAGATTATAATTTTATGTTAAACCTTTTGTTATATTTTCTGTAACGTATGAGAATTTAATCCTTTTTTATTTGTCTTTCTTGATTGATTATTTTCTTTGAAATTTAGAACCCGACTAAACATGGCTGGACATCTTAATATACTGGTGCGTTACCATCTAACGGCATGATATGAATTTTAGAAGTCCGTTGTTTAAGTGAAAAGAATTTTGAGGAAAATTAAGATTACATTCTTGAGTTGTCGCAAAGATTATCAAGATCTGTCATGCAAACGAATGGCTTTAGTGTCTATAGCTGATACTCGGCGACGTGGACAGTGTAAGCAGTTAAAAAATACACGTTGACCAAGAAAGTAAATTCGGCAAGAACAATGGAAAATTGATATTCCTTTCGCACAAAATGAACGGTACTCGGGATGAATCTTATATTGGCTGCTTGGTTGGCGCCATCTGCCAATAATACTCAGCTGAAAACTGAAAAATTCGCATGGACTTTGGAGAGAATATACTGGCATGGTTTGGAGATTGGTCATATCTCAAAAGATTATCTACTGAGTGATGAAGCAGTTTTAAGTGGTCACTTTTGAGCAGCGGAAATTCTCTTGTTATCTCTGAAAAAATAGAGCATCAGCACAAAGTAACAGTGTAGTGTTGGATGACATCACACTTGCTGGAAGTTGAAATCTTGCCATTTACAATGATTGGGTTAAATAATTGATTTTTATTCAAGATCTCCCAACTCCACTTCATTTAACACTGATTTTCTTCTTTGGAAATGGTTGAAGCTGTAAATCTGCTATAGCAAAATGATGACTTTGGAAGTTGAAATCGAATAAGTCCTGTTTTCGCTGAGACAAGTGTTCATGGTGGAATCAATTGACGCGATTCTTGGATGACCCTAGAAGTGGGTTACGAAATATTTTGCCTATATTGCATTGTAATTAAAAACACATGCTAAAGGTTTCCATCCTCTAGCTATTTTTTAAAAAGTATAGTTAATAAATTATAAGTATCTTAAAATCAGAAAATCCTTTTTACACACACACACACACACACACACGCACGCACACACACACACACACACACACACACTCACACACACACATACACACACACACACATATATATATATATATATATATTCATATTTTTTACTTAGTTTTGGTTTATAGATTATTCCGAAATAATAATAAAAATTCTTGTTTTATACAATTTCTTTTCAGTATATTGGACATCATATCTCTCTAAAGTCTACTGTCCGGTAATAATTTACTTGATTTCCCATCAATACACAGAAAGAACTAATTAATCGATATTGCCTTCTGTCCGTCTTGCCTTCGAAATTCAGTAACTTAATGCACCTTAGGATGCCATGCGACTTCGGTTATATATATTCCGCCATCTTATATATCTGTAAAAGAGGAGTCATAAAAATTAAATGTCTGTACCTGCTTGATATATCTAATTCGCAAAGAGAATCGTTGGTTGTTTTAAATATTGAGAACAAGATATATTCTTCTTATATTTGTGATGTTTGTCATTTCTTTCCGTTTTCTTCAGGTATTCTTCTTTTTCTTTTATGTGGCATATCCTTTCAGGACGTAGGCGATCATGGCTTTCCACGCCTCTCTTTCCCTTGTGACTCTTAGCACGCTTTCTCCTGTTGCACCATGCAACACTCGCTCCATCATCCACCTGATCAGGTCCTTCACATAGGTTATCCTCTGCTTTCCCCTGTCTATTTTCTCTCTAGCTGTCCTGTTAGTAACAGGTTCTACTAGCCGTCCTTCCTCATTGCATGTCCCAGGAACTTTAGTTGTCTCAATCTGATGCTCAATATTAATTCGTTTTCGTCTCCATCTTTTCCAAAATCTCGTCATTGAACACATGCTCGTTACATGATATCCGCAGCATCCTTCTGTAGAATGAATTTTCAACTGCTTCAAATTTTTCGAAGATAATGTCCAACATTAAGAGCCATATTAAGGACCGACATCACATAGCTATCCAGTACTCTCCCCATTGTTTCTAGTGAAATTGTCATGTTTCTTAATACTTTACTCAACTTCTGGAACACTTCTTTCGCCATGCCAATTTGCCTTGGGATCTCAGATTACCGTTTTCTTTCTGAATCTGTCATCAACAAGATTCCGTTCTCGGTAGAACTTTCATGTATCTACTGATCATTATATAACAAAATTTATCATAGAGTGTTTTGGATTCTTGTAAGAAACCACACAAAATAATAACAAAAACAGATATGGAGGGATAAAATGTCAGTAAATTGAACAAAATATATATAACCTGGAACCCGGGTTAATATTCAGGAAGACTAGGGATACTGTTAGTAGGAATCAAATATATACAATCTTGTAGTGAAGAAGTTAATCCGGGTAATGAATTTTCTTACTGAGCAACTAAGCGGCGGTCTACATATTCAACTGAACCCGCGCACTCAGTATAGGCAGGATAATTTGTACACCTCAGGCGAGTCAATTTATTGTGCAATAAAGGGGTTGTCCCCGACATAGTGTTATTTTCGAATTTGAAAATTTGTAATTGAAACTGTGGACTGTAAAACCTTAAATTAGGATCGCTGGGATAGAAAGAAACTCTGTAGATATAGGATACAACCTAATCCTGAATTTTTTATGCATGTCTTATTGTGTTCATGAATATTACGTAGTAAAGAAACAGGAATGAATATATGAAATGAAATGCATATGTGTCATTATTCATCAACATTTTATGCATTTTTTTTATTTCAATGCACAAAGAAATATTTTACACCAGTTGCTTGAATGTAATATGAACTCATCTGGAACTATCAATTTAGATATGAATGTGGCTTGTATTTGTTCGGATATTTTCTATCTGCGAGTTTCACTTATCTTAACACATTTGACTGATAAAAACCATTCATGTGATCTTGTTCATTCGATGTAGTTAATTAATAAAGCATATATATCATGTAGCTATCTGAGAAACTAAAATATTATTTTCAAATTGTTTAAATAAAGTAGGAAATGTTATTGATACCCATAAACATTGACATTTAAAATTCTAAGAATAAGATAGGAGAATTACCGTCATCATGAATTGCAATTAGACAAGAAACTATAATGTCACAGAAAGAAATAATCCCAAAATTTGGTAGGAGGTAAAATATAGAGAGATAATCATAAGAGCGACGGTAAGTCTGGGCTTAACAAAATAAAAAAGAATTCAGAATATGCAAGGAGTGAAGAAAGTGTGGTGGAAAGTATGATAGTAGATGACATCAAAGAAATAGAAATGTCAAACAATTGGCAGGAACTGGATTGCAGTTAGATACATTGGTTGTTACGAAAGATACACTGAAATCTTCGGCAGTTTTAATATAAAATGATGAAATCACATACACAAACATATGATTTTTTTAAAAAAGCGCAGATAGGAGATATTTAGAAAAAAACATATGAAAATATACATTCATTAGTGCTAATATAATAAATTGTTGAAGTAATTTGACTTAAGCAAAGCATACTTGCAGATTTGAACTACGGAAAAATTTCCAAATTACTGTGTATATATACGCACAAAGGTCTATACAAATACAACAGGCTACCACTCGGGATAAAATAGCGCCTGCGATTTTTAAGCAGAAGATTGGTATTATATTGACGGGTCAAAATTTCGCCACAGTTTATATAGACGATATTTTAGATAAAAGCAATAATTTAAAAAACCATGCAACGCATATCAAGGACATTTTTAAAAGATTACAAGATTTTGGGTTACAAGTTAAGAAGAATAAATGTGATTTCTTATTGAATGAAATAAAATTTTTAGGCTACATCATAAATGAGAATAGCAGAAAACCTGACCCAGAGAGACCTTCAGCAATCAAAAACATGCCTGAGCCTAAAAATGTCGCAGAATTGCAAAGCTTCCTCGGTCTCGCTAATGACTATAGAGAGTTAATTATGCATAAACTAAGGGTACCTCTCAAAGAATTACTGAAAAAAGATGTCCAGTGGAACTGTTTCGAGGAGTGCAAAAAGGCGTTTAACGAAATTATATACAATATTGACATTCAGATTAACCTTGACACATTTCGACCCAAGGCTGGAGATTATTGCAGCAATTGAGACAAGCTCACACGGTGTGGGACCATGCGTTTTAATGGTACTACAAAACCGGTTGACCACGCATCGAGAGCATTACTACCGGCCGAGAAAAACGATTCACAAATAAAAAAGAAGATTTGAGAATTATTTTAGCCTTAACTCGATTTCATAGATATATATGCGGTATAGAATTTACACTACAAACGGACCATAAGCCGCTTCTTTGGACCCAAGAAAGGGCTACCTTTATATACTGCGAATAAACTCCTGAGGTGGGACACAATACTAATAAACTACAACTTTACACTCGAATATTTACCATCGAAAAAGGGCACGTAGATGGGCTATCAAGGATGGTTCATAAGGAAAGCGAACCCTTGGAAGACTCAGTGATAGCAGCTCTGAGAGCTGAGGATGAAATCAGCAAAGTACTAAGTAATACCGTTAAAGAGCTACCGGTTACATTGCTAGAGTTAAGAAGAAACACAGAAGAGGATGAATTTATTAACACGACAAAGAAAAAAATTGAAGACAGAGATGCAAAATTGGGAGATAGCTTCTCAATTTGTGATGATGTACTACTGTATAATATCAAAGTCACTTCAAATGAGAATCTTAAAAGACGTTTATGTTTAATATCCCGGGAAAAATCGCATGAAAGCACTAATAAGAAACTATTTTTACTGGCCAAAACTAGCTGAGGATATCGCATATATGGTAGAAAAAGTGTACGTGCTGTGCGGTGGCTACGAAATCGCCACCGATTATACAAAACACTTGGCCATAGTCGGTTAAACCTTGGTCAAGAATACAATGGAAAGCGGCAGAGAAAATAGAGAGCTAATCGATGTTAGGAATGAGAGACGGAATGAAATGAAAGCATCGTCTAGGGATTCAAGGGAGATCATCCTTGCTAGAGGGAGGTGTTCACTGACATATGGACATTGGAATCATTCCTGAAGAGCGGAATGTAATCTGGAACGTAAAACTCATAAGAGTGGGTAGAAGGGTCGAGGATGGTTTCACAGACAGCTAAGATGTCAGGTGAGTTTGTTAGAAAGAATGATTCTACACTGTCAAAATTAGTGCGAATTCCTGGTATGTTTGCGAAGTAGACGCATACAAGTTTTGGGCATTTTCTGAATAGCTAGTTTAATTTTGCAATTTTGTTATATAGTGATCTCTTATTAAGACAAAAACGTCTACAGTAGATTCAGCCGGTCACTCTTTGCAGCATGTGTAGGGTGGAGAATGGCGCAGCCTGCAGCGTAATGTGGCCTCGGGGTTGCCCAACGGAGGTTCATGCAGGGACACTCATCCATGCACGACATGACAATACAAGAAACCCCAATAATATTCAACTCTTGATCAGAGCAGCCTCTCCAGACGTTAGACAAGTGTTCGGGCTCCTAATTAGAAGTCGGAAGCAGCAGCCAGAAAACTGCAAAACTGGTACCCTCAGAAGGAGGTTTTTATAAAACTCATGACCGTAAACTGCATACATTAACGCAGCACGTGAAAAACATACTAAATAATTTTGATTCCAAACCCATTGCTCAGGGTTGAGCAATAATATATTTAAAGAAAAATCATGTGAGTGTTTTAACTCCTAATGTTTGCACTAAAGGCCCGGGTCAAAGGAAATAATATAGATTTTATATTATTTCCACATCTGTTAACTCTGTTTTTTATTAATTGATATTGTATCGCTGCTCATAATTAATATAGCAATATTTTGTCCAGATAAAACATACAGATATCCGTAGCGTTCTTAAATGTACTGCTGTTTTTACTTGTTTGGTTGGTCATTTTAAAACCAACATTATCTGTTGTTTGCCTTTGACTGATATTATCATAAGACCGACCAGGTTATCTTGATATATATATATATATATATATATATATATATATATATATATATACCATGTGAATATCTGAGAAACTAAATATTATTTTCTAATTGGTTAAATAAAGTAGGAAATATTATTGATAGCTGTAAACATCGATTACATTTACATTTAAAATTCTAAGAATAAGATGGGAAAATTAGCGTCGTCCTGAATTGCAATTAGACCGGATATTATAAATTTATGTGTACATAACAAATGCGCCTTTCATAGATAGTAGTGATTTATGGAGTTGTTATGAACAAATCTGAAGTATTTAATATATGCTGGTTTGGTAGATGTTTCTTTGTATTTATTGAAACTGACCTTGAAATTTCTATCCTCTCATCTGTGTTCTACATCTCTGGTTACCTTCCCTTCTTCAGGTAGTTTATGTCAGTGATCATCTTCGTATAGCTCGTGTGATCTTACTTGAATGTGTAAATCACTCTGACATGTTTTTCTGTTACTCCCTACTAAGCTCGGTTAGATATCATTTCTTGCGTTATCGCTCACTCTCATCTCCTAATTGTTCAGTACTTGAGATCATCTCGAATATATTGATAAGTCCCTTTCTTCTCATCCGATTGCCCATGTATTTATGTTTGACGACTTTAATGCCTACCGCGCCAAGAGGCTGTAAAACTCTGTCACAGATTCTGGTGTCCATAGCATGAACATTTCAATCATTCAGTACCTTACGCAAGTGGTGGATTTCTCCAAGTGTTTCTCTAATAAACCTAATAGAGATTACACACTGCTAAACCAAGGTTCACTTTCATCCCTGACTCTTGCAATATCAAGCAGCTCTGCCTTCTTAGAAAATCTGACCATGCGGTAGTTTCCGTTAACATCTGCATTCACTCCCACTCTCACTCTACCCAGGAACTTCAAAGCAGCAAAATATCTTACTGCTACCAAAGAGTGACATCCTTTGGAATATAGTTATTATTCTCCCCATTGAAGTCTGTACTTCCGATGTTTTCTTTTAGTTTAAGACTGGCATTGATGCTTTCTTCCCAGCCAGGAAGTTACGACTTAAGCCCCATTCGTCCTCCTGGTTCTCTCACTTCTTCCTCGGCCGCTATCTCTCCTCAGAATCACTTCTCCCGGTTTTATATAAGCCACGCGTCAGACCATAACAGGGGCCTTTTTTGCCTCGGCTCGTAATAAGTGCAAGAAGACACCTAATGAAGCTAAACTGCTGTTTGCTGAGAGAAAACATCAGCGTATAGCATCCTGTAAGTTCGGCTCCAAAACTATTAGTGGCTCTGTAAAATTTTACTAAATAACAGTAAGTAGACAAACTCGATATTGGATTCGTTTGGAGTATCTGTATCTGACTTCCCATCCAGAACTGAAGCCCAGGTGACTGATGTCCACATTACTATCTTTCTCGTTTCTATTACAATATCAGATCTTGACTCCCATCAAACGAGCGGTGGTGACGAAATCCCAGTTATTGTCGTGAAAAAATGTGCCTCTGAACTCCTCTCTATCTGCTTTAAAATCTATAACTACTCCCTCTCTGTTTCTTACTTTCCTGCCTGCTAGAAGTCCTCCCTTGTGATTTCAATTTTTAAGAATTCGGAAAAACCCTCAGACCCCTATAATTAGCGCCTTTCAGCTTGTTATCAATCTTTGGCAATGTGTTCGAAGCTATTTCGCAGCCTACCGACTCTTCTCGGACAAACAGTATAGTTTTCGCTTCATTAGGTCTACTGCTGATATGTTATCGACTAACACAGAGTATATATACCAGGCTCTCGATAAGAACAACAAAGCTGTTGCCCTTGATATCTCCAAAGTGTATGAAAGAATCTGGCATGCTGGCATTCTACACAAGCTACGGAGCTATTGTATAACTGGACGATTGTTTGATTTCAGGCAATCATTCCTTTGAAATCACGCAATGAAGAGAGTATTAATGGACATCACTCGCAATACTATCATACGAATGCAGCTGTCACTCAAGGCTCTAATCTACGCTTTTTCTGATCTTCATCAACGATCTCCTCGAAGTAATCAGAGCGAAAGTCGGCATCTACGCTTACGACACCACAAATTACTCTCGGCTCGATCAAATATCCGCTAATACTGACAAAGCAAATCTATCTGCTGAGTTTGAGAAGGACCTCCAATCTGTGTTAGATAAGTCTAAAATATTGCTTGTGAATTTTAATGCTTCCAAAACGAAGCTGTTATCTGTTAACCACCCCAGACAATCGCTCCTACCTCATCATTAGCAAGGATCAGGCTAGTCTCCCTGAAAGCACAATTCTGCGCCTTTCGGCCTAACTCTTTCAGTAGAGCTCAAGTTGAATGATTACACCGAATGCATAGCTAAATCTGCTGCAAGGAAGATCGGTTTACTGTGTAGCGCCAGAAAGTTTTTCTCATCTAAACTCATTCTGTAATTATTTAAATCTACCATCCGCCCATGTATTGAATAATGCCCCTTTTATTCATCTTGGTGTTCTTGATATAACCCAACGGATAATCTGCAGTGTGATCGATCCCGTCTTGGTAGCTCTGAAGCAGTCCCTTTTTCACTGGCGTATTGAGGGCTTCTCTATATCACTTCCACAAAAATTTTCACGGCTTCTGCTCCGACTAGCTTAGATTACTAATCCCTCCTTTGCATGAATTTACTCGAGCTACTAGACTAGCAACTGGTTCCCACTCTTTTTCAGTGAAACAAATAAGATGCAATCGCAACTTCTACTCTCTCAGATTCTTTTGTCACACTTCCCCCTGTGAAATTCCCTTCTGTTTTATTTCTTCCACGGGAAATAAAATCTCCATGAATTTAAATGTAAATACAAGTGTCATCTTTTATCTCTCTGAATAGAATCCTTTCACTCATGTCCTTTTCTCCGTCCTCTCTACTCTTATCACACCAGTATTATCAGCCTTCTCTTAACTTTTTCCGAAAACCCTTTTAACCTGTTATTCTTTCTCACCATTTTCCTCCTATGCAACCTCCTGCACAGCAGTGGCTGTAAAACTGCATTGCTTGGGATGAATTGTTTAAAAATATACATATTTGTTACATTTATATGCACCTTATTATTAATTTCTTTTCTGATTAAGTATATGTGTTGAATGTAACTACAAGTTATAGAATTTTGAAGATTTTAACAAATAAATACGAATATATGAAACATTCAGACTGCAGCATAACGATGAAAATAATAATGGTTTTACAAAAAAAACCGGGTTAAATTAAAAATCTAGGGATTTTATATTATTACCACATCGATTAAAAGTTTGTTAAATATTGCCAATATTATTTTATCGCTGCTTATAATTAATATAGCCCTTTTTTTATCTAGATAAAACATACAGCTATCCGTAGCGTTTTCGGGTGTACTGTTGGTTTTTGTTTTATTAAATAAGCCAAGTAATTTTAACGGACATATTCACTTCTCTTTTAATCATAGATCAATACTTCAAGAGCATTGCAATACTTTGGTTTTGTAATGTTTTCGTATATACACTGCTTAATATATAAATAGAACATCTATTGAAATAAGAGTATCCACTATAAATAACGTTAAATCGTAAACGCTGTTTGAATAATAAATAAATATACATTATATATATATATATATATATATATATATATATATATATATATATATATATATATATTAAAAGTATTTGTTTGAAAATTATTGTTTTAGTCGTATTTGAGTATATATACTGTTTTTAATCAAAAAAGTATATATATATGTATATTTCTGGCGGCCTAATTATTTACGATGTTTCGCACAAAAATGGGCGTCATTCGGCAGGATTCGAACCTCCAACCCCTATAAACATAGGGGAAGTCAACACTTGACTAACCCATACCACTCTATAAACAAAAATAGAATATATACACAAATACGAGTGTCTATTAAAAATAATGTTCAAACAAATAATTTCAATATATCGGTTATTATTAAAACCATTTCGTTTATCTCCGTGATTTTCCGTAGGGCGCGCGAGCGCGCACACACACACACACACACACACACACACACATATATATATATATATATATATATATATATATAAGGAACTATTATTTTTAAAATGAACTATTATAATACATCATTTTGAAGAAACGCACACTTTTGAAGCGATGTTAAATAATTAAACATGTGCATTTTTCTTCAGCTAATTAAAACAGACTTATATTATATATATCCTATATATGTTCTCAATGCATAGTAGGCAAATTAAATTAAAAACAATTGCCAACATATATTCGTAAACGATTGCAGTGGATCTGCTGGATTATCTTTCAGGTGAATCGATGTTTCGGTCTTGCTTTTGCTACTCTGTCTTCCTCATGACGATGACCACGATCAAGACAATAAAGATCAAGGAAGATAGTGTCAGCGTGTGAAGTCGAAATTTTCGGGATAAGTTCTGAGTCATGAAGACCATATAAGAGGAAGCAGAGTTTTGCTGGAACACACCGAACTCCACCTCAATCCAGAAACTGATCAACGTATCGATCAAATTTATATAGACAGTAACATTGTCCCTGACGCTAATTTATTTGTCGGTCAAGACTCCAAGGACTATTAAATTTGATGGTAATTGATGTGAATCAACGTAGTTTCCTATTTCTGTTCAATTGGGCAATTTATTTTTCAGTTTCATATTGTTAATGCTCCAGTGAGCAACGAGAAAGTTAAAATCGGACGCATATTGCATCGCATACGTCCGGTCATTTTCCATTAACATTAGCGCTTAGGATGTGCAAACATACATACATAAATACATACATACGTACATACATACATACATACTCGTTCAAACCCACGCTCTCGCATGATCACCAAAGTTTAACATTGTTGATCCTGATCAATAACTTGATCGATAACTGCATGGGAATCCATAGTGTTATAAGCTTGAATGTGAAAAAGCTATAATGGATGACACCATGGAAATGAAAATCGGAGAGTTGAGTTCCATTTCCAGTCGTGTTCGTTATATTCAGTTACACGCAAATGCAATTTGGAAAGTTATGAATACAACTATTCCCCACCAACTATGCATCAATTACTATCAAATGCTTCCATTAATCACTATTAAGCGTTAAAATATTTTAAATTCAAATATATTACTTATGATGACCCTAATTTGAAAAAAATAAATACATAAACAATTAACTGAATTTTAATGATTTTGTATACAAGACAATAACGTAAATGAAATTATCCTTTTACCTGATTATCTCAGGGAAATAAAATTACTTACCATTTTACCGTAGAATATATAACATGAAAAGTTGTATTGAACCGTTGAATCCAAATACCAACTTAGGTAACTGCATATACTTTGAAACACATATGTTAGAAAATGATATCTCTATAATTTCTGCCTCTCAAACACCAAATGAAAAATAATTTTCATTAATTTGGGGACAGACTTGCCTCTGTAGATGGCCTAAAATTATAACTCTGAATTCTAAAGCCATGATGTTTTTTTAATGTTTTTTATAACATTAACAGAGATGTCTACGGTGTTAGACAAATATTATATAAACTTATAATATATGCTCTTTATTTTTATCTCATCTTGTGATTAACTTAGTTAAGAAATCAACATATTTTATCATTAAATAATTCTCAAAATATTTTGAATAGCCCCTAGTGAAGGATGTTAGAGTAATCGGGGAAATAACTAACTGATCTAAATTTTTTCGTAATTAATTAGTTAATATCAGAGATTTTAGGCAATGATTTTTGACCAATGAGAGCGACTTGCAAAACCAAAAAAAGACTTCGTGAGTAAGTGCGAAAAATCTAGATTAGAAACTACAATCAAATAAACTACAAGAAAAGTTATTATGCTTATTAAACAGCATAGGAACAACCCAAAATGCCATATAGAGGTGCGGGATCCTAAAATTAAGCGAGTGCAAAAATTTAAATACCTAGGAAGGGTTCTAACAGGAAAAGAAAGTGCGACACAATGACGAGTTCCAGAAACTGAGTAAACTACTAAGGCAAAGGCAAATTTCAGTAGAAACAAAGAAGACAGTGCTAGATTGCTATGTGATATCAGTTCTTCAATACGGCAGTGAAAGCTGAACAATATTCATCGAAGATGAGGAAAAAAACTGGTTCTACAGAAGAATGCTGCGGATATCATGAACTGAGCATGTGAACAATGATGAGGTGTTGGAAAGAATGGCAACGAAAAGAAAATTAATAATGAGCCCCAGGAACAGACAACTGGAGTTCCTTGGACATGCAATGAGGAAGGAGAGCTTGTAGATACTGACAGGCCAGATAGAAATAAAAACAGAGGGAGGCAGTGGATAACATATTTGAAGGGCCTGATCAGGTGGATGACAGAAAGCGTGTTGCGTCTTGTAACAGGAGAAAATGTACTAAGATCCACCAGGGATAGGGAGAGGTTGAAAGCCATGATCGCCTACGTCCTGAAAGGACAGTGCACATAGAAGAAGAAGAAGATATTTGAGCACACGTCATCTAATATCTTATTGCCTCCAGGGCGATACAACAAACATAATATAATATTTTGGTATATGGGCTGATAGACAAAATCTCGTAGTGGAAACAACGTTCGACAATAACCTGATTTACATATTGTTAAAATATTTATTCAGTCGGCAACTTCAATGATTCATTTCCGTCAAATGTCAAATTTTGATTAAGTCTAATATATTTCGTTGTGAAAATCACTCTCGGATTAAATAGTGTCAAAATAAAGTCCGCTTGTTGGGTGTTATAATTACATTACTCATCTACATATAAGCATACGGCATCTAACATAGGTCTATATCTATCTGTGAAACGAATGTTGGGGAATATATGAAGTGTACTTATCTCTACATATTTAGTACTTACTTATGACCATGTATCTATGGTTCTTTTTTCTGTATAAATTCCAACTCACATAATCTCCATAAATATCATGCAATTTTATTAATTACACAATATATATATATATATATATATATATATATATATATAGTGTAACCCTGATATAAGAGAGTTGTCGGGACTGGATAAACGTTCTCTTACATCCAAGTTTCTCTTATATACGGCTTGGTATATATTATATACATTAACACAGGCTCTAATTTGGAATCAGAAAAATCTTTTTTATATCCGGATTTCTCTTATATCCGAATTTCTCTCATATCCGAGTTATAATGTGTGTATATATATATATATATATATATATATATATATATATATATATATATATATACAGTTTTCTTCGCAAATTGACAACACCTGAATAAGAATACTATTGTTATATGCACCTTTATACTTACATTTATTAATTCACGTCAACAAACACACACACACATACACACACATCTATATATATATATATATATATATATATACATGAAGAGATTGAATAATTTCGAGAAATGAACAGAAAAAGTACCTGTAATAATAAAAAAAGATAATATTTATCGTATGTTTACACCAGAGAGAAACATGATAAGAAAATTTTATTACTAATAGTAACATCAGTTGTGTTATGGATAATGTGGATTAGTGGTGTGTATTATATACCGCACAAGGCAAGCATGTTTTTAGCGTGTTCGTAATTGATGTTATTGAGTATTGAGCTTTTGTGCTTTTATTAATAAAATTTCCCCACATATACCAGTCAGTTAAGTGCCTTACGTGATACACGCTTGGGAGATCATGTCTCGAAAGAGACATGACTGACTGAGTAGAAGATTATCCTGCAGTAGTTTGCCATTGCTTTCTGCGGTAGACTGGTTGCCGACCAAGGCTATAGAACTCAATCTGTCCTGTTATTTAACCTATAACTGGAAGGAATAGACGGTTTAATTCTTTGATGAACGGCGTTACTTATCCTAATTTCGTAAATAATTATATCATATATAACACGATGAAACTGATTCGAAGTCTGTCGTACCATCTCTCTCATTGGAGCTCAATTCAATCTCATTTAAACACACATATCTATCAAACACTATCAGGAACATATTTGTTCACAACAGAAATATCATAGAATAATCTATATGCAAATCTCGACTAAAAAAATGGATGCCTAAAACAAGAAACAAAAAAAAAACAACACTCATTATCATCAACTACAACACGCTAACATGTTTACCTTGTTTGGTAGATAATACATTATACATAACACTATTTACATTCTGTTACACGTAAAATAACATTCACTCATGAAAATGGTTAAAGGTTTAGCCGAAAGCGCTCTAATAAACAAAAGATTTGGACAAATTTTTATATAACCCCGAACTGCTATTTTTCGCTCCGTCTATCAATTTGCTGTAAAGTTTATTATTCTGATACAAAGGGGGGAATTATTAAAAAAACAACTAACTTATTCTATATTTAGGGAGTACTGAAAACATTCTAAATCAGAGAATTTACCAGCTTACCTCTTCAATTAATGATAGCATATACAGAAATAAAACATCCCTATCGAGATATCATTGGTACCTAAAGGAAACAAAAAAAGAACACCCAAAATATAGTGGAAAATCCTAAAAGAAGCTAAAACATGTAAGTCCTTAAATGAACCATGTTCATTATGCTTATATGAAAAATCATTTATTATTAGATCCCTTAATAAAAAAAATTACTAAATAAACGCAACGAAATTAATGTCAAATGTAGACATTGTAAATTATTCACATTAGAAAATGGATAAAACCTAAATTAAATAACATGCTCACCGACGAATTAGGTAAAAATGAAAATGAAAATAAAAATAAAGCCAAATATAGAATAAGTTAGTTGGTCTTTTTTAATAATTCCCCCCTTTGTATCAGGATAATAAACTTTACAGCAAATTGATAGTTGGAGCGAAAAAATAGCAGTTCAGGGTTTCTTTTTTCGAAAAAATCTTTTCTTTAACAAATAGGCTAATGGGAAGGGGATTGGTACTACTAAAAAGGAATATCACATCAAATGTAATAAAACTGAAGGGAAAATGATAAGATCAGATAAATGCGAAGGAAAACAGACAAGAAAGGAATAGGGTCAAGGAAAAAAAAGAGGAGGAAAAAAGTTGTTTGGCACAGAAATTCCTCGGGGTCAAACCCCTAAGTGAATCTCCATTCTGATTAGCACACACACACACACACACACACACAAAACACCAACATACATTCACAGTAAACCGAAAGTATTTGTCATTTAAATGTAAATCGTCTGCACAGCCACACCAACATTGCCTGATGAGAATTAATCTCGAAACATAGAAGTTTCCATGTAGCAATGTAAAATTGACATAACCATATATATATATATATATATATATATATATATATATATATATAATTATATGGTTAATTATATATATATATATATATATATATATATATATTTATATAATGTTTAACGAAACTTGCCGAAAAGTATGTACACAATATATATATATATATATATATGTGTGTGTGTGTGTGTGTGTGTGTGTGTGTGTGTGTGCGCGCGCGCGCGCGCGCGCGCGTGTGTGTGTGTGTGTGTGTGTGTGTGTGTGCTGTGTGCTGTGAGTGACTTTTTGCACTTATCTAGATAACTCGATAGATACATAGATAGATGCTTTGGTCGCTTGAAATCTTCATTCACTGATCAACATATAAATTTATGTTGACACACGAGTTGGTAGACAAAAATACAGACAAGTGTACCAAATGCAATGATTGTCATTGTTGTATTTTGATTGTATTCTCGTACATATTTTAGTCTACTAATTATTATGCTTACTTCTACTTTTATTTTGGTCAGCCTATGAACTTTCAGATATAGATAGATAGATAGATAGATAGATAGATAGATAGATAGATAGATAGATAGATAGATAGATAGATAGATAGATAGATAATGTTGTTAGAATACTTTTGTTATATATGTAAATGTCAGCTTTAAAAATTGTTTCTGCTCGGAAAAATAAAAGCAAGGAAAAAAGAGATATGAATTCCTGAGCAACTGCCAAATGTCTAGACACATTACTTTTGATGTTGAAAAATTGGACGCATAATTCCTGGGAATGTAAGTATCTAATGCCCCTGCTCAACTTCATTAGGACTTGGCCTGATAACCGATTGTTTGTTTCAAATTTGAAAGGAGACATGCGCAACATTCATGCTTCATTTTTCAACTAGTCTCCTTTACAGATATCATTTTACGTGTTGAATTTAAATAACTCAAATTTAAATTCCTCACCATGTTTCACGGGCAGAATTACGAATTGAATTATTGAATAAATTTTTGCTATAACAAGCGTACATTTTCATGATATTTTCCTTCTATGTTAATTAAAATTTTCCACATTTTTCTTCTGCAATGCTTATTAGGGAGCATGATTAATATACAAATGCCATGGTTTGGAATCCTATGATAAAATCGTATTTTAAATTCCTAACTTGTAATTAAATTATATATTTTAATGCAACGACAATCAACATCGTCTATCTTTTTGAACCTTGTTCATCGTTTGTCCTTTCCTCAGTCCTTCATATTTTCAATCTTTTCTCTCACTTTCAATTCATATAACTCCGTGCCTGCTCGTTCTATTTCTTGCTTGTTACGGTTAAAATAACAAAAAACTTGTTAGATTCTATTTACTCATGCAGTTAGAAGTGTAATCGATCATTATTTCACTGAAACCATTTACCTCTACATGATGTAAATATAAACTAAACCGGTAAGCCTAAACAGCCATTGTGTTACTTTCGAAATTACGAACATAGACGTAGTGGGCCTGTCAACTGTAAGATAATGACAACGAGATCATCCCATCCAGGCTGATGTGCAATGACTTTCGCCATGTTACCCTAACATGGCGAAAAAGCACTATCGGAATTATCAATTCATTTTCCCACTTTTAGACCGACCCCCAAGCAATCTAATCTGCCTTGATATTTTACTCATAACATTTCGAAGGTAGACTGATATCTTTTGAATATGTTGATTTTTTCAGAAGTACAGTAAATCATTAGCAGTTTAAAAACTTTCCTGCAGATACCTCGTTAGGCACAGATAATCTTTCAATGTTTTTGAGCAACTCACTGTGAAAACAATACAAGAATTAATGTTGAAATTTCAACAGACCCTTAATTACAATAGAATATAACAGCAATTACTCAAAAATGTAATAAAATGAGTAATCCATATCATCGTTAAAAGTGTCGCTTCCCAGTCATGTTGTCTTTTCTACCTTATATTTACGATCTCTCTGAGAATGCACACCGATTTATTGTGAATATATGTTCAGATAATACAGTGGTATATGAATTCACCTCCAGAGATCTAGTTGAACATAACCTGGCAGATCTTCTCTGATCAATTTCTAACAGCTCAATGAAGCTCTGAAATTTCTTATATAGGGATAAAAGGAAATTCTCTGCAGGAATCGCCTCTGCTTGAACGATTATTAGAACTAGAGTTATATACAGACTTCATGTGGCGCTTTTTTACGCAATCCCACGCTAAATATTGAGAAAATTGTTCAAATTCAGTGCCTAACCACTCCTGACAACCTCTAACATAACAAGAGCGAATTCAGGCAGAAAATGGTGTACTTCTTCTGTAACTGGAGTCCATCTAATCAGTTCTTACTTTCAAATTCACAAATACTTCTGAAGCTTCTATGTAGTATTTTGAGTGATAAAATATTTTCTAGTATAAAATAGCCTTTGTCACAAGCGAAACATTGCAAGAATCTCGATAATCTATTTTCCATGTAAAATCTTCTATATTCTACGAACTTTATTTCCACCAACTCTGAATGAGCACTTAATTAATCCCATGTCACGTACATAGTGACGAGCCATTCACACCTTTGTATTGCACTCGGATATCTTTTTTCTAATACTCCATATCTTACGGAAAAGACGCCAGAGAATATGATATACCGATCACCATATTCTTAACCTTTTCACGGCTGAGTTTAAAGATTTTATTTTTGACATATTCTCCAAAACTGCTCTTTTTTCACCCAAATATTACCGATCATAAAATAACCTATTTCAGTAACCGTCTATATTGAATATTGAATATTGAATGGATATGAGTAAAATCAAACGGAGAAAAACGAATTTATATTAGGACAACTTCCAAAGCCACACACACACATTCTCTGAGATGAATTTATTAATTTAACCATTGAATAATGAAATATTATCTTTTTTAAGTATTAGAGATTTACTATACTCAGTATTCAGTACAAAAATATTTGATCACTAACAAAATAATTCGTACCGGTTCTCCTACCTGCCTGCCTGTCTGCCTGCCTGCCTGCCAGCCAGTACCGGACGCCGTCGCCACGAGCTCGCCTGCCTGCCGTCCCATCACATATTTTTTTTATTTTTGATTCTTTTGTATCGTAATTATTTGAAACATCTTTTTATTTTTAAGCTATTTTGACACTAGAAGTTAGATTTAGGTATGTTATTGAATGAATGTGATGCTAGCAAAAGAACAAGAGAACCTATATTTTTGAGAAAGAGTAAGAAAATAAGTTTTGGAGAATTAAACATTTATGAGATTTGACGGGGGAAGAAAATTCTGAGCAAAATTACAAAAATAAACACTGACTAATATTATTAAAATCTTCTCAGTAAACAGATATCACAAAGACAAAGACTATGGAAAATGCGAAACTTTTTACAAGAACCAGTAAAAGAGAATTTATCGAGAGATATTACCGTCCACGTCCTGTATGGAGATGGCGTAGAAAGACAAATTACGTTGGGAGAATACATATTTTAAAAATTATCACTCTGAATTAAATGTAATTTATTTAAAGTAAAGATAACTTTATTTACGTTAAAATGAATTAAAAAACAAACTAACTGATTTTTGCTGAAATTTTTTCGCTGCCTTCTGGCAATGTGATTTAATACAAATGTCTTTATTTTATTTTCTATTTAAAAACTTAAAAACTAGCATATAGAAAGTATTATTTTTATTGCTTATATTAAATTGTCCTAATATATTCTCCAGCAACACTATTGATTTAATCAAGTGATCAGGTTTTCAATACCGTGTGTAACTTGCCATAGTGTGAATTATAAATAAAAGGAAAATTTGAAATGAATAAACTAATCCAATTATCTGTGGGAAAAGTAGATTTAATTCAAACGGAAAATTATTTGGTTCATCGCAAAAATGACGTCAGTGTATTAGAATAAGAAGCGGTATAGAAGATGCGACAGATCTCCAAATTGAACAGAGGAAAAAATAAATGGCACTTCCTCAGCAATCAGGATAAGTGACAAATTAAGAAAATGGAAATAATTCAATGAAATTATGGTGGCATTTCAATTTCGAAAATAGAATTAATATAGTCTATTAAATCAGCACTATCACTTATCAATTATAGGAAGATTTCCTAGCTTTCTGCTAGTGAGGTGAAAAATAGTTTTGCAGAAATTTAAAAACTTTAATAATTTTATAAAAAAATAAGCTGGTGGAATGTTTTGCATTAGATGTATTTTTTAAGTAAACATAATTTGAACCAATTAAAAACCAACATTCTAATCTGTGGTGTGTGTATTGCAAGACTATCCGTATAGAGTCCGTGAAAAGAGTTCGAACTTCGATTTAGGCATTTATAACTAATATGTAATTAGCTTCAAAATTCTCAAATACAACTGTAACAGCAACAACGTTTGATATCTCGTTAACAATTTGTGCATTTGCGATTATTTAGAAAATCATTCTCTTATAACAAAGTAATGGTTCAGACGATTAATAAATTTGGGTGAGTTTTGACAGTGTTCAATAAATTAAAAAAAATAGATATCTGATATTTCTGTTTTTCCAGAATAGTTACTATCCGTACAACTCCAGTAAGTACCCGTCTTCTCATACTATTATCAAACTTAGCTTAAAATATGTTTTCCCAGGTATCAAGACAAAAATGGAGTACCGTGTTTATATACGGATTTTTTGGACTCCTGGTAGACTATAAAATTCTCTCCGTGTATGTGTGAGTCACAAATAATTTTTCACTGTACCACCACTAACACATAGACGAAATATCACAGGCTTTTGGCTGTTCTTCCATGGAAAGTGTCCAGGCAAATATATTTCTTTGTTCTACCATTTCTAACTTTCAGGGATATAACTCACGATGCCACGTACATTGAAGCGAACGTGCTTCTTAAAATAATGTTTCTAAAATATTTCAAATTTTATTTTAAGCTGCTATATTTTAAGTAAGAAATGTCTTATTTTTTGCTTCATTAGTTCATCTTTTCCTTTACTTTTCATTATTAATATAATCATAAGAATATGACTTTTTCTGCATGCATTCTTCCATGAACCTTACGATGTTCCCAGGCATTGCTATCAATTTAATATAAATTTAGTACTGAAAATCGCATTCAAAATATTAAATCGATTAAAAAAATAAGCAATCGATTAAAAAAACAATAAACTATATATATATATATATATATATATATATATATTATAAAAATCTAAATAAAGTTACTTTCATTAATGTTGACATTAACATTTAAGACTGCCTCTTGTAATAGATTATTCTTATTGCATCTTGCATCATTTTCATATCCTTTTCTGAACAAAAGAATTTTATTTTTGTCAAATAAAAAGCCATTGTGACAGAATATCCCTAGAAAAATCTTTTCATCTACACGAATGGCCCAAATTTTTATTTATGCAATTAAGGAAATTCCGAATTTGAAACTAACTTAATATTAGGTCATATCAAAAATGTTGTAAACAATTATACTTTGTATTCACAAGCTTCAGAGATATTTATCAACATGGGGAGTTGAGGAATTCCATAGAAAAACGTTGCTGGGGATAGACATTTGATGAAGTATATTGACACGCAATTGAAGGTGACACATATGATGCTCCTATGACAGTTTCATATTGTCTGATATATGTGTTAGATATGAAATCGCTCCAATTGTTACGAAATCCAGAGCTACTTGCAGTGACTAAATCTAAGCTTCTGGCATTCCCTAAGCAAGACGAATCATGGACAGCTGAAGACTAGGTCAATATGATTTTTCTGCTAAATCTACTAATTATCGATTTGTTATGCGTAAACATATCATTATGATATTTTTTGTAAGTCTCTTTGATTACGAAATAATACAATTCAAATTAGGAATCATCTACTAATTCAGATTATCTAAGGTGCCAAAATTAAATTTCGAACAAATTCTTGCGTGCTGGAACAACGATGTATGTGTAAATATTGCAAGAGAAATGGAACTGAATGTGCACATTTATCAGTGTATAGGATTAATGCATAACGATTCTCTATATCATCATTCAATATAATTCAGAATTTGTTGAAGAGATTCAATTTCACAAAATGAAACTGTGGAACAACCTTGATATGAACTCAACTGGGAATTTAAATGAAATTAAAGAAATATAATATTCAAATAGCGAATTACCTTGGCACTAATTAAAAAGTTCAAATTAAAACTCTATTGAATGCTGTAATGACTCGATTCACAGCATATCCCGCTCATTGGTATCAGTAATCAAATGCAAAGGGTGTATATATAATACACCCCACTGAACATTTTCACTTAAACTGAATAGAGAACATCCTAATGTATAAAGTTTTGATATAATTTAGTCACTCTCTCATAATCATAGGTAATTGAATTGTTTCTGATTTTATGATATTAAACATTTGTTTAATGTATATATGTACCCGTATATATATATATATATATATATATATATATATATATATATATATATATACAGCCCTTGTGCCATGCCATGAAGTAGATATGAAAATCCGTCTGTAATAAGATTGGCTTGCCGTGATAAGTGTGTTTAGAACTAAGTAGTAGAACAACACACACACACACATACACACACGGATATATATATATATATATATATATATATATATATATATATATATATATATATATGCATCAGCCATTTAAGTGTCGTAAGTTATACATGTTTGGATGATCATGTCGCTTTCGAGTCATGAATGTCTAGGTAGAATATTTTCCCACTGGACGAAGCCCTTACTTTTTACTAGAGATCGGTTTTTCAACCAAGACTATAGAACCCAAGCTGTCGTTATCTTTAAGACATGGCAGAAGTGAGAAGAGATGGATTAATAACTTTCCCAAGGGTATTTAAGATTAATAAATGCAGCAGTTTCATCTGGAATTTGAACACGCCTATCTATATTTTTATCTGAACCGATATCTACCGTATCACAAGGCACATATATATTTTTTTATTATTGTGTCGCCCCAAGCAAGGCATTTTCCTGCCACTGTTGAGCAGGGTATTACATAGGCGGATAAGTTATGAGAAAGGATGACAGGTTACGGGTGATGTCAGGAAGATATTAGAAGAAGGATTAGAATACTTTTGAGAATGGAATGGACGAAGAAAAAAGCATGAGAGAGAGAGAGTGAGAGAGAAAGGAAACAAGTTAGTGATGATATTTTACTTTGAATTTGAATTCTTGAACATTGTAGCTGTCAGGAAATCAAGTATACGGAAAGGATGTCCACAGGCGGGAAGTGCGAGAGAATAAGCTACTGGAGTAGAATTTGCAATTTACAGGAAAAGGGTGGGACCGAGTGGCTAATCTTTTGACTCGAGCAAATTCATGTATCGGGGGTACTAGTGAGCTAACTTTGTCTGAGCAGAATTTATGAAAGTATTTGCAGAAGAGACAGAGTGAAGCCATTTTGTACCAGGGAGAAACTGCCGGTAACCGAGCTGCCAAGTCGGGATCGATCACATTACAGATTTTCTGTTGGATTTTGTCAAGGATCCCTAGGTAGATAGCAGACATGAGATGTAATGCTAATAAATTTATTCTTCAATCACGTCTACGCTACTGGAGATCTTATTCCAAAAAGTCTTCCCTTCCATATATTATAAGCTTGTATTTCTTTAGACACGACTTTCTTCTATTTCAGTATTAATATTTTATTTGATCATTTTCTGTCTTTATTTGATCAGATTTCAGTTTGTTAAATTTACATATTTTTTTAATATTCATAATATTATTTCGTAATTTTAGTTGTTAAAATTACAAAAGCCATTTCAATGAAGTATATAATGGTAAAAAGTTAACCTAATTGAAAATGCTTCGACAGAGCTTTTCAAATAGAACTAAGGAAAGTAATTTTTCTTGTTACCTATCCAATAAAATAATGCTTCTTATGACACGGCATGTGCAACTCAGAATAATTTAGTAATAATTAAATTAACCATTGGCACTTTTTTATTTACTTATTTTATTTTTGTTTGAAAAAAAAAACACATTTTTTTTTATATTTCCTTTGTTTCAAAATTACGGGGAAAAATATTCACAGTTTTTGTTGACCAAATGAATGTTTAAAACGTCGGAATAAAAATTAAATATCAATGCTCATTTTTTTTAATAGAAAATATTTTAATCGGGTTTGATACGTGATTTGATTTCTGTGACGTAATTTAGCAACCATCTTAGATTTTAGATGTTTTATGGAAGAAATGTAAACAATCGGTTCCATTGGCAAATAGTGCAAAAGGGAAAGTTTGATGACCTTAAACTCAAAAAGTATGTCTCGACATGGGTTCCCTAGAAAATTTGAATGGCGTAGCTTAAACAATGTAGGCGTGCATTGGGAACACTCACACACAGACTCACAGATTTCCTTATATATATATATATATATATATATATATATATAGATTAAGTTGAATATTTATATTAGTTAGAGTTTTGACCAATTTACGATACAAATGGCCCGCTTATTTAAATCCATCAATTAAAAACAAGGTACTGGAAACCCTGCCGCGATGCAAAATCACTCGGCACAATCTTGATTGCCTTCGTTTCGCCGATAACACTGAATTCATAGAATATGTAGTCATCAGCAAATGTAAGCATGCAACTGAGGGCTGACTATGTCAACATCTCACGAGTACAGATTTCTAACAGAGGTAGACAACCACAATCTGGACGCGGTATCTAACAGTAATTTATATCTTACAACAGCTCAGAATACTACAGAGAAACAGTGAAATATAGTTAGAAACAAATACATGTAATCTGAAAAATCATGTAATAGCAACATTTCGTGTGATACTGGATACTGGACAATCTTTCAACAGATGAAGAGAATAACTGAACAAAAAGATGTTCTACAGGATGATACTGGTAATGCCAGAGACGGAACACGTTAAAAACGAAAATGTCTTAAGAGATTACAAACATTGTGTCAGAATTAGAAAAAAAGACAGCTGAAATTTATTTGGCATAAATTGAGTAAGAGCGGCATGTACAATTTAACTCTTCAAGGATGTATCGAATGCAAAGCTGGCATGGAATGCAATGAGATACGTACCTCATGAGATGATGGGAATGGATTTCAAGACAGTTTGGAAGATGCTTTACAACTGTTGCTAAGAGTGACAGAGGGAAGAGGTTGTGTAATGTCTTCATTGCCAACGTCAGGAGTGGACACGATGTCCAGAAAAAGAAAATGTCGTTTAAAGTGGTTGAATTTAATCAGAGGTGAGTCTAGTAGAATTCATTTCCTCTGCGGTTAGCGTAACAAGTACCTGCGGCAAAATTGTAATCGGTAAGCGGCGTCTTTTGTGTTCAGTTTCACAAGATTAGGTTAGGAAAGTCCTTATCATTATTTCTTCGTCGTCAAGAAAACTTGAAATAATTAGGTAGTATTTGCTCTCTTCAGTTGGGCGATCTCTCTACGAAAATATTTAATTTCGATTTAGTACTGTAGAGAAATCAACACGAAATCTTGGCATTATTTATGCAAAATTTATAACAATTTGCAGATAAGAAAGAAAGAAATTCTGTGGAGAAACATGAAAACCTAAGTTCTGAATGGAAATGCTATCCCAACATTTATATTTTAGTTGCTTCTTTTGTGCTTAGCTTCGGGTATATGTTTGAAGGAATAAGTAGAAACGTCGTATAAATTTTAGGTATTTAGTTATGATAAAAATATACATACACAACCAATCCAATCTGAGTAAGACAGCAGTTCTATTAAAAAGGAGAGTCTCAAGCGTAAATGGAACGTGACAAATTAGTTAAAGAACCGCCGACCTTATCATTTAGAATAGGAATTAGATCCCAGGTATTAATTCAAGAGATGAAATGTTTGGGGAAATTTACCCGCTACAACCAGGGACATATTTTACTTTAATGCTCTTTGGTTTCAGAGAGGATCAGGTGAAGATTTTGAAACGCATATTATCATATTAACGATAATTACGCATTCAGGCTAATTTGTTTTAAAGTTGTGTTCCTTGACAAGATGAGATAATCAGAAGTAGCACACCAAGGACCTCGTTTCTTTATTGTATGTAAAGAGACAGAGATTATTTGGATAGAGTGCAGAGTTGTTTTAGGTGGCCTTTTTTCGATTTTGAATTGATTGATTTCTTCTTGTAAGCTACCACTTGTCGCTAAAGATCCCAGCATAAAATATTATTTACCTAAATTGTAGAAGTATATATAGACGGAAGCATTTTACAAAGCATTAGTGCGATGTGAGTCCAACAGTCTGGGATATCAACTTGCTTAGAGGATTCATTTATTGGTTCTCATCAGCGTTACGTTATGACCATCCTAAATATCACAATTGAGAAAATATTGATAAATCAAAATATTTATTTAAGAACATTCCATTTTGAGCGCATATTATAAAATAAACTTGCTAATTCTAGTAATATCCAACACTATCATTCAAATGTAAAATTAGTATTTTTGTCATTTGAGTTTGATATTAGATATATAAGTTATCTTTAAGTATCTCTTATCGAAATCTTACAGAGCTGATTTTTACCTATTACGTATATTGATTAAGAAATGTTTGCTATTCTCTTCCACTCATCCCAAGAAAAAGATATCCTTAACCAAGTGGAGGCTATCCTCCAAATCACCTGAAAAAATGCAAAAAAAAACCTGTCGAATCAGTAAGGGAGCCTTCTGAGACCCCTTTTGAAACTTACCTCTGAAGATTTTCCATCTACAGAGGATCTGAAGAACTGTCTGCCTGCGCCCTATGTCATTACACTTCTTCGGAACACCGGGGGCAACCTCAAGATCTGGCATTATTGGCAGCGGCCAAAGAGCAATTTCCAAAGATAGTTATTGCCCGCAGTAGAAAATGGTGCAATTATACGCAGGGGGTGGGGGGCTAGTGTTGCTTCACCTATCTTTAAATAGGGCGTTAAAACGAACGTAACCTACGGACGTCTGCGGTATTTTTCTTGACGAATGATATAGGTACCGGTAATATTGGACAATCACCCGGGGCCCTGAATGCTGGTAATTTATATTTCATATCCGATTAAGCTTTCTTTTTTTTAACTTTTCATGCTTAATCGAAGTTTATCAAGATAGCCAGTTTGAAGGCGAATGGCTTGAGTGATCAAAGTAAGGCTTCTTGGCTGATTTGTCACATCTTATCACCCGGTGTGAATGTCGCTGCGATCCAAGAAACTCATTTTGCAACGGTGTTGTCTGTGTGCTGTCTAGCGACTTTGTCGTCTATTCCGCATATGGGCTCCAGCATGCCAGAGGTGTTTATTTGCTGGCTGAGCATACCATAGACGCGATGGTGGAAATTGTTCATGTAGATTTCGAGGGCCGGTTGATTGTGGTCAATATTGCGGTGTAAGGCATCACATTTTGGCTGGTTGCTGTTTATGTGACCAAAGACCGAGAAGGGGCGTCTCGTTTTCTCGACTGTTGGGGAACTTACCTGTGAATTCAATGCGCCTCGTCTTATTGATGGACTGGAATGTTATCCTAGACCCCAAACTAGACAGAGGCGTGATAGTATCTTCGTTAATGCGATCTAAGAATTCTGTCTCTTCGATAGATACAGGGTCATTCATCCGGGGGTGAAGATGTGGATGTGTGCTTTTAAGTGGCCGTCTGCTAGGTAGCTAGCTACCTGGATATAATGTTAGTAAGAGAAACTGACCTATACCGTTAGATATATAATCAGTGGTACACGTGAACGGGATGAACACGACGAACAAGAGAAAAAAGGTGGCAACTCCTGCCACAAGTTCGTCCAGTGATGTGTATCATTTTAAGTAACCCCTGCTCCAGCATCAGTGGCTAACAACTTCCTACTAATCAACAGGTGTTCCAGTATTTGCAACATTTAAGAAATGAAAATCTCAACAAGATCCAAGGTCTCTAGCCAATAATAGATTTGATGTCGTTTTACCATTCTGGAGTATGGCAAGAGTTAAAACAGTAACAAGACGAAATGCGATCAAGTAAATCATGATCTTCTATGAAATGTACAGGAAACTTGTCAAAAGCAAAGGAAGAGACAACAAACCAGAGGAAGAGAAACGAACAGACTTTCTGAAGGACTTAGACAAGTTATTTGATATTGGATCAAATGATGTTGTTGAGGAGATAAGATAAAACAGGCTGCTCACAAAGAAGATCATGGAAGAGGACGTCAAAATCTATTTGGACAAATAGACCACTCGACTGGCAAATATATTAGGTCATGACAAGGTGTTTAAGAAGAAGTCTATAGAAAAAATCTTCCGAGAAGAAAGAGAATAGAGAATGTTATCATCTGCAACTGCTATCGTAGCAGAAGTTGGGGAGATTTCATCTGATGAAGACTCAGAGAACTGTTAAGGCACTGGTATTAGTGAGGATTCAGAACACACTACGCAAACACCAGGCTGTTCATCAAACTCAAGTATAATAAGCTCACACTTTCAAGGTCAGTTTTGACAAGTGAAGAGTTTTGTAGCGTGAAGCCTAGAGCCATGTTTTCTGCAGGATTGAAGTCCAGAGGCGCGGATCTTGATGACTTTGTTATAACAGCCTCCATTAGAAGGCAAAACAGCATACACACTCGCCATAACCTAAGTTACATGAATGAGTTCAAAGAATGTCCGCCAGATTAATGCGCATTACACTGGGATAGAAAACTTGTTAGTGATGTTCCCGATGATACATACCCAGTGGAAATGTTTTCCAGTGCTCGTCTCTAGTGCTCCAGAATATGAAGAAAGGAAGCTGCCTAGTGTGTCCTTCACAGAAAGTTTAAAAGGAATCCAGCAGTGCAATCCTACACTGGAGCTGATATAATCATGGAGACTCACAGACAACATTGTAAGCTTGGTTTTTGATACCACAGCAAGCAACAGTGGTATCAACAAAGGTGCATAAAGCTATTTGAAGGAAAAACTAGACAAAAGTATTCTACTTCGCTCGTCGACATCACATATCAGATGTATAAATTAGAGGTGCATGCGAGGCTGTGTTCAGCAAGGTCAAGTGTCCTGTAAACCCAATGTTCATAAATGTTAAAAAGAAGTGAGACAAGCTCTGGGCCTATTTGAACAGGACATGAAACAGAAGAAGACAAGCACAATTGAAGTCGTAAGCAATTTCCTTGGGGAAGCAAGTCCGAGGGTAGATTACAGGGCGGGGGTGGCAAAGCTGTGCCTGATCCTCCTTGGTAAAAAACCTCCTCGGGGTATCTACTGGGTCAAGCTAGGTGTCATTTACCAGTACCACTTGATGCCCCGGAACATTTACTCAATGAATATAATATTTCCCAAGGAACTGAAATACAACAAGGACACTATTTTCAAGCCGAAGAGAATGAACAAGTTCCTGGCCTTATTCTACACCAGCCATTGGATGACTACCACATCTGCTGCTGACACACTTATCCATGACCTCCAGCTGATGAAAGACATGGTGCAATACAAGCAGCATGATGAGGAACTGACAATCTCTGTTCTCAAAAATGAACAAACACGGCTTGTCTCTGACCCAGGAACTCCTGACATTCACCTTGTTCAGCTCACAAGATGGCATTACCAAATCTTGCAGTCAAGCTGTCAGAAACATAATCCTGATAACTACAGCAAAGGCAAGCCAGTGTTTCCTGTCATCAATCCAGCTACAGTTCTCTCAGATCTGTTGGGGCCGAGTTTAAATTTTTTGTTTCATGCTCTTGGGGTGGAACGTGCCTGGCTAACTATTCCCGCTGACACCTGGGAAGAAAATGACAGCTACAGGTATGAACAGAAGATTGTGAGGTCAGAGAAAGTGACCAATGATGTGGCTGAGTGAGAGGTGTGAAACTGATGAGTGACTTTGCGTGTCAGATCAAAACTGACTCAGGGTAGAGAAGCTGCTTGCTACAATTAGTTAAATTTCAAATTCATGTTTTTGACATCATATATTTTTCGAAAAACGTCAACAATAAAAATACATGGCTCTTGAGGCAGGCATAGCCACGTTACAATTTTTTAGAAAAAATGATATGTGCCTTTCCACTTTTCACCAAAGGAAATAAAGAACTAAACAAACTAGAAAGAATCGGTGGCTTGTCAAACATTCTGTACAGTTAACGGGCTTTACCAAAAGCCAATGTGATAAAAAATCAAAGGAGATCCAGGTTTGCACCGATTTCTCGACGGGGCTTAATACTTTACTCAAAGAATATCTATGGGCACAAAAGAGAAAAATGTATTACGATTTCTGCGGAGTTAATGCACAGGAGTGGGATGTTATCGTGGTTTATCCATGCACACATGAACTCTTCCCAGCAGCCGTTTCTGCTTTGTGTAGAAGATGCATTTCTGCAGATAGCTCTGACAGCCAGTACAAACAGTCACACTCGTGACCTTATCAATTTATGTATGTGTTTCTATACTGTTTATTGTGAATATTTGTTTATCTCTATTCTTTTTCGGATCTTTATTTCTGGGCCTTAACAAGTTCACAACACACTCACACATACGTACAAACATGCATATATATATATATATATATATATATATATATATAGCTTCTTTTTTCATCCAAGATTACTTTCTGATGAATTGCCAAACGAGAGAAAAGTTTTATTAATTTGGTATACCAAACGTGTTTGTAAAATTGAAGTAATTCTTTACATCATTTAAACTATTTTGTCTACTAGTAACTAATATAACTATGAAGAATATGCTTTATGTTACTCTAAAGATTTGTCATTCAAACTTATACTGATTATATCTTGAATATTTCCATTCTTTCACATTTTTCCGTTTTGTAGGATGTTAGCTTCCCAGTAAATAAAAAACAACTACAAAGGGTGGATGAATTTTAAGAAGTCAACGGCCAGCTAAGAAGAAGTGGTGTCTCGAATAAACGCCGTAAAGAAGACAATGTGTAACCACTCAAATATTCACTCTGCATATATTCATGGACATGCATAATAGTATGAAAAACTCTTGTGTGAAAGGGGTGAAACCTAAGGACACTGAATCCTCACCCGGAAAAGAAATATTTGCGTCACAGCTCTCAGCGGGCTGTCATCATATTACTATTAGCATTACCGGTGTAAAATGGAAAAAATTCCTCATAATTTACCCTCGCCTATAATGGAAGGACATGAGCGAGAGGTGGAAACTGAAAACAGATGAAAATATCAAGCTGAAAATGACTAGATTAAACATACCTAATTTATGTATATGTGAAAATGAGATGGCCCAACAATGGAGACTTCATCAGTGAAGACCACAGAATTATATACGCATGATGTGAAAACAATTAAATTAGCGGTAAGCTGGATAAAGACAAAAGTAAATGCGTTAAGCTAGATATCTGAAAGCATCTTAGTAGTTAAACCGAATGGGATGGCTATACATATGTCGATAATAGTTTTATATGCACCGAAAACAAAAAGTACAGAGGAAGAAATCGAATCATTCTACTCCATGATCGATTATACCAAGGTACATTGCAAATTACAAGAAATCATAATTATCATGAATGCCAAATTTGACCAATGCACGAAAGGTAAAACAGTAGGCCATTTCGGAATAAGACACTGAAATGGCCGTAGTGAGAAATGCATCCAGTAGTGCAAATCGAATGACCAGACAATTATCAAAACCTGGTTTCCAGTGCACCCAAAAAAACGATGGACATGGCAAAGTTCAGGAGGAGAATGTTAGAACCAAATTATCAACAAAAGATTCAGAAACGCAGTCCTTCACTGCTAAACCTACCCACCTCCTCACTGCAGAAGTCACCACTTACCAGATGTATGAAGTCTAAGGATAAATCTAAGACGATTAAAGAAACCTACACAGCCCTAAGACTGCAGTACAATAGACATGTGAATGAACCGAACCTGCAGCAAATATATATATAATTAGTCGGAAAACGAAGTACGAAGGATAAATTAAAAACAGAAACTCAAATTGAGACGCACTAAGAGTAGATCTAGTCATATCAGCGAACGACATCATCCGACGGGAAAAAGTAAGTTGGAAGAAAAACGGTTGGATCATTGAAGAGTTATCTGAATTGAAGCAAATGACAGAGAACGATGCCAAAATGTAGAATGAAATACAAGAAACTACACAAGGAAATAAGGTGCAAATTCAAAAAGGCTAAAGGAGGATGGCTCAGCAACAAATGTACCTAAATAGACACAGCAAATTGTTGTGCTATGAATAAAAATTAAAGAAATTAACTTGTCAAAATAGCTGCTCAGCAGAAGGATGTACAAAAGCAAACGACATTGCACCCATACTTGAAAGAATAATACTTCATAGATGGGATGATTATATCTTAGATTTCTTCCACGAGAGGTTAGAGCAAATCAAAAATACACAAAATACGGGTGGACCAAAATTGAACAAATTGAACAGGAACAAAGCAGAAGAAATTGACAGGATTGTAATAGATTTGTTGATATCCTTAGAATGTTTTGGCGTAAACAGGCTCCCAGAAATAATAAACGAAATCTACTACAGCATCAATATGCAGGGGACCTAAACAATCAATTTTTATATCATTACCTAAGAAGCCAGGTGCAAAAAAACATGAAGTCAACCGAACAAGCAGCTTAATAATCTACTTAACAAAAATCATCATACGGATTCTGATGAAGAGAGCGCGCAGCCGGATTAGTTCAACGTTAAAACGTTCCAGTCCTATTTGTGTGGCTTCGATAAAGATACCGCAAAAAGGAATGCTATATTCATGCGCAGAATGCTATCTGAAAAAGTAGTACAAAAGCAGACGGACATCTTTCTGTGCTTCATAGATTAAACACGGGCGCTTGTTAAAATACGCTACAAAAACTTTATAGAGATGTTAGAAAATCTCGACATTTCCGGAAAAGCATTTAGAGCTACATTAAAGAATAGTCATTCATCAACATCGTGCCTAGATCAACTAAACAAATTAGTTACTGAATATTTTAGAAGAGTTTTTTTCATTTCCCATAATACATGTGTAATACCGGAGGAACCTATCAGTATTATAATATTTGTCGTATTTTGACATATGAATATTGATTTTAACACGTGTTCTTCATCACCATATAACAAAAATACAATGCAAAAGATTATACTAATTAGAACATGGTTCATAGTTGGTATCAATAAAGTCAAATACTTAAAAACATTGCAATCATCATTCCCATGATCAAACTGAACTCGTCAAACTACAGAAGAAAAAGATTCTAAATTGTATATTACCGGAACTATCACAAGTCTTCATGTATAATGTATTTATGACAGCCATTCGTTGCCCAAATTTTTTAGCTGGAAACAGCTATTATCAAATATTTTGTGACAGTTACGGAATCAATATTACGATAAAAAATCTCAGAGTTTACACACATATATATTATTAGGAAAATATTTGGTTTTTATTTAACCTTGTTTGACACTTCTAATACTTAATTTTTTAATCTGTCTCTTCTAATTAAAAGAATAACCGGTTTATAAAGCGTGTGGTATATGACTACGTTCTATTATTCTTAAGTTTCGTAAATATTTCTGAACATTCTTAAATATCTAAACACAAAATCTTATATAGTTAGTTGAGTACTAGACATGAACATTATGATGACATTAAGAAATTATTTTAAGGTAAGGAAAATTATAGGAACATATATTTAGACTCGAAACACAAACATTCACATATTTATTTGTATAGTGTTGTTTAGCTATAATATTGTCGTTGTTTCGGCAGGTAATTTTTGCAAATCTTTTTTATATTAACGTGCACGAGAGAGGGTTGACAGTTTAATACAAGAAATGCTCAGATAATTTGGCATATCTTTTACATTAAACATAGACACACACATACACACACACACACACACACTCTCATATATATATATATATATATATAGCAATCCTGGTGTTGAACATTATGAAAGTTTAACACTATATATATATATGTGTGTGTTAAACTTTCATAATGTTCAGCGCCAAGATTCTTATTTTTCATTGGTTTTTACTGTTAAAATCTATTTTAGCAGGCATGTCTTTATCATAAACTTCTCGATATCGGGGCATAGATAGAGCGTTAATAGGTGACTTTTTTTTTGCTTTTATAAAACAGATTCATGCCGAATTCGAAGTTTCGTGAGGACACTCATTAAGAACCTAACATAAGAAATATTTCAAAGGACAACGCACTCAATGCACTAGAAACTCTTTGAAATGAGTCTGACGACAATTTCGATTCCAAAACTTTGAATTGAATTAAAAGTAGAAAAAAATTGTCAGACTTAATGTTTAATATGAGCAAGAAAATGTTTAAAATATGCATTGCTCTGTAGATTTGCCATATGATTCTCATAAAATTTTACCATTCCTTGTAGGTTCTGTTATTATCAACCAAGCTGTTTTAAAATAAAACCGATAAAAATCAAAAGAAAATCGTCGACAAAGTGAATGAGATCGTCGGCTAATTATGTGTCTAGACATGTCTGATAAAACGAAAAACTAAAACCAAACATTTAACTTCTAAATGTAAAATTAAAATAATAAATCAGCATCTGGCTATAATTCTAAGATAAGGTAGTTTTAACGCAGTTTACAATTTTAGGATTATTGTCTTCATCTTTAATATCAGGCTAAGGCAGTGGTGAAAAAATAACCTGGAATGTCGGGTTAAACTCATGACTACCAAAAGCGGCTTCGCATAAGGAATGAGAATAATATACCCCAGACATCATAAAAACGGGTTGGCTTCGAAATTCTGAGCACCGAAAGAAGGCTGAAGTGTACAAGGGCTAAAAAGTCGCAAAAATTTCAGGGAAGATGCGGACAATAATCCAAGTTTTATAAATAGTACAAAATTCAGAGTTTCACATTTTCAGCAATAACAACATTACATTAGTCAGATAGTGCCACCCAGCAATTCTCCATCATTTTCCCAATTAAGTATTTAATTGCAACACAAGCACACATATATATTTATACACACACGCAAATAAATAAGAACAAATAAAATAATTGCGATGTTAAAATCATTAATTTAGCACAGTGCTCAATATAAAAATTGAGCTGTAAATATTTATTAATTTTATTCCTATAGGACATGTGCGAACAAAAACCTACTACAATATTGTAATTTTGTTTATAACAATGAAAGAACAATATCACAACAGTTAGTTTACATGATGGTAATCTGGTGAGAAATTCCTCTTTCAATGTCTAGATGAAATTCACAATATGGTAGTACTCTGCACATGTTCTAACGTAATATTTTATATATATATATATATATATATATATTTATATATATATATATATATATATATATAAATGTATACACAAATATATATATATATAATCATGAGGAAGCTCAGCAACAACACGCTAATAAATATATATTAACTATATATTAAACAAACTAACATAAATCGAATTCACACGAAGCATTCACGTTAGAAATGGAATTAAAACATTTTACCTATAATATCAGAAACTTAATGATAAAAATTCTTATAAAAACGATAGCTGCATCCGTAATGCACTATGCAAATTAAGCATTACTCAATTCATACATTAGAAATAGCGTAAACTTTATTACTGAAAATGGGTATGAGGATAGCCAAATATTAGTAGAAAAAATAAGATATTTGAACTGTCTAAAACAAAATGAAATTTTGGTTTGAAACAAGATAAAACACATTACGAAAAACATCATTCTTTTATTCAAATTTCTTATGACACGCAAACACACAAACATACACACACACACACATATACACACACACACATATATATACACACACATACACACACACACACACACACACACATATATATATATATATATATATATATATATATATATATATATATATATATATGTATATATATATATACGGCACACGCATACATATAGTAATTCCAAATAACCTTAAAACAGCACGTGTTAGAAACTTAGAATGAGTAATGACTCGTTTACAAATGAAGAACATTATATATGCGTATATATATATAGTCATTCGCAGACAGATCTGTTTCGCTGTATCACAGCTCATCAGTACAGTTAAACTCCGATTGCTTTTAACCCTGGATTGAAACTCGACCTAATCGGCGTCAGTCGGCGATTCTACCTTTGGTCTATGGGCACTCGGTAAAAGAAGGCATACTTTTTTGCATGTATATTATCAATATACACGCCCAATAGCCAGAGTGATCTAATTCTTTACAGAATGAGCCATATATAGTAATCATCAGACCAATCGGTTTTGCTGTATCACAGCTCATCACTATTGTTAGATATCCGATTGCATTTACAAAGGATTGAAACCCGACCAAATTGACGTTATATATATATATATATATATATATATATATATATAAATTTTAATGAGGACATCCTTGTGATGCCTTTGTCATCTGGGTAGATTCTCCTGCAAGAAACCCAGACACGACGTGTCATTATAAATCCTTTCCAATGAAACTCCATATTCAGCATGACATTTCTCAGTTAAATGACAAATTTTTCGCACTAAACCTATCAACGCTCTCTTTTTACCACGTTATTTGTCAATCGTCAGTGAACTATTTGCTTACCAAAATGCATTTTTTCGTAAGAAGAACACATTAAAAAATTCAATGAATCATACGCCCTACAGTAGCTCGGTGGAAACACATTCAGCTAGGTTCTGGTGAGTTTCAATCACTTTCCAGTATTTTATTTTCTACAAACACATGACTCGTCCGTAGGCTTTCAAGAATGGGCTGAATGGCAGACACCTGGAAAAACAGGGATTACCGGAAAACACCATATGATCTCACCAGATCAGCAAACAATTTTTCCTTAAACAATCGCTTAAGAGGAAAATAAAATAAAATGCCCTCAGAATTCACCGAAAGGAAGAGAGTTTAATGAATCCAATCGGAATAATTGGCGACAAAAGCGGAATGAAAAACAAACCATGAATTTTAGAAAATTGTACGGACTTTCCTTTTTTTTTGTCGGAAATTCAGGTCCCAAGAGTGAGCGAAGACTCAACTCACAAAAATGGGTTGTACTTCTCTGAATACGGTTTAAGAACAGCGCACTGTCAACGCAGATAAACGTCGGAAAACCAATGCGAGGATGCATACCACAGGGCTGAGAATATGCAAGCTATTGAATCAAAGGATGGGACGCAAGCTAAACTGCCAAGTAGCAAATTTCCACCAGCATCCGACTCGGAAGACAGCATCATTAGCAAAACATTACATAAAGAGCTTGAAAGGAGGAAATTATACGAATGTTTGAATGAAAGTACTCAAATAATCTACAGGGGTTGTAAGGAAATCTACAGTGAAAAAGAGGAAAATGATAAACCACCACCCAAAAAGAACGGACGTTAAATATTAATGTAGAATCTGAGAAAAAAATTCGAAAACAGCAAATTCGTTTCACAAATTTTGACAATAAAAAGGCTTGCTTAAAAACTGTCAGGACATTAAAGAGAAACACTTTGATTTTCTGCTCTTAGCAGAGCAGAAAATCAAAGCAAAACACAATTGAAACTAAAGAAAAATCAAGTACGTTTCTTCCAAGAAACGTACGAATATGCTAGGAACATATTTGATCAACCAAGATCAAGTGTGCTTAAATTAGAGAAAGATATTCTAGAGGAATACTTAAGAGATATATACTGTGATCCCAAACGACATATTCCTGTAGACCATAAGTGAATGAAACCATCCACACGTGAATAAATGAGACACATCGTCGACAAATGCAGAAATAAATCTACATCTAACCCTAACGGAATATCTTTCCTTCTATACAAAAAATTATCAAAATCGTATGAGTAATACTCTAAAAGTTTATAATTGCTTGAGTTTAATTTTTTTTTAATTCTAGAAGGATTGGAAGATTAATTTTTAATATGTTTATAATTTACTGTAGTTTCATGTCTCTGATGTAGTAAAATGTCTCTCTTCCTTTATTTAATAATTACCATTTTTTCTTGTAGACAAAGGAAACTTGGTTCATTTATCGATCTAGATATCCAGACTTTTTGAGAATTTTTTCTATTTATCTTTAGGTTTTTTATTTTCTTCTTTTAAGTTCCAAAAATATTTAGAAAATGTTGTCATACTTTGTTTATCCTTATTAGTAAAAGATAAGAGATGGTTGTAAAAACGCTTTTTACTAAAGTTTATTGTATTAATAATATAAATTTTAGTAACGTTAATATCCTCTAAAATGTGATAGAATACATATAGACCAGGGTATCATTAAATATTTAATAGATATAAAGCATTTGTTACAATTTTTAAAATTATAATTTTTTTTATTATGGGGCATATTAAAATGCGAAGGAGAATTGTTTATTTTTGGGCATTCTCAACATTTTATTGTTATGTAATTTTATTACTTTTTCTTAATTGTTAGGAAAATTATAACTGAATTTTAGCGTATTTCTATTTGAAAATTTTGGATAAAGGTTTTCTTTGAAAAATATTGATCAATTAATTAAAAAAAAATATGTCCCAGTTTAAAATTAACTAACGGTGTAAATGAAGGATTAAATCATATGATGTTTTTGTTTGTATTTTCTTTATAGTCAGTATATCTTTCCACAAAATTGATCTCAGATGGATTGGTAACCATTATCACTAAGAATTGTATCATAAATTGTATTGTTTTCGAATATTTCTTTGCTAGACGTGTGTATGCAACGTTCAACCGATGAAGAAATATGCTTGATAACTGGTTGGGGATTATTAGTATAAAGTATAATTTATATAAAACATTCATTGCTCTAATTTTATATTGAGCACTGTTTTAAATTAATGTTTTGAATGTTTCAAATATATTCTTCATTCCTTATACATTCATATATATGTATTTAAGCCCCATGCCACAAATCTTTTGAAAAAAGATTAGTGTGTAAAGTTGTTTAGAAAAAGAAAAAGAAAACAAGGCGAAAGAAAATAAAATGGTAGAATAAAAGTCAGAAGAAAGTAGGTTAGACGATGGCACAGGAAATCAATGTTAAAATGTTTTGTGAAGTGAAACTAAGGTATAAACAAATGTTTTAATCATTATTTTGTAAATTTTGGTTAAAAATATATATAGCAATTAAATATGAATGACGTTAAACAGATGGCAATATTAAACGAAAAGAAAAGAGTTTGATCTAAATTCACGGCGATTAGGAATAGGGCGGAAGAGACGAATGGATAAAGAGATACAGATATTTTCGTATTAACGAAATGTAAACCTACTAATATGTCGACACTTACTAACCAATTCATTTTTCCGATGTAAAAAATATATTTTGATCATGATATTTTGATATCCTATTTTTCTAGTAAAGTCATATTACATCTGGCAATAAAACTTTTATAAAACTAGCTGTGTCTATTCCAATCTATTTGCGGAGTCAGACCTTCTTCTTTCTGTTCCCATTACATTCGGGAATGGTCTGTTTTACATTTTAAATTTGATATAATAAATAAGTGATTATGTGAATAATATATTTGTTGCAATACTCCTGCCGAAATCGCCAAGTAGAAATAAATATATTTTTAAAGTTTTATGCAAATGGTAGCTTAGTAGATAACATTAGTAGATTTGTACATAACAGAACAATGTAATTTGCTTCTGCAATTGTAGTTTTCAATACAAAATCTAATATAAGTAACACATAAAAAATTTAACATCTGATTAATATGTGAATTGATGATATATATATATATATATATATATATATATATATATATATATATATATATATAAACAATTTTAGTATTAGACAGTCCACAAATGATGGGGTTGAACCAAATTTTTTCTGTGTTTACTCTTAGCCTGAGGCAATTCTGAATTACGATCATGTGTTAAATAGGATAATTTATCTTTAAGGTTGTTTCTTTGGAGACTTTTTCATACAGATTTTTGCTTTAACCAATATCTTATGTTTGAAAGAAAATTTGTTAATTCTAGTATGTATCTATTTTCCAAAAGTTTTGGTGTGAGTAGAATTCATGTTAATATACCAGGACGTTTCTTTCTTTAATCTAAAGATCTTAATTGTCTTGATGTCACCTCAAAACCATAAGTGTGTTTTGAGGTGACATCAAGATAATTAAGATCTTTAGATTAAAAGAAATCTAAAATTATAATTTTATAATTAGCCGATTGATTTGACCCTTCCGTCATCATCCCCTAATTTTGTCTCTTTCCATTTTCTGAACAACATTTACTTCTAGGCATATTAAAAATGTTCATAAGATGTGTGGCATCGAGTTAAAAAAATGTTTTCATAACAGTAAGTATATTTATGAGATGTGTTTAATTTTTTTTTCTGTGGCATGTCGTCATCAATTTATTTTTTGTTAAGTAGATTAGGGCTATTTATATGATTTAATATGAATTTTTTTTATATACTGGAATAATGTAAAGTAGGATCTGTCATATTGTGTATTCGTGGTCAGCCCTCAATATGCCAAATTCTTTTGACATCCTGAGTTGACGCTAATCACATTTTCTTCATCAAACATATAACTATAATCATCAAATTCAATAGAGTTTTGGGGTATATGATGGTCTTGATTAGATACGACAATCATCTTAAAATAATTTATAAATAAATGGGTTATTTTCATTTCCTACCCTGTGTCGGATATATGTTTAATAGAGTATATTTTAATTATATCTTCTTAATTAATATTGGAAATGATCTATATTTTGTCGGTCTTAATTATTCCATTTTTTCATTAATCTAAGACATGTCTCTTCCCTAAGACCTACTATTTATTGTTCTATTCCTTTCAATTTACTCTCTTTCTAACAATATAATTATCGACTAAAAGGTGTGTGTCTCCTCTGCCCTGACAAATAGAGTTTTCTGTAATATTACCTAATATTAATTTTTCAGTTTTGGTTGCCACGAGTGAAAATACAGCAAAGGACTGCACTGAGAATTTTTTCTTTAAATACCACATCATTTCTTACTTAGATGTGCTTCATGGTTATGGCTTCATGCTATGATTATACATCATATTCACCACTTCATTTTTACTTTCACTCTTTGATCTCGTTCTGCTGTCCTATTTTCTGTAGCGAGATGGCATGTGCATACGTTAACTTTCTTTCCGAATACTTTGGATAATTAAAAGAGTCTACAGAGTTACCAATGTGTCTGATGCTACAAATATTTTAAAATAGTTGCCTGATGAAACGAGGGACGCATAGAAATGAGGAAATGACCATTTATGACTGAAATGGAACAAGAAAATAATAAAATCACAGAAGTAACTCGTTAACAATTGCGGATACTAATGTAACCCTTTATTTGAAAATATGCCAAAAAATGGAGAAAAGTTCAGAATATATATAAGAATAAATTAAAGCACGTAAATCTCTAGCGAGATTCAGTAAATTGATGGCAGAAAAGGTTTAGGAGTGATAGCAAAAAGGAAAAAAATATTAAGACATACAAAGAAGAGTATAATATGAAGAGACATAATTACCAACGTCCCAAAGGGACATGTTTCATAGAAGAAGAAATACACTCAAATTGTACAACTAGACACAGACTCTCTCTCTCTCTCTCTCTCTCTCTCTCTCTCTCTCTCTCTCTCTCTCTCTCTCACACACACACACACACACACACAGACACACACACACACACACACACACACATGCTCACACACACGCACAGAGAGATAGAGAGAGACAGAGTGATAAAAAGGGAGAGACAGATAGTTTTGTCTATCCAGATGTATGATTGGGCGAGAATTATATGTACTTCAACGTGTGGATGGTATAATGAATGAAGACTCAGCCTGTGTAGTCGAGTAAAATTCCACTCGAATTCGATTGTTTCCCTTACACGCAAAAATCTTCAGAATATGTATGAATTATTCCCTCCTCTATTATCTTCTTACTTTATGTGCCATGTTCTTTCAAGACGTAGGCGATAATGGCTTTCTACATCTCCCAGTGACTGGTGACTCTTAGCATGCTTTCTCCTGTTGCACTATGCAACACTCGTTCCGTCATCCAACTGATCTGGTCCTTCAAATAAGTCATCCGCTGCTTTCCCCTGTCTTTTTTCCATCTATCTGACCTGTTAGTAACAGTTTCTCCAAGCCCTCCTTCCTCATTGCATGTCCCAAGAACTTTAGTTGTCTCTTCCTGATGCTCAGTATTAATTTCCTATTCGTTTCCATCCTTTCCAAAACCTCGTAATTGCTCACATGCTCAGTCCATGATATCCGCAGCGTCCTTCTGTAGAACCACATTTCAGCTGCTTCAAGTTTCTTCGAAGATATTGAAGAACTGACATCACATAGCAATCTAGTATTCTCTTCTTTGTTTCTAGTGAAATTCTCTTGTTTCTTAATACTTTACTGAACTTCTTGAATGCATCTTTGTGCTTTTGGATCTCAGGAATATAAATGTATAGTAACTGCTGTGACCAAAGAGTGAGTGGTCAGTTTATATATAGATTGTAATATAGAACTGATCCCCCATTTTATATCCAGCATCTTTCTGTATAACTCCATTTTTAGCTGCTTCTAGTCTTTCCTTTATCTTCGAAAATATTGTCAAAAATTTACTGCCATAACTGCCAAATATATTGAGTACTCTTTTCCACCAGCCACAAGTGTATATTTATCAATTTATGTCACTATATATCCGTCCTTACTGTTGAGCAAGTTATTTTAGGTGTACTACTATTTTATACCTTATTTCCTACTTGTCACCGAAATGTAGAACTTATTAATTTAAAATAGTCCATCAAAAATATCTTAAACTATATCATGAAGTCAGTCAGTTTAGGCGCCATACCTGATACACGCTTGGGCGATCATGTCTCGAAAGAGACATGACTGACTGGGCAGAACATTATCCCGCAGTAGGTTGCCATTGCTTTCTGCGGTAGACTGGTTGCCGACCAAGGCTATAGAACCCAATCTGTCCTGTTATTTAACCCATAACTGGCAGGAAGAGACGGATTAATACCTTTCCAAAAAGTATTTGCGCGTAAGTGAATACAATGGATTCAGCTGGAATTTGAACTCGGCTCCGCGGTTTCTCGTTCCGAGCCGATATCCACTGTACCACAACGCACATCCTGAAGTCAAATTTGCTTAATAAAATGTGATTTAATGACTACACGCTGTCATAAAAAAATACTTAATTACTTAGACCTGGATTGATATAAATCCCTCTTTACGTTTGCATCTTTCTTTCTTTCTTTCTTTCTTTCTTTCTTTCTTTCTTTCTCTGCAATATTGTTTATAATAATTATGAATTAAACGCCTTTAATTTTTCTCCTTTCATTTTTAATTCTTAATTCTAAATTTACATATTATTTTTTCTTTTATTTCATTTCATCCTATTTCATAATTGTTTGAAATTTTAAAAATATAATTTTCCTTACGTTTTTATGTACATGTTATACTTGAATATTTAAAATTTTAAGCCTCATGATTTACCCCTTTTGATTTCTTCTCCCTGCATTTGACTTTTTCTAATTTTAATAGTAATCTAATATTAATTTGAAATTTGAAATTTTAATTTTTTTTTAAATATTCATCCATATGTAACGGTAGAATATTGAAATTTTTAATCTTGTTATTAAAAAAGCTGTAACTTAATTTATAAGATTGAATTCAAATGAAAATCGAGTGATCATAAATTAAAATCTTTTAAACTGTCAATTTGAATCATGCACCTGATGATTGCATAATGCACGAAATTCCGAATCAGGGCATAGACATCGGAATATATATATATATATATATATATTAAGTGAGAAAGAGGGCGAGTGTGTATATTTTTTATTTTTGTGTGTGTTTTGATGTTGACTTTTTTCATAAACACCGAGAAAACTATTTAAGACTGAGGTCTGAGTTAGGTATATTGATTCGCTAGATTAATCTAGTTTATTTGGGACAACCTCAGTCTGAAAATGACTGGTGCTTCTGATTGAGCACTAACTTTAACTACTAAGTTATACTCTTCATTTAGGAAAACATGTTAGCATGCTGCGCGTATGTAATTGGGATATATGTGCCATATATAATCTGATTTGAATTGTTGCCATTTAGTTTAAAGTGTGGATTCTCTATTAGTAAACAACCACTATTATTTACTCTTCTCTCACTTAGTCATAATAACAATAATTTTTTAACGACGAAAGCTATTTTTGATATACATCATTTTCATGTAAACTTACATATGTTTCAGTGAGCACATCATTTGTCTGAGACGCTCCAATCATATAGTTCTTATTTGTATTTCGATATTTTTGCGTCTGAGAATGAAATATACAAAAAACATTTTATAAAAAGGGAAGAGATTACGAAAATGTCATATCGAAGCCAAAATAAATACCACACGATATTAACCAAATAGCCCAAAGCCAGACCACAATAAATAAAAAAAATCGTTTTTAAAAACAGTGAAAAATAAATTATATACGCAAATGAAGAGAACATCTAGAAACACAAGCAATAAAATATAAACAGCAAACTTCTCTTCTGTCTGCTATTTGCTCTTCGTAGTAATCAATCTGTACTAACAGCCCACGGGTGAGTTATGACATTTGCACAGCAAGTGGCATGTTTGTTCTCCTAGATACACGTGCTAGCTTGTCTTAGTTTAGCTGCAGCGTGTTTTCCCGTTCTGTTGACATATCGTCTGGTAACAAGGTAATAAAAACACCTATTTCGTTTCTGATCAATGATTCACAGCAGAAGAAAGCAGCATGTCGACCAGGCTTATATGCAACTTAGAATAAGAAAACGTTTTCGTAAGAAACACTCAACCTAGCGCTTGACGATATGGACAATCAGTTCCTATGTTGACAACCGATGCCACAGGTGACGGGTTATAAAATTTTTTGTGAGATGTGTTATAAAGTTCTGAAGTGATTATATTCTCAGGTAACAGATATGTTTTATCTATATTTGGCAAGAATGAATCATATATATATATATATATATATATATATATATATATATATATATATATAGTTCAATACTTAGCTTTTGGTCATAATAGGGGTAGACCAGTACACATTTGTATTAAAAAGTGTTCTATACAATTATATTGTAGAACGTTTGAATATTTTCCATTTTTAAACGAGTTATTTTGCTACCCAGGTTTCTACCATCAATGGTGACTTCAGGCGATTTTTAATAACATTTAACTTTTTGTAACTGATTTTAACTTTTAAGAACGCTTTTGTAACAGTGTTTTTTTAACGTTCACGTGGCAGAGGATTTATGTACGCGCATTGTTTAAATTCAAACGAATTATGACGTTTGCATCCATGGTTGTACGAACCTAATAATTGTTACTTAGTGTGAATGCCTTATGTCAAAATTTCTGTTCTTTCATTCAACAGTTGGTATTTATTTGAGTATTTCATCAATTCTAACTGTGTTATTGGCACTGTCTACATATTTGTCCACCGTTGTAAGGCTTATGTGTGGATCTTTTTCATGTTTTGATTTAAATTTCCAGACGTGGTTAGCCAATTTTGTATTGTTTTTTAATTTTTTCTATTTTAAGTGTAGATCTGTGGTTGAACCACTTTGTCTTAAATGCGTCTCTGTCTACAAAAACAGAAGTGGGCAAAATAAGCAATAAAACATTAAAAAAGAATTCCTGATTTGTTAAGAACAACCACTCAAGCAAATCAGTGGAAAAATACTACTGATTGTATTTCCTGGTTCTAAAAAATTAAATGTAAAATAAACACACATACTCAGATATGATATGAAAAATTTTTACGCATTAATAACTGAAAAAGGTTTACTGTAAGCATATAATTTTGCTAAAATGTACATATAAATACCATCAGAACATATTGATATAATATTAAATTGCCGAAAATCTATACTTTTCCACAATCGTATAGTATGGATCAAGAAATTCAACAACGGAGCTTTCGATGTACCACAAGGATCGTATGACGGAGCAGAAATCTCAGAATTGATGGGAATATACATTGTAAACAAAATAATCCATATTGACAACCACGGATTATATAAAGATTACGGATTAATAATAGCATCAGGCAACATAAGAGTGAATGATAAAATAAGGAAGCAGCTTTTTAAATCATTTAAAGAACTGTTTTGTTATTAAGTGATACAAGAAAGATGAAAGTTCACCTCCTTATATTTGTAAAATTTTTGTGCGAGGTAAAATGGGTATGGAAAATTAGAAACCAGAATGGGGAATCATAAAACGAAAATAGAGGGAATAAAAAATAAAAGAAGGAAAACGGTGAGAAACAGAAAGAACTAAAGAGACATGATATGTTCAACGAAGGGCCCAAGGTTTAATGTAGGAAGTACAATATAGTAATTTACTACCTTTGATGGCACGGCGTCTGAGGCACCAACAAAGAGGAAGAAATAAGAAAATGGAAAGAGGTGGGGAGAAACTGAAAGATTATGGGGGAAGAAGAGAGAGGTGTGGGTTAGAGCATAATAGTCTAAGGGAGTGGTAGGGACTTTAACACTCTGGCCTGGAATGGGTAAACTACAACTTTTGGCATTCTTTGAAAAGATGGTGAAATTATGTACATAGACGTAGAAGTTTTCCAACAAATAACCAACAAATACACTTAAACTTAGCTACAGCTGCACAATCAATTTAGAAAAAATCATAACTAACCATAACAAATATATCCTAAATCAACACGTAAACCAAAATAAAACCGGCAAACAAAACTCAACCAAACCCAACAACGAAAACATGTGTAATTGTAGAAAACCTAGCAACTACCCACTACAAAATAAATGCAAAACAAACTCAATAATCTATCAATGCAACATAACATCCATCGAAACTTCAACTATAAATAAAGTATATATCGGATCAACTAGGAATACTTTTAAGCAGCGCGGGTACTTGCATCTAACCTCATTTAAAAACAGCTTATACCGAAACCAAACATCTTTTCCCACATACTTTTGGAAGATAAAGGATTCAAAACAGAAACGCAAAGTAAAATGAAAAATCCTAGAAAAAACTAGAACTTGCAACTCAGTTAATGGCATCTGCCCTTTATGTCTAAGTGAAAAGCTACACATTCTTCTAACAGCAAAGATTTATTAAACCGTAGAGACGAATTAACAGCAATATGCAAACATCGCATATATTTCTCGCTTAAATTTAAGTAAACAAAAAAAAACAAAAACAACCAGAAACCCCACCAAAAAAGCACAAAAATGCACAAAACCAACCCTATAAATAAACAGAAAAAGAAAACAAACCCTATGCAATACCAACAAAAAATAATTCAGTTGCGACAGAATAGTAGATAAATAAATTAAAAAAATATATTTTATACTCATAAAATATGTTGTATAAAGGATAGATTCTATAAAAGAAATATATTTCTTAAATATTATAAAATATTATATTTTATAATATTATAAAATAGTTTAAATATTATGGAATATTATAAAATATTTTTATGAAAGATATATTTTATAAAAAATATATTTTATATAAACAAAAAAACAAAAAAGCACACACCCCAATACAAAATAACATACATTAAATTAAGGAGAAACCAACCCCACCAGAAAACAACACCTACCAACCCCTAAACCAAATAACAACACGCAAGGCGCCAGCAGCATCAGCCCTCTCAAGATTAATAGATTAACCTATTCTGAACTCTGCCAAAAACAAACACTTAACTCTAGGACCTTATAAAGATCAACAGAACTCAAAATACAGACCAACCTCTCTAACACCCCAAAATAACAAATCCAACACAAATAAACTAGCTTTTCAACTAGATAATTCTCATTTCTGAAAAATCACCTGAGGAAGAAGACAAAAACATAATGGGCTGGCTTCGAAACATGAAACATGTTTGTGTAGTGATGAATTAAAAATCATTGTAACAACCCTTACAGTATAACGCTCTACATTTGTATCGAGCACTCTTTATAAAAGTACATGCATGAACAAAATGTTAATAAACCTACGAGTTCAACAACTTAGTTACAATAATATATATATATATATATATATATATATATATATATATATATATATTGCTTATTCCATAATGAATTAGAGCACTCTGGCTATTGGGCGTGTATAATGCTAATATACGCGCTAAAATGTCTGCCTTCTTTTACCGAACGCCCAGAGCCCAGAGGTAGAATCACCGACTGATGCCAATTCGGTCGGATTTCAATCCTAGGTTAAAAAGCAGCCGGAGTCTAACCGTACTGATGAGCTGTGATACAGCGAAACAGATCTGTCTGCGGATGACTATATATATATATATATATATATATATATATATATATATATATATATATAATTTATCATTTAGCCTATTGAAGTTTTATTCAGTACCTCACAACTAGAGTTTCGTAGACATACACAGTTGTAATTGTTCATTTCACTCATCAGGAGGTTCAGTAACTGAATGCTGTTTTTCTTAATATTCCTTATTTTATGCGAAACTTGACGGATTTAATTGAATACTTTTTCATATGACCATCTATTAAAAATAAAAGCGGCTGTAATACATGTATATACAAGGGTAGATTTATATGTATGCGCACAGATTTTAGGATGTCTAGATATCTGTATGAATTATGAGTGTGTACGTATGTAACATGTATATATGTATTCATTAATGTGTGCGCGTTGCTATGTAATTATGTTGAACGTATGAATATTTGTATGGGTATATGTGTTTACAATGTTTTTTAGCTCCCAGAAGTATATGTCTACAATATCAAACGGCTTTTATACACATTAGATAATTAAATATGCGCACAGCCGTACTTTCATATCTAAGGTGAGTATGTAATAAGTTACAGCAATTTAATTAATATATGACAACGGACACATCCTCATATATCTGAGGACTCTCTTCTACAGTATAGTTTTGTCTTTCTTTCATTCAATTTGATGACGTCAAAGAGAGCATAATAAATCTCTCGCTTTTTTTATATAAAAAAATCCACATTCTCACATAGTCTTCAAATGCTTTTTTTGTAATGGATAACGGGTTGGAATAGACGTCCTGTGTATTTTATAATCTTAAAATATAATTAGTTTGTTTATCAGTCTATGCCTTCACGAAATTTTAATAAAGCATATATGCTCACCGGCTGGTTCTACAATTATTCTCCAAGTCAGCGACCGAGTAATTCACAAATGAAATATTTTTCTTTATTTAAGTTCCCTATAGGAAATATTTACGTCATTCAGAATATTTTCCAATGATAGCGTTTTAGTAACAATCAGGCGTAAAGCAATAATGTAATACTTTGTGTAATATACAGACTTCAGGAAATATAGAAGTAGAAATCATTACGAAATATTAAAATTCTAATTTTAAAACTTACGGGAAGTGTACAAGTATTGTTAACGTTTCTGAATGACAGATTATGTAATTGTGTTTATGAATCTAACATTGCTTTAACAAATCCAGCATAATATACCTATTATAAACATTGTGCAAAAAGGAAATTGTACACATAACAGTCAACTATAGACAAGAAGAAACAATAATTTTGATAACAAATGATGCTATTGTCACCCAACTTCTGCTATCTTTAATCACTTTATTGAGTTTATATTTTTTTCTGAAGTAAATTGTAAGACTGAATCTCTATATTTTTTCAGATTTTCAGTCAGGCTTGCTTTGTTTCATATCAAAGAAAATTGTTCAAACTACTACCACATATTTTCTAGAGTTTTTTCTGGTGATTATTAGTCCAAGTGTTTTCAAAACCATATACGAAATTTTCGTTTCCTGTACCGCTCCAGTAAATTAAGACTATCTTGCTATTTTCTCGCTTTATGAGAGTTACAACAGACCGAAAATGGAGAACTGCTGCTATATCTGACCTAGAATTTCCGGGTATTCGCTTTTCAGTTTGATAGCATAAAATGCATTTTTCTTACCCTGTAGGTGATGAATTATTTTCGACTATACTGTCTCTTTCCCACGTATTAGATTTTGCAAGCCTATCGTTAGTATATCATTATTTTCACGAAAAATGATCTGACCTGCTAATTTCCTTAGTTCTACCAGTTCGAAAATCCATAGTTCAGGACACCACGTCACGTACATCGTGGCGAATCAATATCATTGCCTTTGTATTTCATTAACGATATATATGTTATATTCACTAGAGGCCATGAACATTAACAAATTGGTCAAATTCTCTTAAACACATTGTTTCATTCAGGATTCTTAGTGCAATAAGACGTCTTGATCCATTCTTTTCTTGGAACAACACAGACAGTATACAGGCTTTGTTTTTTTCAACTCAAAATTTAAACAAAACTTCTACCACTAGTTATTATCACTGGGCTCAAATCACACCCACTTATTGAGGGCCGTCATATTTATGATCAATAGGTTGATATTTAGCGCTAGTCTGATCTGTATTTAATTATGTATTAATATACCATAAAATGTTTGTTTCAATCACTTCATAAAGAAAAGTAAAATAATTGCTGTTTCTGAATTAATATTATCCAAAAAACCAACTAAATCGTAAGCTTTGCACAATACTATTGTATAACATTTTCTTATAACCTACAGAAAATTGATTGCTAAGAAAATTCTGCTGTTAAAACTTGTTTAGTTTTCCTGCTGGGAAGTTAAACTCGAGTCACATTGCATATTATTCCATGCTGTGAACAGTACTTAAAAGACTTAAACTAAGATAAGCAGTTTTAATATTTTATACTTGTAAGAGGCTGAAAAGTAAATAAATTTCGACCAATGTAAGTAGAGATTTGCCATGAGCGTTTCAATAGAAATGACATCTATGCATCAAGCGTTATTCGGCAGATAAACACGATTAGATGTTTTTAAGTATGAGAGATTTATGCTGGCATAAGTACAAATATACATATAAAAACAGACATGTTTGTAAATATAAGTTGTTAAAAATTTGCTAATTTTATATGCTGACACGGCAAGAAATAATGCTCCGAAACATTTGTCTCATGAAGATTTCAGTACTTGATGATCACGTAGAAATTACATGCTAATAAACATGCTAGAACACTTTAGTTTAGTGGTTTCAAATTCAGAATTGAGGAGATTAAGAAATCTATTTGCGAGGATTTATGAGCCTTCTTTCCAGTGTAAACTGGAATGACTTCTTGGTTTCACAACTCGTGAGTCTCATAATATTGTGAGACCGATACTATGTCAATAGTAACATTATGGAAGTAGCACTAGTAGTGCCACTATTGACACTGTCAGCACTCTGCTTTCGGGTAGAGAGCGCTCTCTGCTTCCGAGCAGAGAACACTAACGCAGTCGTGGTTCCGCCGAAGGGTAGAATCACGACTGGGGAAAAATAAACCGGTATTTTTTGGCCGGACCATTTAGCCAGGAAAACCCACTTATAACTGACCATGTGACACATGTTGCCCTTAGTGGGAGAGACAACTGAATAATGTAGCACCAGTAGTGCCAATATTGACACTGTCAGCCCTCTGCCTTCGGGTAGAGGGCGCTCTCTGCTTCCAAGCAGAGAGCACTAGCACAGTCGTAGTTATGCCGAAGGGTAGAATCACGACTGGGCAAAAATTGACAGACATTGTTTGGCTGGGCCATATAGCCCGGAAAACCCACTTATAACTGACCATGTGTCACAGGTTGCTCTTAGTGGGAGGTACAACTAAATATAGTAGCACCAGTAGTGCGCAGCCGCCTACGACTACCAATATCGAACGCCACTAGATAGTAAGCTCCGATTACTCTTACACTATTCTTTGTAACCTTTCTGTTCGTGTTCCGTGTTTTCCATCCGTGGCCCCGACTTTGGTCCAAATCAGTGGCGACGCCGAATCCCCAAAGCTCCAGTCCAACATCAGTAGCCATAGAGAACTCGTATCACCCCACTGGTTCCCACATCAGTGTTGAACTAGAATTTGGGCTGGTATTACTACATGAGCGAACGAAACGAAATACACAGCTACATTTTACAAATAATATTCAAGTTTAATCAAGTATGTGCAAACAATAAACGAGCAACCAAGTATCGAGAACGACTGCTTAAAAAAACCCAGCTTGTGCACAAAACAAACTCATAAACTCAAGAGCTCGAAGTACTACGTTTAATTCAAGTTCGAAAAAAACTATTCACCATGTTTCGAATTCAGCAAAGTGTTTAAAATTTTATGGAATCGATTTGAATTCCTACAAAACTCGTGTATAAAATTACCCTCCTCTCACATTCACCGAGGTGAGTTTTTCTGAAAAAAAAAAGCAAGTTCTCCCAAAAGAATGAAACAATCGGTACATTTATTTATTTTTACTGTCTAAATGATATTCTTCTCCCTACCCTTCAAAAAAATGTTTTTTGTCAACAATTACAAAATTCCCCCAGCGAAGAAAAGAAAAGAGAAAAAAGAAACCTTGCTTAATTGCAAATACTTAAGCAAATGAACTGTTGAGCGCCTACCAAGAAATATTTTTTCTCCCTTTCCTTGCTGAATTATTTTATTTATTTATTTTTTTGCTAGAGGAAAAAAAATAAGTGTAGAGAAAATTGAAATGGTCACATTGAAATTAACGGAAAAACGGTATCTCGAAAGATCTAAACCAGTAAGTAGTTCTTCTTAATTTTATTAATTGTCTGTCCATTATTATTTTTTTTTTTTTTTTACAAAAGAGAAAAGAAATCTGTCTAGATTTTCTTGGTACACGGGTTTTCAAAGCAACAGGAATTGCTCTCATTTTTTTTTTGTTTTCTATGATCTTTCATCTTTTTATTCTACATATTATAACATCGCTGTCATTTTTTTATTTACATAATTATTAAAATGTTATAATTCCAGACGGATCACTAACAAAAATCATATGAATGACAGCAGAAATTGGAAAAACGATTTCTCAAATTACAGCTGGACCAACAAACAGAACAGAAACTTCAACAACAAATAAGCGAAGAAAGACAGCAACTCTACCAGCAAAAATCAGACAAAAGACAGCAACAATTGTTTATGGAGTTGCATAAACAACAAATATACTTCCAACATTTTGCACTTCAGAAAACTGAACTACAGCAAAAACAACTTGAAGAATTACTTGTAAATTCAGTTACTGGCTCTAAAATCTCTTAAAAAGATATTTTCCAAGAGTACAATCTACAACTCGATTGAAACATTTGAATACGTGCCAGAGAAATACAAAACATTCGAGGATTTTTACAGGCGCTGTGAAGATATTTTCAACGTAGACTGTGAACAATGGCCTAGTGAGAAAAGGTACATCTGTTATTAAGAAAACTCGGAACTATCGAACACAGTAGGTTCGTCGACTACGTAATACCCAAGAAAACTACAGAACTGAATTTTTCAGACACTATTAAGCTTCTTTCGTGACTATTCGAGCCTAACATAACCTTGTTTCACAAATGTTGGAAATGCTTGAACACAGTCAAGGACAACCAGCAAGATTTTCTAACGTTTGTATTGTCGGTAAACAAGCTCTATAATGATTTCAAACTAGCCGAGGTGACTGCCGACGATTTTTAAGTGCTTAATATTTGCACAAGATCTAGTATCATTAGAAAACGCCGAGGTCAGACGTCGGGTACTTACCAAACTCGAAAACGAACAGTGATTGACTCTCCAAAATTTGGCAGATGATTTTCAAAGAGGAATTTCTGTCAAGTTTGACTCAAAAACGATCGATGAATCAGGTGTGGCTCAGATTAGAAAAATCAGAAGCAACCCAACCTTTTATTCCACGCAAAAAGACAAAAGGCAAATCTCATGCTCTAAATCCCGCAATAAACAAAACACGATAGGCTAAAGAAACCTCCCGGACATATTACCATTGTGGAAAATGGTAATGGGTGAAATTCTGTCTATCCAAGAAGAAAACTTATTGCAAATATTGCAATAAATTGGTCATAGCTTAACTCAGTGTTCGTACGCCAACAAAAGGTGTAAACACAAGAGTAAAATTAGGCAAGTCCAATCAGACAACATAGTCGTCAGGAAATTAAGAAAATATGTGACAGTCGATATTTTTAATAACTCTATAAAATTCTAGCTTGATTCGTGTTCTCACCTATTGATTATCAGCTGGCGTACTTGGCGAAAGTTAAAAAAGTCGACCGTATTAAAGACGGATAAACAGCAAAATCCGTCACTGGCGAGAATATTAGGCGAGGTGATCCTTACAGTAACACTAAATGGAATCACCAAGAAACTGAAATCTTACATACTAAATTATTTGGATAACCTATTCTGAATGGATTGGATAGAAAGATTCAATCTATGGGATTGCCCGATGAGCACTTTTTGCCCTAAAATAGAAAGTACAACGTCCTGTTCGAAAAATCTCAAAAAGGAACTCAAACAACAATTTTCCCAGGTTCTTTTTTTTCTGGCGGCCTTGGGAAATGTTCTAAATTAAACGCCAAGTTTAGGTAAAGGACTGTGCAAGCCCAATTTTCAAAAAAAAAAAAAACAAACAAAAAAAACGCAATATCCCTTTCCCTACTCTAGAGCAGATCAACAAAGAATTAGATATACTCGAACAAGCAGGTATTTTATCAAAAATAAATTCTAACGAATGGGCAGCATCTACGGTCTATGTAAAAAAGAAGTCCAACCAAATACGAATATGCGCAGATTTTTCCACAGGGCTAAATGATGCATTGCAGGATCCCCTCTCTAGCCCTGAAGAAATCTTCAACAAATTGAGTGGCGGAAAAATCTTTTACAAAATTGACCTCTCAGACTCATACCTTCAGATAGTGGTGGATGAAGAAAGTTCCAAATTGCTGTGCATAAACTCCCATAAAGGTCTGTACAAATATAACAGACTGGTTTTCGGGTCAAAGTTGCGCCTGCAATCTCTTAGCAGTTCATGTACGCTATGCTGGGCGACCTTGACTACGCAACAGCCTATTTGGATGATATACTGGTGACCAGGAAAACGACGGCAGAGCACCGGAACCATGTAATAAACGTATTCGAGAAGTTAGAAAAATACGGGATTAAGGTTAAGGAATCAAAGTGTGATTTTTTATTACCAGAGATCAAATATCCAGGTTATATTATAAATACAGACGTTCGTCGACTGGATCCAGAAAAAAGTAATGCGATCAGAAACGCTAACTTCCACCAAGTTTTATTAAGAACATGCAGAATTTGAGAGGACCTCTTCAAAAAGAATAAAGCACGGTTATGGACCCCTGAGTGCCCAGACGCATTCGAGAAGATCAAGAAAACACTTACTTCGGATCTTTAACTCACCCACTACGACCCTAATCTCGACATCATAATCGCAAGTGATGCAAGCCCATACGGCATCGGTGCTTGCATTCTCCATAAACTGCCTGGTGGTTTGCGAAAAGCCATAGCACACGCAGCTAGATCTTTATTACTATCAGAAAAACAATGTTCGCAAGAAAAATTAAGTCCGTCTTTGATAAACTCATTCAACGGCAAGCGATGTTCAAGAAAACCGTCTCGCTGCCTGAGAAATATTTAATCGTGGCGACAAAGCCCTTTTTAAGGCTTACAAAAACAACATTACATTCTTGGAAATAGGCAACAGCAAATAGAGAATTGGCAAACTGGTCTATATTTTCTAGGGACCGAAAAACATCCACAAACGCCATATGAACCAGCTCAGGGAATGCCGTTTGAATGAATCTGAGAAATCACTACAAAATATCTGCGAAGAGCCGATCGACGTAGTATTCAAACATTTCCATTTGGACACGCCCCAAGTCTCTCCGGAAATACAACGCTCGGGAAGAAAGAAAATTTACTCAACCATTCAACGTGAATCCAAAGAAGAAGAAGTATTAAGAGTTTTACTTTTTTTTTTCATTTAAAAAAAAAAGAAAAGAGGAAAACTCTTGGAAGTTGGGGGAGGGTGTTGTGAAAATGATACTTACTCACATCATGGACTTTTCCAGTAACATATTACTATGTGAATGATAGTATTATAGGAGAAGCACCAGAAGTGCTACTATTGACACTGTCAGCTCTCTGCCTTTCGTGGAGAGCGCTCTCTGCTTTAGGGTAGAGAACACTAAACCAGTCGTTGTTCCGCCGAAGGGTAGAATCACGACTGGGAAAAATAGACAGATATTTTTGGCCTGGCTATATGGCCGGGAAGACCCACACTAAAAAGACCTTGTGTCACATCTCGCCTTAAGTGGGAAGATGGGTAAATACCGTAGCACCAGAAGTGCTACTATTGACACTGTCAACTCACTGCCTTCGGGTGGAGAGCGCTCTCTGCTTTCGGGCAGACAGCACTAACCCAGTTGTGGTTCAGCCGAAGGGTAGAATCACGACTGGGGAAAGATAGACAAATATATTTGGCCGGACTATGTGGCCGGGAAGACCGAAATAAAAATGACCTAGTGTCACATTTCATCTAAGTGGGAAAGCCGACTAAATACTGTAGCACCAGTAGTGCGCAGCCGCGTACGACTACTAATATTAGGCACCACTGGATAGTAAGCTCCGCTTACTCTTACCCTAGTCTTTGGAACCTTTCTATTTAATATATCTTTCTTTACGTCTAACCCGTACTCCGTGTTTTCCTTCCATGGCCTCCACTTTGGGTCCACATCACTTAGTTTTTAATACTCCTTTTCATCTATTACTTAAGAGAATCTCAAGGTAGAGGGTTAATTCGTAGTGCTAGGTGAGCACGAAAAAAGGCAGTCAGTGAAGTTTATGGTGTTTTGCTGGAAAAAATTCATGTTTGAACACGAGACTTGAAGAGGTAAATTCTGTAATAATTTCGAAAATATCCTGCCGGGATTTTGTTCAGTAAAACAGCAGTTGTTAGGAAAACAATTCGAGTAAAACCTAATTCCTACAATTAAAATACGAAAGGAATCGAGATGATTCACTGTTTTGTTTTCATTTAATTTGGTTAATGTAAAGATATACTAGAACACTATGTGTCAGATAATTCCTTATACAAAACAATGAACGAACAATTTTTTTCCTAACCTTCAGCAATAGTTAAGATGTATATATGATTTCCACTTGAAGTTTTGAAGTGCTTGTGTCATAAATATGTTGAAGGCAAGAATTGTACTTGAGACAGCACATATGTTTCATAATATGAAATGATTCATGGTATACTCAGTAATGTTGGACATATATTAGTTTGGTTTGGCTGTATTGTATTTTACAATCAATTTATTTTACCACTGAGTCACTAGGGCTAGGACAGAGGGAATATGAGCTTCTATTTTCTGGTTGTCCAGATCTATGGTGTGGGACCTATAAACAGGTGTATTATTAATTTCCAAGGTTTATAACTCAAGAACGTAGAGTAAACCACAGGAAAGGAATTTCTTCTATTTCTAGAATAATATTGCCATATTTTCAGTAGGGCATTAGCCCACAATTTATTGTCTATTTTTGAAACCGCGAAATTCTTATTTAGTCATTTGTACAAAGCATTTGCTGTGAATATTCCTCTTGCTGTTTTTTTTTTCTTTATAGAAAAGAGTCAGGATTCCGGAATGTTCTAATTATTTTTTTATCATCCCAAACAGCTCCGCCTTGAAGAGTTTGTTAGGAGGATCGATGATTTTTTTTTCTTTTTTTATAAGCGTTTCACCCCGAGCAACGCATGTCACTGCCACTACTGCGCAGGGGGCTACGTAGAATGGAGAAAGGCTGATTAAATATAGGAAATGTCAGAGGGTGGGTGATAGGCGGGTCAGGATACTGAGAATGAGGGTTGGGTAGATGAGAGTGTTCTGAGAATAGTTGGGAGTTAGTGTGATAGGAGGTGTCTATTGACTCTAGTTTTAAACACCTGGAGATTGTAACTGTCGGGAAAGCAGAGTTGTGGAAGGGAGTTCCACAGGCGGGAAGCGCGAGAAAAGAAGCTGTTGGAGTAGAATTTACGGTTACATCTTATTTGTTTAACTGTACTAATCTAGTATCCTGGTGTGATATGTAATAACTAGGGCTATTTCAAAGGCCGTCTCCACATACTTTTGTATAATTTAGATCAGAAGCAACCGGATATATCTGTGTCCCTTGCAGTTTTGATATTGATAGATTTCATTCTGTAACCATTCGGGTATTCTAACAAATTCCAGTTATTGTTTCGATCCTTTTTTCCATGTATATAATATTCACGACAGGTTAATCCTGCGTAACGACAACAGTTAAATAGGGTCTCATTTTCTATTGATTCGCGAAATTGTGAATATATATCTTAGTGCAGATTAACTGAAATAAAACGAATAATGTCAGCCTATTATCTTTCGCACTTTCCTTGTTCACGTATACGTCATTTCTTGTCGTTGATTTTCTCTTCCGACGGCTTATACTTTACGTTTGTACTGATATATCAATTTTGTTTCTTTGGTTTGTTGACACAACTGACAGTTAAAAGGCCGACACAAAGAATATCCGCGATCAGACAGTAAGAATTTCCAGTGTGTTTGTGCACAGCTATAATTTTCGTAACGTTAATTGGAGTATCGTTCATAGCAGACAATCGACAGTTGGGATACGGGCGTAATAAAAATTTGACGCAATTACGGATGAAGTAATAGTTTTAAAGGCCAAACAAATTTCAGTAAAACCCTTTGAAAATAAATTTTTATTGCTGCACACCACTGTGAATGACGTAATATGAGGAAAAACAGAAATTGATTACACCCATTCACTCCAGTAGTTTTAAAAGTGAAAGTAATATGAAAGAAAGGAAACTAAAGCAGTTGTTTTAATTAAGATTCACGAGGCTGTATGTGTTAGAGACAAGGCGCACATTTTATTCATTTTTATGTGAAAAACTTTTATTACTCATTGAGGTATCCAACTAAATGATGAAAAGCATCCAGGAATGGTGACAGGTGATAGGTTATTATTTAGGAGTACAAGGTGTTCATGTTCAAAGAGTGGGATAGTCAAATGAAATTAATTTTTATACTTAAAATAAGAAATAATGCTTGATATGTTAAGTCACTTTATAAAATTACAATGGTAACAATTGATGGCGATACTCCGTCATGAGTAAGCAACCAACACACACATATATATATATATATATATAGCCTTTCGGCCGTGCATGGGATATGGTGCCATACATGGTCAGGTGCCCCTGCCGTTCATCTCAGTGTTCTCGACAGGTTCCAAAGGAGAATCAGTAATGTGATTATTACCGACATGGCGGCTCGACTTCAGCCACTTCCCCACAGACGAAATGTGGCCTCGCTTTGTTCTATAAATATTTCCATGCCTTCTGCTGGAACGAACTTAAGTCGCTGGTGCCTCCTCAACAGGTGTTTACTCGTGCAAACAGATTAGCAACTGGGTCCCACCCATTCACAGTTAGATTAACCAAATGCAGACGACAATTCTACTCCTAGAGCTTCTTCTCTCGCACTTCCCGCCTGTTGAACTCGCTCCTATATTCTTGCTTTCCTGACGGCTACAACCTCCTGACATTGGAGTAGATAGACTTTATTGGAGTAGATAGACTAAACTATAGCCCGGTTCACACTCCACCCACATCTATTGAACAGGTGAAAAGGCTCATCCCTTGTTTCCTGTTTAGGATGCGGTTTCCGGTTTTCTCTTTTCCAATCTTTTCACTTTTATTTTTTTGTCCAATTGGAGTAGATAGACTAAACTATCGCCCGGTTCACACTCCACCCACGTCTACTGAACAGGTGAAGAGGCGCATCCCTTATTCCCTGTTTAGGATGTGGTTTCCGGCTTTCTCTTTTCCATTCTTTTTACCCTTACGTAGCCCCCTGCGCATCAGTGGCGTTATCGCCTTGCTTGGGGTGATATGATTAAAAAAAAAAAAAAAAAAAAAATTAAATGCAATGCCAATACTCATCTATTAAACATTTGATTCTAGTTCTTTCTCCACCCCGTATATACTTTCTTTTCTCTCCACCTTTGAAACTGTAATCACACCTGTATTCCCATCCTTCTATTGCTCCTTTCTAACTGGTTCGTCTTCCTCATCACTCTCTTCTAATTAATCTTTTTACACTTATATAGCCCCCTGCACATCAGCGGCATTACCGCCTTGCTCGGGGTGATTCGATGTATATATATATATATATATATATATATATATATATATATATATATTAATGCAGGTTTCATTGAATAATATAGACAAGTTTTGTCTATTAATTTTGTGTAGGATCCGTTCATACCGTCTGATATACTTGATGGTGATGTCGTTAAAAGACAACAAAAAATCGCAGTATTTGTTGAATTTTTTTATCAGGTCTAAGCTTTCGGCTCACATAAGCCATTATGTATATATATATATATATATATATATATATATATATATATATATATATATATATATATATATACACAAGTTGGGGGTAGGTAAGGATGGAATAATATTATCTATCCTCCCCCCCAAAAAAAACCTCTATTCTTAAAAAAGTATTCAATAAAAGGTAGAACTAATAATATTTATTTGGAAATTATAACATAAATATGTTATGATATTACTATAAATAGCTACTTTGTTTCGACACTACTTGTGTCTTAGCAAGTGATGAGGTTTATTTAAAACTGAAGAGGTTTAAAAGGGTAAAAACTAGCCGAACAACCATAATCAAGGAGACATTCTTACACAGACAGTGTGAAACAATCAAAATAAATTAATCTCTAATTTTAAGAACAAGAGAGTAGATTTTAAAAACGATTTTAGGGCATTAATATTAATATTTGATTAAATTGAGATCAGCATTATTAATCGACTATTAGATGCAATTTATTTTTATTGCGAACTTTAAATTCCAAGTTTACCAGATCATTAGATTTTGATTTAAGTTATTCAGATATTAAATGAGAAGAAAACATGAACGCACACATACACACATCCACACATGGACAAATAGAGCAGTATACACACATACAGTGGCATACAGACAGATATACAGATTAATATGCACGCATATACACATAGACAAATTTTAGAACTTTGCTTATATATATATATCCGAGTGAATGCAGAACGAAGAAAGAATTTTTACAACATCCAAAACATTAATTTAAAACAGTGCTCGATGAATATATGAATAGTAACAAGCTTTTAAACCAGAGGCATGAAACCACAGTAAACTGCAATCACATTAAAGAACTTATCTTACAATCATGCTAAAAATACTAAAAAAGCCAGTGCTAGGACCCCCTAGAAAACTTTCTAAAATATTAAATATTCTATAGAAAAAATTGCTTTACTAAATTCTAAAGTAAGTTTTAATATTCATAATTAGATTAATTATAAAATCTGTCCTTAATACACAGAGTAAACTTCAAATATTACCTTCAATAAAACACACCTATTACCTGTTCACTTATCACATTAAATATAAACATTCAATCTTTCCTCCTATATCAAATTCTACTTATTACGCACTTTCTACATGCTAACCTATTACCTTAAATTCTTAATATTAACAATTACTTCTTACATTAAATCTTACCGAAAACGGTGATGTAATTAAAATTTAAAATTTAATCGAAAAAATCGGTTTCCAAATTGTGATCTAATCAAAATTTTAATTTTAATTGAAAAAATCGATTCCTAAATCCAAAATTAAGATTAAATATACAAAATTAGATTAATTATAAAAACTCTGCTTAAATACAAAAATATTCTGTACTGAATAAGCATCCTAACCCTAACCTGTTCCTCTAAGAAATCCTAAAGGATATAGTCGAGACACAAGATAATAAACACTTACTTTGCAGCTGATAATGTTAAATCTGTCTCGAAATCAAAGACACTCATTAATCCACCATATTCACTACCCACACCGCTCTCTTCAAAATTCTAAAGGTCAATCCATAGGACTTGCTCCCTTATCACTAACCCCCCACCAACATCCCACACCCAACTGACCAAGTATGAAAAAAGAAATTAAAAATTAAAAATCTAATTAAAATTTAAAATTTTATAGGAAAAATTTATTTCCTAAATCAAAAATTGAAATTAAAGATACAAATTTACAAAGGTATTCTGCACGAAATATGCATCCCACCTCATACCGGCTCTTCTAAGAAATCCAAAGGATATAATTTAGTCGCAAGATAATAAAAACTTACATTCTAACTGCTAATATTAAATCTGTCTAGAAATCAGACTCTCATAATGAACCATATTAACGACTCATTTTCTTCAAAATTCTAACGGTCAATCCACGAGACTTGTTCGGTTATCACTAACCCCCACCAACATCCCACACACAACTGACCAAATATAAAAAAGAGGCTTTCCATTCCTAGACACACCACCTGATGAGACATTGAAGTTTCAATGTCGAAACAAATGTATTATTTTTTGTGGCATATAAAAAATTATCTACATTTTCTATAATATAATATATATATATATATATAATCTCCAAAAACATATATATATATATATATATATATATATATACATATATGCAAGACTTACTTACACATACAAATATATATATACAATCATATACACATCAGCAAGTTAAACAAAATACCAATATGCTTAGTAGTACAAACAAGGTATCAAATCCGGCATACATCACCACACTCATTCCTGATATATATATATATATATATATATATATATATATTATATGGTCATATCGTTGCTTAAAGCTAATATAATATCGCTTTCTCGGCGATCCTAATTGTTAGGATTGATTACAATTGTTTTTTGAGTATGCTCTGTGTAAAGATAACGGAAGTAAGGGTGGCGAAAAGTAATAAAAATAAGTAAAAAACAAAACGAAGGGGGAATCATTATGTCATCTCATGTAAACAAGTTTGATTTTCATTGCTTTAAGTATATCGGATTAGGTGCCCAATAAATTGTATTTGCGGAAATTTTACTGCACTACTTCATTAAATATAAATCTGTAGTTAAATCTCACAGAATTCTCGTTGAGACTTTCGGCGGCCATGCATTCTCAGAAACAACTGGAACTGATTTTGACGCTTCAGAAGTAAAGATTTTGGTGTTGAATTTAAGGAACACTGGCACACCTATATGTTTAAAGGGGAAAAATAACAAGCGTAATATATGAAGACTCCTGCCAGTCGCAAGAATTAGAATTGATAGCACAACTGTTTCGAAAGGTTTAAAAATTTTGGAATGATTCAGATGCATTGACATTGGGTGTCGAACGAGTTAAATGCGAGAGACGTCGAACGGCGTCATGTCAGGTGTGAACAACTGATTCATCAGACATCACCCCGTCCGATTTTTATTTGTTTCGCTTGAGCAGCACTTTTATTTTCGTGAAACAAATTGGTCGAATCGTGTTTAGCCTCAAAGAAGAGCTGTTTTTCTGACATGAAATTCAAATGCTCACAGAAATATGGGAAAAATAGTGGTTAGTGATGGCCAATAAATTCTCTAACATGTTTCTAAGTAATATTTTTAAATAAGACATTACTTTTCATGAAAAATCAACGAGAAATTATCTGAGGCTCTAACATAGTTTTTAAGACTTCCAGGAAATTAAAAAAAAACATGTATATTTCTATCAAATAATAAATAGTAGACACCAAAATAAACATACTTAATTTTAAGCAGAAAACAATGTTGGCCACTGCATTAATATAACCCATCAAACATTATTCTTTCTAAAAATGGTGCAATACAAAACAGCAATTTAAATTAAGCCATGGGAATAAAACGTACTTGCTCATTTTGAATCATCCCATTTGATTGGAATAGATTATTTTAAAGTGTATAATTGATGGAAGAATTGTGATTAATAAAACAGTGATGGATGAGATGGAACTGAATTGAATATTAAATTTCCGATGAGAATTCTTTTTCTAATGATAACAAGGCCAAGATGAGCAGAAGAAACGATGAAAGTGTGTGGAAACTGAAAAGAAATGAGAATCATAGCGGTTGAGATGAAAAATAATTATTGTGTCGTCAGTCCGTGTTCGATCCTGATTTTTTTCAGCTTCCTATTGTTTGTCACTGTAAGCCGTATTCGCCAACTTTCTATACTACAGCATTCATTCTGACATACATTAAAAAAACTTAAGTAATATACTAGCTTCTTTCATCTACAATTCTATATTCAGATCTTAAACATTATGTATTTAAGTCAATGGCGCCAAGATCTCATTATTTTACAGTTGAAAGGGCTAGATGTAACCGTAAATTCTATCCTATCGGTTTCTTCTAGATTTCTTTGAAAATATTTACCTATTTCTTCATTCTCACTAAACTTTGATCTTCACAAATGTAAATCCAATTTCTGTTATTGTCACCATCTCAATAATTCTTTTATTTTTTGTTCTATGACATTAATAGTGTTTTTTCTCATTTTCTGCGTCATAGCAGCTATATTGACTTTTTTGGTATGAAATTGATTAAGACTATCTTGTTAGCGTCAACTTTTTCAGCAGTCTGAATGACGTGTCTTAAAGATTCAAATCATTCAATGACATTTTTATTCTTTCTGGTCAAAAAGAAAGATTTACTGTTTGTTCATATCTGATGTAAGTTTTCGTCATTATGAATCTATCATTTCCATAGAATTATGTTCAAACACTGCTTCTGTAGAATGATATTTCTGTTGTTTCCAATCTCTTAATGCTTGAACAAATTGTATTGGTTTTTGGAAATTATTTGCTATTTCTTTTTTCCTTTGAATTTAAAATTCACCCTTTCATCCTGTGTTATGACACTGTACAATAAACTTGTGTACTTAGATTTTACTATTGCAACTTTACAGCTCAATCTGTAATGACCTTCTCTGTAACGGGTATAATTTGCTCTTCTTATAAATGATGGTTTCTCTGTTTTGGCTTTCATTTCCTGTCTTGTAAAGAAGATATAGTTTTCCTTCTAATTTTTATCAATATTGTGGCATCTGTTTATATTTATTAATATTTTTCTCAACAGTAATCAATAATGATGAAGTCCTTTGGTTCTCTCAGAAAGGTCTTACTGTATACGTTGAATAGATTCGGAGATGAGTCGTGGCATTTTCGCATGAAATTCTCACTATTTGTTTACTTATTTATAACATGATTTTTTTCTAAATCCCACTTCCTATGAGATTAATACAAGATTTATTCTGAGTAAAACTATTTATCCTGTATCGTTACGACAACCATGACTGCATTCGGATAACCGGAGGCATATATCAATATATAAGATATTTGATTTTTTCTTGTGAAGAAGATTTACTGTAAATGAAAACAACATTCCGTTAAATTGTTTAACTATTAAACTATAGGCAAACACATTTTACAAATGTAGTTGCAAAGTGTTTTGTAGAGAGGTAGAGAAAGAAATGACACCCTAGATATTGTTAAATTATGAGAAAGTATAGCTTAAAAAACTATAAATCATGCTATCATTTATTTGAAGAAACTATGGAATGCGAGAGCGCATGAAAAGAGAAAGTATGTAATCTTTCAGGTTACGCTTTTGTACTGACAAATAAGGTAGAAGCTCCGATGACGAATAATGGAATGATAAACATTTCAGATGTGTTGTTTAGACGATTACAGAAAACAGTTAAGTTAGTCTATGATAGAATAGCTGTAAGCATACCATCTGCTGAAGTACTTAACACAAGCAGATCAAAATAATTCAGAAACAGCGGTAAGAAAAAAAAACAGAGACTTAATACGAGAAAACGTTATCACGGTTTTTATGCACCGACGTCCAAATCGTGGTTGAAGTTTGTGAAAGAGACACAGTTTTCATAAAATGGTATTTTTGATTTGATGGACTTAGATTTTCAATTGTACTGAATCCTTAAAACGAAAAAGTATCAACCATCCAAACATAGTGACGCGGATTTCGATACAATATTTACCACGTTATAGAGGACAATCTGATAGAAATGCGAAAATAATTTCACCGAATTATGAGTTATAACATAATGTCTCTTATGCACGTAAATGAAATGTTTCCCTTATTTTCAGAGATTATTGTCAACATAATTGCAGATCAATTTCAAAATTCTTTTATTATTGGAATCAATATAATTTTATGACTTTAGACGTTGAATATAATTTTTCTGCTCATAATCATCTTTATGAATGAGAGATATCTTTAAATTTACGTATTTGTTATATTAAATGAAGATAACACAAGGAAGAAATATTATGTCGCTTGGATCGACATGCTGAATTCTGTAGTCAAGTTATAAAACGCTTTTCAGGTTTACTTTCACTAACACATTTTTCTATTTCACTGTATAATTCTCGGTGTCAGTATTTAAGACAATTGGAAGAATTTAAGTCAAATACTGGATAGGTAATCTCTACAATTCACAGTTTTTAGATATGCATTTTCTTTTATCGGTATTTTTTTATATTGTTTCTTTCGCTAAACCTGGCGTTGTATTGAAATATTCATTTACAGAATATTACTTCAAAATGTGCGTTGTGGCGCATTCATGTGCGTTGTGGTGCAGTGGATATCGACTCGGAACGAAAATTCGGGGAGCCGAGTTCGAATTCCAGTTGAACCTTCATTCACTTGCGCACATATACCCTTAGGAAAGGTATTAATCCGTCTTTTTCCTCCAGTTATTCATCAAATAATAGGACAGATTGGGTTCTATAGCCTTGGTCGGCAAGCAGTCTACCGCAGAAAGCAATGGCAACATACTGTGGGATAATCTTCGGCCGAGTCAGTCATGTCTCGTTCGAGACATGATCGCCTAAAGCGTGTATCATGTATGGCATTAACTGACTGACTTCAAAAGTATCCAACAGTAATTCCATCGTTGCATTAAATTTTACTGGTTGATTATCCTGTGAGTATTTAGACCCCATTGATTACTGAAAAACATATTCCTTCTGACAATGTTTCTTTCCGGCCTTAAAGAATTTTAAAAATCTTTATCGTCGATATTAACTTATTTTGCAGTTTCAAATTTTCTAATTTGTTTTTATTCACAGGAGGTAATTGGTAAAAAGGTAAATCAAGAAATATGTCGCTTGGAATCGTCATTGTCTTGCTGAATTCTGTAGTTATGATATAAAGCTCACATTGCGCTTTAAATATTCTGAAGAGATGACTTTATCATCGCAACAAACAATTTTTTCATTGATCTGTGTTACATCCTTGTTGTATCTGTCTAGAAAGCAAAGCGGATTACTATTATAATGTACAAACTTTGTTTTGTGACATAAAATCTATGTTTTTCCAGTACATTAAAAACATTTTCAGCACAAAATTGCTGATGAATAATCTTCTAGGTTTATGTTGATATTTCTAGATCACTGTACATGATTCAAATATTTTCAAGAATTTTTAGTTTACCACTGATTGTATGACAAAACATAATTGTTATTTCGGGTTAGTCTCGCTGTTTTAATACTCCATACGTGGTACACTGTTAGCGTGAGGTAATGGAGATTTTCTAAACGTAGCTTAGATGTGGCACTAGGTCGAAAGTATGTGACACTCATTGCAGATCAAACTCACAACTCAATTGAAACTAGTTTTAGCGAGACAAGCTTGCAGACCATTACACCTCCTCGAGGTGCTCACGTGTAAGATAATGGTAAATCTGCTGAGCACTGCATAGATGTGGCACAAGGACCAAAATATGGGACAACCAGTTAGGATCGAACTCACTACTCAATTTTTATGATTCGAGCGAGACAAGCCTGCAAACTATTACACCACCTTGTGGTTCACAGTCGTGAGGTAATGGAGTGCTAACAGCTAGCGGCTTAGCACTTTAATACAGCACAGCTAATTTGCATAAGATACAACAATAATTGTATACAATATTTGGACTATGATTCGGGAAAACAATTTAGAGTATAAGCTTAATTTGCAAAAAACTAAACACTTCTAGTTTTGGGTTATCTTTGTTTAATCCTGAGATAAAAAAAATGCTACTTTTTTATATGTAATGTTTTTCTTATTTTTTGTGAATAAGAATGTTCACATTCACCAATTTTCCCAATGCGAATAGGTATATTTCAGAAAAATCATTATCATTAGACACAAAAGCAGACTTTCAATAAATCTTTTAGTACTTTGTAGCCGTAAGCAAATAGGATGTAACAGTTGCTACGTAAGGAGAAACATAATTTTACACAAATTTAATGAATTCAACGAATAGTTTGAAATTATTGTATGTTCCCGTATTTATTTAACATTGCAACGACAATGACCTTCAAAAGTATATATGTTAATATATCTTATTTGAAAATCAAACATACAAACCAGCATGACTGTTAAGAGTTAAGTGTCGTATATAAAGAAAAGGCTGTCTATTTTATTTTCCTGTGAATAATTGTATAAATGTTTGACCAGCGCAACACCATTTTCCTGCTTGAGTAATTGCTAGATATTTTCATTTCAAATTCAGATTTGATCAACCAGTAAAATTGTTTCTTCTTGTATTCTTCCCAGTAATAATAAATGTAAAGATTTCAGAATCTATCGCTGGCATACACAAATGTGAAATACATTTTTTCGGTTCTCGATACATTCTTCTGTCGTTTTTTGAAACATTCCACGCATTCACAAACACACGCAAACACATATTAACGGATAGTAACGAAGCTTACCTTCCAATATTATGCAATCACGAAACCAGAAATGCGTATATATGTATATTTGGATATTTATTTATGTATGTAGATGTGCATAATAATTTCCTGTCAACGATGTTTTATTTTTCAAAGTTACCGATATCATTTCCTTAATTGACTTATTTTTTAGTCCGTGCCCTTTCATCATTATATTATATACCTATTATCAAATTACTTTCTACACAAAGCAATATATTTGGCTCATAAAACAAACTCCGAGAGAACAATGCCTACAGTGAGAAAAAATTCATTACAGAAATAATTAAGATGGAATCATTTACATGTTTTTTTTTAATTATTTTCTATGTGATATAGCTAATTATGCTTTTATTTTGACACTGTATAAATAATGCCTTGACGCAATTAATGAAGGAGATTTTTTGTACTTCGATTTATTCTCTGTAACGCGACAGACAGTTCTCTTCGTAATAATGTTTACAAAGAAGATGCATAAATTATGTGCAAAATTAATTCGTTTATTTCTCAAGATCATACGAACAATTTTCCATGCAGTTTCTGAAAAATTCCAGTCAAATATTTGAAGTTTAAACTAAATGCTTATAGAAAAAACGTCAATAATGAAACGGGATTTGAAAAAAACATATGATTTATCTTAAAATGAAGTAGTCTTATTCAAATATATACAACTTGTTAAAATATTCTCTTTACAATGATTCTTTTTTTCTAATGTTGAAAAATATTCTTCTGTTCTTTAGTATATATTTCATTTAATGCCTACAACATCTTCATTATATTTCCTGGGCCTCATTTGAATATTTCTATTTCAAATTTATAGCAATGAGCAAAATTATTACACGTTCAAATTTCTTGTCTATACATTCCTAGTGCCGGCTGAAGATCCAGTCTTCACTTTCTTCACTTTTTCATGATTTGAATGTTTTCTAGACAACTTTAGTCGTTCCAACAACTCCAGGTAAAATAACATATTGATTTTACAGTTTTCTAAGAGAATGATATTACATGGACACAGCTTCATTATGTCTCACACACACACACACACACACACACACACGCATATATATATATATATATATATATATATATATATATATATATTGTAATTTGCACCCAGTTCGCAGTCTTGGGTCTTGCTGTTTTTGGCTTTTCGCTTAATATAATTTTATGGGGGAGCGGTAAATGTATTATCAAAATTCATTTTAAATGGTAAATTTCAAATAAATTACGGTGAGCCTTTTCAAAACTCTATCCGCAATTCGAGAACATCTATGTAAGGAAATAGGATGAATAAATGTTATTATTAAAATATTTTGGTTATAGTCGCTAATTTGATTTTTATGACAAATCATGACAGTCTAATTATGAACTACTGAGTTTAAATCTTGTTCGTATACGCCCATTTGACTTTTCCATAAAGGTTTTGTTAATGGATTCTCGAAACATTACAAAGGTTTAGGAAAATTTCTCCCAATGAAACCTAAATCTCAATCAAGCTGTTTCATAAATTCAATAGACATAAGGTAATTTACCAAATGTTACTACAGACGCAAATAAGTAACAGGAAAAATCATTTAATGTCCAAACACGCCATCTGTCAGGCGTGTCGAGAATAATATTTCCTAGTGTTAATTCGTCTCAAAAATGCAGTTATGTTTCCTCATTACATTTAAATTCTATTTTTTTATATAAGGAGGCTTTATTCTATGTTTAATAAGCTTACTTAATTTCATCCCTGCGGCACATGAGAAAATATAATTACATCCAATGAGATTTGCATGTTAATGATCTCTCTATCAAACTCCATTTGCTTCATATATTCTTATTTTTAAAATATGTGATCATAGATCGGAGTGCCGAGTTCGAATTCCATTTGAATTACCTGCATTCATATAAGCACAAATACTTTTGGGAAAAGTACTAATTCTACTCTACCCTCTATTCATGGAATAAATAATAGAACAGATTTGGTTCTATAGCCTTGGTTGGCAATTAATCTACCGTAGAAAGCAATGGCAAACTACTGCCGGATAATCTTCTACCAAGTCAGTCATGTCTCTTTAGAGACATGATCGTCTACAGCGTCTATCACGTATGGCACTTAACTGAACTGGTTATAGTTCTCTAAGAATCAATTTTTGCATAAACGTTTTTTGTTTTATTTTTTAGTAAATAATCGTAGAAATGGACAACTATATACTGTTTCTCAAGTTTTCGATTTATTCTCAGGGAGTATATATCTGGAAAGTAGTTCATTATATATTTTAATTCTCCTAGCTGTAAACACAATAGCATAGTCTAAACGTGAGACGTTCCTGGAGAAAGCAAATAATTCATTTGTTCCTACTACCCAATATCATTAGGTCGTATGAAAAGTTAAAAAGCAATCAGCAGACTGGTTTTAAAATCAGGTCTAATCTGATGCATTAAATTCGCATAAATGTTTTTGGGGAATTAAATAAACATTTTCTACTCTCTTTCTAGCTATTATTAAAAGGGTAGTGTAAACAGTCCTGTTCATCGAAATCACTAAATTCAAAATATCAGTAAATAGATAACTGATCAGCGTGATAGGTTAAAACTCTTACCTAACCAATTTCTGAAATAATTTACAGAATTCTTGTTAACTTTATCTGATCAGACATTGGCATTTAGTATACTCTCCGACGCTTAATCATCTCGCCAGACCGATGAAGGTCTTATTTCACCCCTACCCCAAACTTAGGGACACAGCACTCTCCTTAGCATGTCAGCAGATTCAAGCTGCGTCATCAAACACTCACGCTGAAGATGTCAGATATTTCGAAAGCGTTCGCGAAGATTCCAGGCAATTGTTGCAAATACGTCAACAAAGATATAATTGAAATTCTTGACATTTTTATCCCATTTCTCATACTATGTATTAGTACTTATGTATTTTCTAAAGTTCTCCTCCGTAAAATTCATATATGAATGTACTATGTGTTTATCAGAATCCATTTATGTCTGTTTTTGCGAACACGCAACTACTCTTTAAGCACTTATAAGATAAAATGTTCGTGTCTACAGATCATTTTTGAAAAAAATAATGCATCACACATAATTTACATGGATAAAGCTCTTTGCAGGGTGTGAGCTGTAAAATTGTGAATAAAATTTTGGATATTCATTTTAATGAGTCTATCGGAACAATTTCCAATCAAACAGTGCATCCAACCACATGTTTTTTTTAATTTTTATATAAAGATCATTGTATTTTGATAGTGTTTTAAAGATCATCAAAGATACATTACAATTGGCACGGGCAGTCATGCTAGTAAATAAGCACATTGAGTTTTTGTGTTATTTGTTTATGATTTCTGCGAGATTGTTACTGGAAGTTCCGTCTCTGTTGTATCTGAAAAATTGTTAAATGTCCTCTATCATACTGAGTCTTATATTCAAAGGGTGCTAACACTGTGCATTCTTACACAAGATGATCAATATTTGATGCCCAAACTAGATTTTTAGGTGAACACAATTATTCAGTATTTGTGCTTTGCCATTTCTATTTTGCAAGTACTGGTCATGTGAAGCAAGAAGAAATCATTTTGTTTAGACATTTAATCTAGTCGTCCGTAACTGCTGATTGGTAAGTAGTTTGTCTACATTAGATTTTCCGTTACGTCCAGAGTATTGATCAAGTTGTGGCTTATTTTGTCATCGATTTTTCATTTGGTATATTGGATTTGCTTTTATTTTCTTGTTCTGTGTTTTCTCGCTGCATCGGCAGTATTATGGTTTATTTGCACTTTTTATCCACTTAAAATAACATCTGGAATTTGTTGATTTCCTTTATACTGAAAAAATATTATTTATTTTACGTCCTTTAGCACATATCATCATCCATTTTTTTGCACTTTCCATGTGTCTTTGAAGAACAATTTCTTTGAGTTGAGATTTTATAAGACCGTTCTAGTTAAAATATTCATCTATCTTCTTCTGATTTGGACGCATGTGAACGATAAATATCAGCCTTTCAGTGAGGCATGTAATGTTAAGTAAGAAGTTGTCTCATTGTGTCATTCATTCACGTAATATCTGACATGATCCAATAAAAAAATGTTGAAATTATACTCTCATACAAAAACTGCCAAAGCATTTGTGGTTGATTATTTGGTTTATTAATTCAACACCAGACGCACATAACTGTACTATTTTTCTTAATTCTTTCTCTTGTGTATGCTCCGTTTTATCTTCTTCGCTAACTCCTAGTTATTTCTATGCTTCAATTTGTTCCAGTTCCCTAATTTCTGTGATACTATCTACATGTATCTACATCTATCTACATATCTACGTGTATCTTTTGTGACATTATCTACATGTATCTACATCTATCTACACTATCTACATGTATCTACATCTATCTACATTAAACCCAGTCACAAGGCAGATAAAAGTTATTAAAGCAGGCGCGAAAATCTCACGAAATATAAAGGTAAATCCAAACCTGCTATCTCCTGCAACAGACTGGGAACTAAGGGCCAATATAGGCTCAAGATTGAAATTCCCAGAGCAAATTGCCATCACAAGACTTCGCCCAGATATAGTTTTCTTCTCACATAAATTGAAGAAAATAGTCTTGTGGGAACTGACGGTCCCCTGGGAAGAAAACTCAGAGGAAGCTCATGAAAGGAAGAAGTTAAAGTATGACGAACTGCTGGAGAGTTGCAGGGTTAAGGGCTGGAGGGCTAGCTGCACTCCTATAGAAGTGGGGACTAGAGGATTTGCAGCAAGGTCCTTATGCAAAGTCTTAACAGATATTGGGATAGTGCGAGTAAAAAAAAGAAAAGCACTCAAGTCCATAACCAAAACAGCGGAAAGAACAGATAATTGGTTATGGATCAAAAGAGAGAGTGCCTGGATCCTAAATTGTTAGCTAAAATTCCCCGAAATTCTGCGTCTAAATTAATGTTTCAGACGAGCTCATGTGCGGTTCGCCTCTAAATGGAAAGTGGCTCTGACTGTCGCTAATCGGAAGCATTTGCAGGGTTTTGTACCGGGCCTAAACGTAATTTTCCCGTGTCTGAAAGCGCTTATCGAGGGTGGGTCGGAGGCTGATCATCTCTGGTCGGGTCGGGTCGGCGCGGTGAGGTGGGTATGATGTTGAAAGACACGAAACGCCCTAGTGATCCTCGCGATGACATGAATGACGACACCCTCTGGCGCCCCCATTATGGTGCGTATGTTTGAAATCATGAGTCTGTCATTTTTCTTTCATTCTTGAATGCTACCTTTGCATCTTTATCTAAAATGATATCCATACTTACTTCATCACTGAAACATTTTACTCTATTGATAATCTTCAAATCATCGTCGTACTGGCAAGGAGATTTTTATCATCAATGTATATTACGGATTAGGCAGTTTCGTTTTTAATTTGTATCGATAGATTTTACTGTTTAATTCATGCGAATTGGCGATTAACTACAGACAAAACAAATAGGCAACGGGAGTTTCCTTGAATGAATCCTCGACAGATACTCAAACGATTGAACGTAGAAGCATCTTTAGAGGGAATTAGATCTAATGTGTTTTTTTGTTACAGTTACACGATATATTTAATGGAAAATTATTATAACTGAGGAAACTTAGTAAATTTCGAACGTATTATGTATCCGAAAACGTGGCACATAATCAAAAGCTTTACAGTAATCTATCAAAGCTTTCTACCTTTTTCCTGAATTTTTCAAGGATCACTTTATTTATTAAGAGATGATCTATGCAATCATTCGAACTTCGATTATCCATTCTGTTCCTAAGAAAGAGTGTTGTTTTCATCGGGTAAAATGTAAGTACAGATTCTCAGGACAAACGTGATAAATTTATATGTAGTTGACAAACATGTTATTGGTTTATATTTTTTTAACTGCTTCAAATGGATATTTAAGAGATATAAAAAAAAATATGTGGACCATTCTGGAATTTCATTGGCCATGCTTGTGCAAGAGATTCATAAATTGATGAGAGATAATAGAGCCAAAATTAGAGTACCTTTGCCATTTCTAGAGATTTCCATGAGAGTTTGTTCGAACTTGCTTATATTATCTCTGGCAATATCCATTATTAGATAGGTTTACAGTTCATTCTTTCTACTTCTTATTCTATGTGCATTAGGATTATATTCATTTCACTTGATCAAATTATTCTCCCAACAGTTTTGCACTTCTTCAATAGATTGTGGCATTTTATAAATGTTTCATCACTGACCCTGAAAAACTTCTTTAAGTTTGTTTGAAATATCTTGTGTTGATAGAACATACAACTGTATTCACACCGCCTTGTTTTCCGAAACTTTAATGTGTTATGTGTTTATTCATTCATCTAATATCTGACGATCCAATCAAAAATTTTGAAATTATACTTTATATTTTTGATAGATGGAATTTCATTTCTTCTTCTTTTTCTTCATATTCTACTATTATTATTATTATTATTATTATTATTATTATTAGTAGTAGTAGTAGTAGTAGTAGTAGTAGTAGATTTATGTAATACAATATGTTTATTTGTTATATTTTTTAAAATATGTGTATTTATTAATCTTTAATATTTTCTAAAATGACAGTAATTCGTTTAATGATTTACTGTATGATATATTATATGCGCAAGTTTATTATTTAACTTTCATCTACTTGGTAATATTTGTAAAAATACATCACTATATCATAATATTCTTTTAGCGTAAAATCTTTATTAAATTTTATAAATTGTTATTTTGTAAGTATATCTGTAAATAAAATGTCAGTATAAAACAATAAGCCGTACATATCGGAATCATGAAAGGCATACAAATTCTAACTGTGATGAATAGGAAAATATAACAGTAACCAAGATATCCTAATAAAGGTAACACTTTTACTCGATCCTCGCTCTTCGCAGCTAATTGCAGACAAAAATATAAAAACTAAAGAAAGTTGTGGCTAATAATGAATAAGCAGTCTACATGAAAATCATATATATATAGATCCAAGGAATGGTTGTTGAGTTTAATTTCAATCTGCTTTTAAGGTGAACAGTTCATTTACTGTTTTATTTACCTTGTCGATTTTAGTTGTGGAGAATGTATTCGATCCATACGGGTTTTGGAGAGCGAGTAATTATATTTGGTTAGCCTTCTTTTTTCTTAAATCGTTGTTTTGATATATAAATTTTATGTTTGGCACCGTTTTAACATTGAGTAATTTTCTTTTATTACGCTTGCCCTTCCCACCACTTCTTTGATATTTCTGTACATATTTATATAGACTTTTGAATTGTCCATATCTACGATAATTCTCTACATTAATATTGACATATTTATTATCTTTGAAGAAACCTATAAATTTACTGCGTATATTAATAGACAAATATATTACTCTATTCCCTGTTGTCTTCTAAATCGAGATGGCTGAAAATTTATATGAATGATCTAAATTAGAACTTGCCAAATCATCAGGTCCATCCAATATAATTCTTCAGCCATCAGTAAGAGTTACTGGCGAAATAAAATTTTATATATATATTTTGCCAACATTCACGTTTATCGGTCGCTATGTAGTAAGAAATTGTTAGCGAACTGCACTGGTTTACATCTATTATTAAATATTGAGAGGGATATTTTGTGATTTCATATTTCCGATCTTTAGCTGAAAATAATCTGAGTTAATAAATTAAATTTTTTCTAAATCTCGTGTTTATTCATATGTGGTAGTATATATTTAATTTTTTTAAACAACGTTCTCAGTGTAATGCACTTTTTTGTCTTGTTAATACTAATATAAACAGTAACTAAAATAGTCCATTTCTTGATAATTCTCTGATTTATCAGACTCCAATTCTGATTTCTTTTTTTGATATTCTAAAAAAATAAAATTTGTTTCATAGTTTCGATGTTTATAATTTTTGGCTTTCATCCGTGAAAACATTACTGTGTGTATACTTTTATTATTTCATATATCTATACTTTTACAGATGACACACATTATATATATATATATATATATATATATATATATATATATATATATATATATATATATATATAAAATAGAATGCTTGGTATACAATCCAGGTAAATTCCGATAGAGACGAACTCAAGAGAATTCAAAGTTAAATTCATTTATTTAATTCAATAGAATAAGAGTAATATCATTTATCAAATATTTTAGATTAATACAATGGGCAATACATACTTCACCGCGTCCTGATGTTATTATCGCGGATTGTCAGACACAAATCGTACAACTTTGAGGAACATCTTTGTACCATTTCGATCTGACATGCTGTGGTGAAATATGTACTACACAATGTAATAATCTAAAATCTTTTATAACATATATATATATATATATATATATATATATATATATATATATGTATATATATATATATATATATGAAAAGTATTTTACGATATGTATATATATATATATAATTACTTTTTTTTCGTGATATTTTAATATCAATGGTGATAATAATTTATTTAGAAAATGTAAAGTGTTATTTTACCATGAATGCTTCTGAACTAGAAAAAAAACTTAATTTGTTCATTGCTATGAGAGCTTTTGATTCTGCGTAGGTCTGCAATTTGGTCGAACATTTCTGCTCTGAAATCTTACGTACACCTTCGATTTATGTATCACTTAATTTTGCTGAGAAGACGGACTGATAATCTCATGCAAAACTAGTCCATGAAAAACGGCGAAACTCTGAATGTATCTATCATATTGTTTAAAAAACATTGATCTTAATAATACCACTAACACTAACGCTAAATTCGAAAAAAACATAGATATTACCATCGATCTGAGCAATTTTCTGTAAACCGAGGACTCATAACCAGAACTACATCAACAAGAAATCAAATATCTTCCACACAATGACCTGTTAAAGCTCTGTAAAGCAAAACAGGCAAAATAAGCAGAAATCAAGTATACGCAATATTATTTTATTTAACCCACCCTTTAGTGGTAATGTCCAAAGAAATATTGGTAAATTCCTCCTAGATGTAATGCACAAACATTTCTAACATTCACTCACACTAAAAATCTTTCAACAAAAACAAGCCTAAAATCAGTTAGACTTGTGTTAGGTACATAGACAGATATATTTCACAACATAATACGATGATATCAAACAAATATTTAGTACCCCTAAAAATATGTCATGCTTCTAGTAACAACAATGACGATTAAAAATCAATTGTAACCGCCGAATTAATAAACGTGTCCTTTGAATGGCCAATGTATGTCCGATAGTATTTTTTATAGAGCACGATTTCATTCGGAAGCTGATGAAGGTAAAGTTTACTGTCGAAGCACTTCTAACAGGTGGAAAAGATTAAATTTAGCAATCACATGTTCTTCAAACAAAGATAAATACGGCAAAATATTTGCTTTATCCAGATATTTTGGATATTAAAAAACATAACAAGAACTCAGTTATTACTTGGAATATTATAGTTAAGTCAAATGTTACAACGGAAATTGAGATTGATGTAACTAATGGCTAGAAAAAATAATCTGAAACCATATAAATAACTTTAATCTACCTCAAGAAAGAGCGGTTTAATATACACATGTTTCCGCAGAAAAATTTATATTTAAATTCTTAAACCCCGATTCATGGAGATTCATCTATCAATTTGCCTCTTTCTTTCTTTCTTTCTTTCTTTCTTTCTTTCTTTCTTTCTTTCTTTCTTTCTTCTAAATATCCTTATTTTCCTAGTTTTTCTTTCATTTCTCCGCAAATATTACTATCAATAATTATTACTTACTACATTCTAATAATTCTTAATTTTCAATTTTAATTTTGATTTTAAATTTTACTTTAAAATTTTAATTTATATTTTAATCTATATATGATTTTACAATATTTAACATTTGACGTTTATGAATTACGCCTCTGTTTTTTCTTTCTCCTTTTTAATAATTATAATATTTTATATTTTTGTTTTTGAAATTCAGTTTTAAATATGAATTTAATTTTAAACTTTTTATCTACATGGAGAGCAAGTGGTTCAGAAATATAATCTTTCCCTGCAAATCCTACGCAGGTACTAAGCGCGGAAGTGACCACCTACCAGTTGTATACAAAATAAATATAAAACTAAGGAGATTCAATAAACCTAACTCAGATTTAATACTTCAGTATAATAGACTCGTGAATGACCTGAACATGAAGGAAATGTATACGTGAAGCGTGAAAACAAAATATGAAGACAAATTGGAAACAAAATATCAAAATGGGACACACTAATGGGACACGCTAATGAAATCAGCGTACATCATCATTCCAAAGGAAAATCAGGTCGGAAGAAGAAACGAGTGGATCACTGAAATAATTATTGACAAGTTTCCAAAGAGACAGAAAACGGTGCCAAGATATGCAAAGGATTACATGAAACTACACAAAGAAATAAGGAGCAAATCAAGACAAGCAAAAGAAAGATGTCTCAACGACAAATAAGCTGAAGTAGAGTGAGAGGGCTGAAAAATAATAGGGATAGGCATACAAAATAAAGGAACTAGCAGGACAAGAAGTCTTCTCCGAAACAAGATGTATAAAAGCAAATTACTGTACATTTACACTAGAAAAAAAATTCAGAGCTTGGATGTGTATATTGTTTATCTCTCTTACAACAAGTGAGCAACCTACAATACATAAATTATTAAAACCCGAAGTGGAATCGGAAATGGCCAAATTGAACAGGAAGTAAGCAGCAGGATTCTAAATGATTGCAATAGAGATGTTGATGTTGAGTGACAGAAAAGGCTCATTGGAAGCCAATTTAAAAGCGCTGGATTACTATGTAATATCTGTCATGCTGTATAGAGTTAATAGTAAACGATCTCATCACGGATGAAGGAGAGGCTTCAGGCAGCAGAAATATTGTTTTACATTTGGTGGTTAGGATACCATTGAATGAGCCGGTAAACAACGATGAGGTGTTGGAGATGATGCCAACGAGAAGAACACTGATACTTAACACCAGAAGAGAAAGATGAACTTCATGGGATATGTAATGAAAAGGTGCGCCTGGAGAATTTAATAAACAAATTATGGATAGATAGAAATAGATAATAAGGAGAGCAGTGCGAGACACACTTGATAGTCCTGAGCAAATGGATGGCGGATAGAGATTTGAGAAAGATGCTACGAGGGAAAATATTACGAAGAACAAGTGACAGAGCCAAGTGGAAGTCCATGATCGCCTATGTTCTGAAGGGACACGGCATATGAAGAAGAAGAAAGAGAAGAAAAAGAAGAAAAAGAAGAAAAATCTTAGTGTATTTAAATTTTACTCTTGTTATTAAAAAAGAAGTAAGCAACACGGTATAAATAAATGAAACTTAGACATCCTCAAAAGTGGTTATATAAATTATAAATTGTTTTGATTAGATAAGCTCATCTCAAAGAAAAGAGTTCCAGAATGGTTTTGTGATGTCCGGTCTACAGTATGGCAGTGAATGCAGGATATTATCATCAAAGATGAAGAAAAAACTTAAAGAAACTGAAATGTGGTTCTACAGAATGATGCTGTTGTTATCACGGATCGATCACGTGAACAATGATGAGGATCGAAACGAAAAGGAAATTTGTACTGAGCTTAAAAATCAGCTAATTTCCTTGGACATGCAATGAGGAAAGGGGGCTTGGAGAAACTGATACTAACAGGCCAGAGAGAGGTAAAAAAATAGGATAGCAGATATTTGAAGGGTCTGAGCAGGTGGGTGACAGAATGGGTGTTGCATGGTGTAACAAGAGAAAGCTTGCTAAATGTCACCTGGGATATGGAGACGTAGAAAGCCATGTTCGCCTACGTCCTGAAAGGAAAACCACAAAATTAATATAAATATATATCTAAGTACACACACACATATCTACAGAATTTCAGACCTACACTCATACATATGAATATATGTGTGTGTATGTGTGTTTGAGTGTGTTTGAGTAATTTAAGTATGATATTACGGATATAGAACATAATAAATTTTCTTCTCACCACTGAAAACCAAGTTATCTTAAATAATCCTAGGATTTTTCTACGCCGTTTCATACATGAAGAAATATACAGAGGAATCACCTTTAAAAACACTTAATATTCTTATTATTTCTTGAAAAACGATGAGAAAGACAAAAATTATACAACTAAAAACTACAATGGAATTAATGGCAACAACCATCACAATAAAAACAAACATGTTAATTTTTTTCTTACCCATAACATGTACTATCAACAACAATTTCCCCAATCTTAACAATATCAAAATAATTGCAACCACCTCCCAGACTATTATGGATATGATCATATTATGTCGGCATTTATTAATCTTTGTATTTTATGATTTATTATATGGCTGTCAATATGTTGTTACCATGAAAGTATCGTTTTCTATTTTCTGTGTTCAATATCAGTGTTATTTTATTTGTATTTCTTGATTTATGGACACTACTGAATAGTTTTCCGTTTATCAATATAGAATTACGCAATAAATCGGCTGTCATAAGACCATATGATCTGGGAAACTGATATAAAAAAGCTGCAAAAAATCTTGGTGATTAGAATATTTTCCCTTAGATCAGCTTCTGGTCAAAAGCACTGTCAATATGTTGTCCAATGATCTTTTCTACAAATAAGGCATCGATCTTCTACCATTTTGTGTAGCGCCATCTGTTGAAGTAATTATGAGATGTTGCCAAGTTATATCAGAATGATGGGCCTTTGTATTTCTATGAGCTGCCATTTCTTTTTCCTGTGTAAACACAGAGCAGATGGCTAATGTTTGCTTACTGCATAAAAGAATAACATTTTCGCTTTTCTTTTTATTTCGTGGGGTAAAAATCGGAGTAGAGAAACAAAGCAGAAGGTGATGCTTAAAAGTTGTTTTTCTATTGCTTTCATTCATTTTCAATAGCTTATATATGTACCCTAACTAAGTTGCTTAAAAAGATCATTGCATGTTCTTAAAAGTATCTAAATATCATAAAAACAAAGTTTTACCGTCAAAAGGTTTATATTATTAAGAGAAAATATCAAATTATAATTAGTTTGATAAAATGTTATGTCCTTAAAAGTTCGCAATGTTGATTTAAAATCTCGATTTTTTTATACCATAAGAAAGTAATGAGATTTTACCAGAGCTAACTATGGCAAACGTAATATTACGCCACTCATTTTTTGGCCGCTGAAAAAAAATATTAACTTGAAAATTAATTTAAAATTCAAATAATGTTCAGATTTTGATTAAAATCTCTTATTCACTAATGAGCGAAATTATCTTCGAAATCATTTATTTTATAAAATCTTATTAAAAATGACTTTAGTTTATATATGCCTCCCCTCCACTCCAGTTAACATGTCAATCTTTTTAGAATTTTACTACCGTGCCGAAATTTCTTTTCATTAATTAAACGCAGTACTCTTTGGGGAATGTAAATCCCCTATTATTCTTCAAACAGTTGCTCTATTTCAGAAAATCTGCCCTGAATAATGAAAACAAAAATTCAATAAAACTATAACATTTTATTTAGATAATTTTTTAGATTGTTTTATAAAAAAAGTGTATAATAAGTATGTCGTAGACTGAAGAAAAAAATTCGATGAATACTGAATTTTAATAAGAACGATTATTTTATTACTTTTTAATAGTAATTTTTTCTAAAGTTTTAAAAACCTTTTTTAAAAAAATACTTCCTTTCACAATGACCATTCAACCAATATGTAACTGTTACCAAGATATAATTTTTACCATATTAAATCGACTTTATTTAAGAATTTTAAAGTATCTATAAGTTTAGAGTGTTATCATTTGTATATATAAACTTAAGATTTTGTGATTGTTTATATATAATAACTGAATGTTTCCGATCTCTTTGTCTGCAATTCAATCGCTGTTACACAGGACTGATCTGCCAGATTTTTGTTTGTTCAGTACCATAATTAGTAACTAATTATATTGCTACTATGCTGAATACACAATCTGGCGTAAAAAACAATTGAAAAAACAAACGTCTTTCATGTGCCGAACTCGTTCAGGACGTGAATGCTAATAAGCTCAAATCCTCATTCCTGATGACAGTACTAGCAAAACCATCAACACCTGTTGAATAGTACCGTTCACCTAATTCTTTCCTGAGCTCAATCTGGTAAAGTTTTCACGCACAATCCAACTGTGCCTGACGCTGATATAATTTCCACAGGCCGATAACCTCAATTTACATCCCTAACAAATGATGCATGGTGGGATTCGAGCTGGTGTCTTATGGTCGTGAAGCGAACGTTATAATTATCGTTAAAGGTACCTATAATATGTACATCAATGCATGGATAAAAATATAGCGAATGAAAGAAAGGAACAATTTCATCTCAAGTAATATTCACTAGTTATTTATATTTACCATGGCCTTATTGTCAGCATTTTGTCAAGTGAACTTCTTTTACGCGATATATCCCTTGCTTACTTCGTTCACAAGAAATATTTTATGAGTTTTTCGGAATTTAAGTTTGCGTAGTAATTCAACTTCCTAGGTACTTAAATTTTTGTACTTGCTTGATTCTGGTATCCCCTACCTGTATTTGGCATTTTGAGTTGCACCTTTTGCTGATGACCATGCATTCAGTTAGGACGCGAACCAGAAGATGAGCAAATTACTAACACACAGGAAACTTTCACTAGAAACAAAGAAAAGAGTGCTGAATTGCTATGTGATGTCAGTTCTTCAATACAAGAGTGAATGCTGGACAATAACATCGAAAATGAGGACGAAACTGGAAACAGCGGAAATGTGGTTCTACAGAAGGATCCTGCGGATATCGTGGACTGAGCATACAAGCAACGATGAGGTGTTGGAAAGAATGGCAACCAAAAAGAAATTAATACTGAGCATCAGGAAGACACAACTGAAGTTCCTGGGACAGGCAATGAAGAAGGAGAGCCTGGAGAACCTGATACTGACTGGCCAGATAGAGGGAAAAAACAGAGGAAGGCAGCGGATAACATATTTGCAGGGCTTGGTCGGGTGGATGAGTGAACGGGGGTTGCCGGGAGTAACAGGAACAAATATACTAAGGGCCACAAGGGATATGGAGACGTGGAGAGCCATGATCGCCTACGTCCTGAAAGAACAGGGCACATAGAAGAAGTAATTAAACATCTATGCACTATAAAAATTTCAAAATTAATTTAAATAAAATATTTTGGAAAGAATTAAGTTTCGAAAATGATATGATTCCGCAACCCACACCACATTTTCAATATTGTGGATTTATTCTCAAATCAGTGTTAATTTGCTTTAATATACGTTTCCGGAATTCGACAGAAATCTTACATTCGATAATTTCAACAATATGTGTACTTTTCCGTGGAATGCTTTCTGACATACCTCAGATTTCGAGAGGTAATTTGTCTAAACGCTTACTTGTAGTGAATGTGAGTGAAGTTCGAGTTTAAATCTTTGATTTGTTGATCCTATAATATTTGCACGAGACTTGTACCTTCTCCTGATTTGGGAACACATTAGTCACTGAGTAAGATCTACAGAAGAAGGTCTGATAAGATATGTGTTTCAAGCCTATGTGAAACTAATCTTAAACCTGCTATCCCCTCATCTGAGTTCTACGTTCCTGGCTACCTTCCCCTCTTCAGGAAGGACTCCAATGTTCATATGCATGGGCTTGGTGTCTATGTCAGCGAACACCTTCCCTTATCTAGGGTGTCAACTTTTGAATCCCCAGATCATTCTTTCATGTGCTTCCGCCTCTCACTTCTCAGCTCGATTAGCTATCTCTTCTTTCTCTTCCGCTCTCCTTTCTCCCCTCACTTTTCGTTACTTGACATCATTTCTGACAATATCGACAAAGCCATTTCTTCCCATCCCTCGGCCCATGTATTCGTGTTTGGTGACTTTAACGCCCACCACACCAAGTGACTGAAGAACATTGTCACTGAGCCTGCTGGTGTCCACACCATCAACTTTTCAATCGCTCAAGCGTTTCTCCGACAACCCTAACGGAATGGACTCACTTGTAGACTTCTGCTTCACTTCCATCCCAGACTCTTGCACTACCAGACAACTCTGCCCACTGGGAAACTCTGACCACACTGTAGTGTCCGTCAATATTTCACTCCACTTCCGCCCGACCCATGAAACCCAGACAAGTAGAATATCCTACTGCTATCAAAGAGCAGACAGGGATTCGTTCCGAGACTTTCTCTGTGACATCACTTGGAACAACGTCTTAATTCTTCCCATCGAAGAATGTGCATCCGAGGTCTCCTCCTGGGTTAAGGCTGGCATCGATGCCTTCATCCCTGCTAAGAAATTCCAGCTTAAATCTCATTCGTCTCCGTGGTTCTCACCCGCTTTCTCAGCTGGCATTGCCGACCGGAATCATTTCTTCCTACTCTATCGTAACGACGCGTCGGACCAAAACAGGCGCCTTTTCACTTCAGCTCGTAATAAGTGTAAAAGGATACTTAACAAAGCTAAGATGTTGTTTGTTGCCAGAATGAAGCAACGCATAGCATGCTCTAAATTCGGCACTAAAAACTACTGGCGACTCTGTAAAAGAGTACTTAACAAGAGCAAGTCCACAATACCCCCGCTAATCAACAAATTTGAGGTCCTCACCTCCCCAGCAGAAAAGGCTGAATGCTTTGCCCGCAGATTCTCGAACAATTCGAGTCTAGACATATCTGGAGTTTTTACAACCGACTTCTCACCTAGAACCGAGGCACAACTGAATGATGTCCCCATTACACCTTCGCTTGTCTCTAAGATAATCTTAAAACTTGACCCTCACAAAGCGAGCGGTGGTGACGGAACCCCAACCATAGTCTTAAAGAAATGTGCCCCTGAACTCTCTTCTGTCCTTTCTAAGCCCTACAACCTCTGCTTATCTGCTTCCTGCTTTCCTGTCTGTTGGAAATCTTCCTCTGTAGTTCCTATATTTAAAAACACTGGAGAACACTCGGACCCTGCAAATTACCGCCCTATCAGACTTCTTCCGATCTTTGGCAAAGTGTTCGAAACCATTATCAACGCCGAGGTAGTTCAGCATCTCACAGCACACAGGCTCCTCTCGGACAAGCAATATGGTTTCCGGTTCACCAGGTCTACTGCTGATATGCTAACGACCATCACCGAACACATATACCAGTCACTCGACAGGAATGGCGAAGCCCGAACCGTTGCATTGGATATATCTAAGGCGTTCGACAGAGTTTGGCATGCTGGCCTTCTATGTAAAAGACGGAGCTATGGTATAACTGGACATTTATTTGAACTAATCCAGTCATTCTTCTCTAACCGCACAATGAAGGTGGTATTAAACGGACATGCCTCTCAAAACTACCATACAAGCGTCAAAGCTAACCTCGCAGCCGAGATTGAAAAAGACCTCCAATCCATATTAGACTGGGGTAAGAAATGGCTAGTAAATTTTAATGCTTCTAAAACGAAGCTACTCTCAATTAAACAACTACAATCTCACCTACCTCCCATTAGCATGGACCAGGCTTGCTTCCCAGAGAGTAAAACACTACGCCTCCTTGGTCTCACACTTTCAGCGGAACTCAAATGGAATGACTATATCGAATCCATTTCTAGATCCGCTGCTATGAAATTCGGTTCTCTGTGTAGGGCCCGGAAGTTTTTTCCGTCTAAATCTTTCCTGCACATTTATAAATCTACCATCCACCCGTGCATTGAATACTGCTGCCATATCTGGTCGGGTGCCCCTGCTGTTCTCCTCGGGCTTCTCGATAAGGTTCAGAGGAGGGTCTGTAATGTGATAGATACCGACTTGGCAGACCGCCTGCAGTCTCTCTCCCACCGGCGCGACGTGGCTTCTCTGTGTCTCTTCTATAAATACTTTCACGGCTTCTGCTCCGATGAACTTAGATCACTGGTGCCCCCTAAATACGAATTTGAACGAGATACTAGATTAGCAACTCGTTCCCATCCTTTTACAGTGAAACCAATCAAATGCAGCCGTAACTTCTACTCCAACAGTTTCTTTCCTCGCACTTCCGACTGTGGAATTCTCTTCCACACGATTGCTTCCCCGACGGCTACAATCTCCAGGAGTTTAAATGTAAGGTCAATAGACACTCCTAACACACTAATCTGCTCTCATTCTATCAAACACTCTTCCCATTTGCCCAACCCTCATTCTCGCTATCCTTACTCATCTGTCACCTTCCTCCTGACATTCCCTATGTCTAACCACTCCTTCTCTTTACCTTCCCCTATGTAGCCCCATGCGCAATAGTGGCAGTGGAATGACTTGCTTGGGGTGAGATGAATTAAAAAAAAAGCCACTGTCACTTCCTGTTCGGAATTATCTGCTGGCGAGCAAACTTAAGTTCAGAATGCAAATTTACAGGTTGCATTTTATTTTTAATCTTTTTTTAATTTTTAGTTACATGCAATGTAAACATTTAATAAATATATTCTATCCCTGTTTTAAAATACATTAAATTAATGTCACCTTAATTTATACGATTGCTTTCTTTAAGTTTATACATATTACTTACTGTTACTATATTATTCACTCAGTCAGTTAAGTGTCATACGTGAAACACGCTTGGGCGATCATGTCACGAAACAGACATGACTGACTGGGCAGAAGATTATCCCGCAGTAGGTTGCCATTGGTTTCTGCGGTAGACTGGTTGCTTGCCAAGGTTATAGAACCCAATCTGTCCTGAACCCATAACTGGAAGGAAGAGACGGATTAATACCTTTCCCAAGGGTACTTGCCCGTAAGAGAATGCAATGAATTCAGCTGGATATAGCCTTGGCTGGCAACCAGACTACCGCAGAAACCAATGGCAACCTACTGCGGGATAATCTTCTGCCCAGTCAGTCATGTCTCTTTCGAGACATGATCGCCCAAGCGTGTTTCACGTATGGCACTTAACTGACTGACTATATTATTAATTAAAATATTATTATATCTGAATATAGAAAGATTCTGAACATGTTTTTCAATTTATTTAACCAATTCGGATATCTGAAGAACATTTAACTATATGCAGATGGCAGCAATAATAAAATCGATTGTAATATTTTGCAGTGACTTGTATTTTTAAAGAAAAAAAATACTGGATTTACGTAATCCATGTTAAATTTGTCAGTTTCTTTTTAATCATATAGATGTATTTTTGAAAAATCGTTGAACTTTTACCCACAGCCTGTGTATATCAAATTAAAATGAATGGGTTGTTTCATGCCACTGATGTATTGAAATCTATATAATATATCAACAGATTAGTCAGCCGCTATAAAACATGCAAACGGAAAGTAGGAAGGCTAAGTAGAACGTATGTATACACACATAATGTTAATAAATAAAGACAAAAGGTAAATTAAATTTACAAATAAACAGAGAAACAAAATATTGAACTGTTGCGGATCCCGGGAAATGGAACGGCACAAAATAAAGAACAAAAGCCAGAATTTGAGATAGAAAAATAAGTATATTAAACGAAAAGATACAAACTTGAAGGCAGGTTAGTAATCCAGGAAAACGGTTTGTAGGAATTATATATACAAGCCTCTGAAGTGAAGCCGTAGTAGGTTTAGTATGACTACGCCGGAAGCTGACGGGTGCTGCGTAGTAATATTCTGCTGAATGGAGCTCAGAGCTACTATGAACTATTAGCGCTGTGTTCTCCGTGAAACATCGCTATCGCTTGGTATCGTTCGGATTTGACGTTATCTACCGTTAAGCTTCTATGGCAGGTGTATATGTATACTCTAGATGAGTCTATTATCCTGTAAAATAGGGGATACCCCACAACATGAACATAAGGCAAATTGTCTTGCAACATACTCCAGAAGCGGTGGAATGGAATATAACTAGCAAATGTTTGTCACTGAAAGAAGAGCCATGTACTCAAGAAAGTGATTTGGAGTTTCTAATGGATTTATTTTGAATCTTTGAAACTAGATTTTGGTATTTGTATTTACGGCGTTTCAACTCTTTTTAGGTTATTTAGATTCAGAAATAGTTTTGCGTTGTATGAAATGTTTTAGCAATACGTTCTGTTAATTAATCCATAGGTGAGTGAGGAGGAATAGATTAATCCTGTACCTATAGGTACATTTGAATATACATGATTTGACTAGAAGTGGAATTCAGCTCTGCCATTTCCCATTCTATGCCATAATTCATTACATCTTCTGCAAACCGAAACTAAACAGCATCTGTCTTTCGCAAGTGGCCTCCTTTTCTATCAGGCTGGATGATGCTCTAGTATTTCAAGAATTACTGTTTTATATGAAAACTAATAATTAGGGATGTGCGTTGTGGTGCAGTGGATATCGGTACGAAAAGAAAATTCGGAGGACCGGCTTCGAATTCCATTTGAATTCGTTTTCATTCACTTATGCACAAATGCCCTTGGGAAAGGTATTAATCCATCTATTCCTTCCAGTTATGGGTTAAATAACAGGACGAGATTGGGTTCTCTAGCCTCGGCTGGGAACCAGTCTACCGAATAAATCAATCACAACCTACTGCGGGATAATCTTTTTCCCAGTCAGTCATGTCTCTTTCGAGACATGATTTCCCAAGCGGAATTTCGTATTGATCTTAAGTGACTCAATCATAAGCTCAAAATCAAAATAATTGCAAATAAATAAATAAACCGCTAAGATATATCTTTCGGTTCATTGTGTTTTAAAGGAAACCCAGCATATCTGCATTATTATAATTTTGCATGTTATCTCCGGAGATGCTGATTTATCATTACGAAACTATGATTTGAGTGATAAATTTGATCATTCTGTTCATTTCTTCATTATTAAACTCTATTTGTTAATATCGTACATATCATTTAAATAGTATCTGCTTAAACAATTTATTAAATAGAATTTCTCAGAATTACAAGTTGAAAATCTATTAAAGTTTTATATGTGAAATAGTATTAAATACTGTTATCCAGATTCCATTAAATTCCCGCGTAAATATTGGTTCCATTACAAAACATGCATACGCGTATTAATAGTTGTTTCATCGTTTCTCTTTGCATGTAGCTTTATTCAAAATAATGCAACTAACATTATTATAGTAATCGTTACTTAAATAAGGCAAAACACAGTAAGATAGAAACTACCCTTTTTGCTGAGACATTGATTAAAAGAAGAGTTATATAATCTAACACACTAATCAGCACAGAAGAAAAAATAACTACTTAATCAAGTGTTCCTTTGAGAAATGAATAAAACTGAATTTTTACGAGAGAATCACGAAAACTGAGGCACAAGGCAGAATACCAAAGATTCAGAGTAATCTTAAACTTACAACTGCATCAGAGAGCTCGTGTAAATGAAGAAAATCTTCTCAGTGAATGTCACATTTTAAATATTGCACAAAAGAGAATTGAATGAGAGTTGATATTCGTTACATTTACTCTTGCGCAAATACCCTTGGGGAATGTATTTATCCGTCACTTCCATCCAGTTATTGGTTAAATAATAGGACAGATTATGTTGCTTTCTTTGGCAACCTGTCTACCACAGAAAGTAATGGCAACCTACTCCGGGATAATATACTGCCCAGTCAGTCATGTCTCTTTCATGACATGATCGCTCAAGCGTGTATCACTTATGGCATTTAACTAACTGACTGAATATTTTACTGTTTTATATTTTAGTATTTCAGCCGTATATTAAGAATTATAGCATTCACATATGTACGATATTTTGCTTCAGTTGAAAGTGACGCCATGAAAAGTATATTACGTCACACAAATATAGAACTAGACTTTGAAGGGGGAAGATATTTTTCAATTGTACAACTACTAATCACCGCTGTAATTAGTTAAATTAAGGAGAATTAAAAATACCAATTTGAAATAGAAGAAATTACACTTGTACATTTAAAACTTAAAAAATATATCAGTAAAAATTCTGAATAGTTGAAAGAACAAATTTTATATCCTTTTCTCAACATAGAAAAACATATATCTTATATTAAGGAGCAAAAATGAAAAATTTCCTTTGTTGATACTTTGAAGTTACTAAGTTCTATTATTTTTAAAACACACTCCATATTTTGATCGCAATTTTGTCCTCTAGTGTTTTTAAATGTATGCCCAATTCTACTACTGTTGTTTACCTTTTCATTTTTACTTTCTATACCTGTTTCTACAACATGATGCTATTCTTTCTATTTTCTATTGTAATTATAGGAAATATTTCACGTAATATCTCTTAATGCATTCCTAGATGCTGCGATGTTGTTCCTCTCCTCCACTCAGTTCCATTTCGTTGCCAATTCCGCTTAATATAACAGATATTGCACCATGTAATTTCTATTGAGTATTACTTCTACAATTATAGTTCGTATTTTTACAACTGTCATTTTGAAATTTTAGTTACACTTTCTTTAAATTTATGTAAAATTTTATCCATATTCATTGTGGTAAGTTTTTGTGACGTTTCTATTAAATATTTTACTTGATTTGTGCGATTTATGGAAATTGTTGTAAACAAGTATATGTGTATAGTTGTGTGTGTCAGCATCTAAAGAGAAAACATGCCCACTGATAAAGAAACTGGTTCTTTCACACACAAAATGGACAAAGAAAGAAACCATAAATAGTGAGTCTCAAAATATATCAGGTGCTTTTGATCTGCTAAATTTATTGCAGACTATTCAGTCGATGTATTGAGTTAAAGTAAATTAATATTACTATTTTTGTATAATAAATAAATCTTAATATAAATTCTTGTGCGTTGGCTCCAGACATATTCTTTCACGATTGTCTGAGTTTAACAACGAAGAGAAACGTTTCATTTTAAAGATCCAGAACAAAGATGGAAAAAACGTTCAAGAAATATATTAAATCCGCAGTGCTCAATTATATAGCGATAGGTACAATGCATGTCTTACATTACAATATTTGCATGATTGGCAAAATTAAGTTTCAGAGGTCATTGCCAAGGATGTGCATCAACAGTGATCTACGTAGCACAGAAATATATAGAAAGTTTATGGAAAATGTATTTTTCTGTTTAGAAATAGCACGAAGCTTTTGAGAATCTAGAATTTCTTTCTTCTTTTGTTATATTTAATGTCAGTAATCTGCTTATCGATTATATTTTATACAAATATATTATTAATTGCATTTTTCAAAATAACACTTCCATTATCTTTCTAAATTAATTGAAAAAATACAGGAAATAAAAAATAGATAAATTCAGTTCGCAGATGCAAAAGAATAAATGAAAAATCTTCAACATCACGTCTTTAATGATTGACTTCTGAACACCCATCTTCTCGTAGATAGAAACATTTGTGACCCACAAGGCGTATGGTTTTCCCGAATGTTAACACTCATTAGATGAATCACTTAAATTTGCTTGTGTGCACATCTTATTCTAAGTCTATTTTCAGGAAATGCCATTGACTATTAATTTGTCTAAATGTATCCGCAAGCAAATACACAGATCAGTACGATACGTACGTCAAAACATAAGATGTTCCATGTTAAGATATTGTTAACTGTAACAAAACAAAAAAATAATGGATCTTTGGTATAAGCTTCCATCAATATCTAAACGTTATTTCGTTGACAATTAGAATAAAACACGAAATATCACAATCATACCAAAATTTGTATTGACTACAATTTTTATTTTCTATCAACAGATATTTGCTACAAATCTGCTATTAAAAATATAAAATAATATCGCTTGAACTTTATAATTTTTCCATTTAAGAAATAAACTGCTGAAATTATTACATTTGCAAAATATATTGTTAAATAAATGTGTTCTATTGGATTGACTAGCAGAAGTATTTTTCTTCGTATTATAAAGCGTTTTGAGTAAATAATTTTTACACTTGAGAAAAGGTGCATTTCAAGTGTGAATATCTGCTCGATTTGTCAGAAAATTTCAAAAATATGTATGTCTTTCTTCAGTGAATATCGCCGCCAGCTTTAGTAAACTTGAAAATAATATGTTAAGCTTTTAAGCAATTTTGACACATTTTTACTGCACAAATTTATGTGAGCATACATACACGTTTCGCACAAGAATATTAAACACTGAATATTACATGAACTATTCATCAAAATTATTGATCCGGATATGGATAAAACAATTTTTCAACACTGACCACAGGCTAGATCTCATAGTGTTAATTGCAGGGAACTCTAATTAGCTACATAGTATGTTTTTACATACATTTTTGAATTAAGACTTTTCTTTCACTTGAATGGCTGACATCCTAGGCTGAAAAGCCCAATGTCTACTTTTATTTAATCCATATCAGGATGAATTCATATTTTCTCCGGTATATCTGCACGAAAGTGAATGTATCGGAACAGGACTGAACTACATACTCTGCTTTCTGATTCTATTTTCGCGTCGCTAAATATTGCACCACATTCACATTAAAAAAATTCCCAGATATAAATGATGTAAATGATGATTAAGTTCAGAAGTGATGACCATACAAGTATGAAATGACATAAAACACCGTAAGTCTTTACTAATATATCCTAGGATTTTTTTTTTAATCATCTCACCCCAAGCAAGGCATTCCACTGCCACTATTGCGCATGGGGCTACATAGGGGAAGGTAAAGAGAAGGAGTGGATAGACATAGGGAATGTCAGGAGAAAGGTAACAGATGAGTAAGGATAGCGAGGATGAGGGTCGGGCAGATGGGAAGAGTGCTTGATAGAATGGGAGCAGGTTAGTGTGTTAGGAGGTGTGTATTGACCTTACATTTAAACTCCTGGAGATTGTAGCCGTCGGGGAAGCAATCGTTTGGAAGAGAATTCCACAGTCGGGAAGTGCGAGGAAAGAAACTGTTGGAGTAGAAGTTACGGCTGCATTTTATCGGTTTCACTGTAAAAGGGTGGGATCTAGTTGCTAATCTAGTATCTCGTGCAAATTCGTATTTAGTGGGCACCAGTGATCTAAGGATAATGAAGAATTGTAACATCTGCTATTCAGTGACTGTTATTTTCGTTGCTTGGCAATGATTTTTGTCAACACAAGATAAATTCATTGTTGATGGTCTGTGTCGTTATGTTAACGTTCCGTATCCTATTTGCAGATTGCTCATGAAAGCCGAAACCATAGACACAGCATAATAATAAAAATATATCCAGATGTTGGACAAATTGTCTTTAATTTCCCTGAAACTAAAACCAAAATTAGATGTTTAGAACGGCTCATGATTAAACATAATCGATATTCAATGTCTGTTATATGTAACAATATATATATATATATATATATATATATATATATATATATATATATATATACGCTCTGTCCCCCTGATTGAGCACTCCGAAGAATGGTAGACTTTGAAAAAAACAGTAGCTACGCTGGCATGTACGCATCGCTCATTCAATAAAGGATTAGATCACTCTGGCTATTGGACGGGTATAATGGCAATATACACGCTAAAAAATCTGCCTTCTTCTACAGAACGCCCATAGCCCAGTTGTAGAATCGTCGACTGATGCCAATTCAGAGTCTAACCGTACTGATGTGCTGTGATTATATATTATGGACTCTCCCGTCGATTTCGACGTATGAGCGTCTATCTCATTTAGACTACCACAAAAAGAATTGTTTAAACGCATGTGGTGAAGGCTTGTGTAGCACCTTCCACCCGTCTTCGTACTGCTGATAACAAAAGAATCGGTTCAAAAGTCTGCCACATGCCGCATGAACAACATATCTCAGTCATTTACCCATAACTGCAGGGAAAGGATGGAGTAATACGTTTCCCGAGGTTAGCAGTGCGTAAGTAAATGGAAAGTGTCCGATTGGAATTAGAACTCGGTTCACCGATTTCCCCCTCCGAGCCGACATCCACTGCACCACTATATATAGTTTAAATTGTGTGTATTTAGGCAGCATGTTTTCATTGATGCATGTTTCATTCGGTAATATAACAAGTTTTGTCGATTTATTTTATGTAAATTTTTTCCATATCGTCGGATAAACTTAATCGCATTATCGTTGAAAGACGAAAGAAAATCACAATATTGATACATGTTTTATTTAAGCATTACTGTGTTTTCGGGGTACATCAAACACTATCAAAGATGAAAATAGTGTTTTTCTAACGGGCAGTTCGCGGACGAACGATAGTAGTCGTCTAATTTGTTTGTGTGGAGCATTGGCGAATCCTCCACACAAATATGGCTTTCCATACTTAATACTTCTTCCCCTACCCTCTCCTGAGGTCATGCCAGACGCCACACGCTGTAATGCAATTTTCATTTCCAGAATGCACGCACATGTTCGCCAATTTATTCAATAATTCAAAGATAATGCTATTTAAGCTTATGAGACGATATGGAAAACATTTATACAAAATAAATCGACAAAACTTATCTATATTATTTAATGAAACATGCATCAATATGTATATTTAGTGTATTAATTTTAAAAGGCAATGAATAATAGTTTATTGTTGTTACGGAAGTCAGTGAAATTTCATTTATTTACTATACTTTAAAAATATCATATGCACCCACAAGAAAATACACATACGCACACACAAACACCCACACACACATGCACACATATACACACACCTACCCCCATATATATATATATATATATATATATATATATATATATACTGGCATCAGTTATATAATATTTTGCATTTTACACTTAATATTTATCAAGGAGATTCAAGTATTGTAGATAAGATATACGTTTTAATCTATTGTTAATTGATATCAGAGGATTTTAAGAATAAAAAAAAACATGATGAGAAATCAGTTACCTTTGCCAAATATATATTTTAAATCTCACTACTTTTAATTGCATCACTGTATTTTCTCTAAAAATTATAGACTGCTACCGTGACAACTTTGTCTCAAATGGCAAATTATTTTTTGAGGTTAATATAATTTTTTGAAACCATTGTAAATATTATAAATGATGTTTTGTGAATTTTCTTTATTATAAATTGTATTGAATGTAAATAATATCAAATTGGAAATCATATCTTGGCCAATTTTTGACGGTTGCAAATTTATTTTACTAAGTAAAATTACTTAATATGTTATCTGCAATATTCTACTTTGTTATTGATTGAAAACGTATATTTGTGTAGATATTTTCTCATCTATTTGTTAGTTGATAAATAAGTGCATGAATTGTTGTGTATCTTCAAGAAATGATTATAAATATCATAAACTAAAATAGAAATTTATTTCTGATTTTTATTACGAAGCCCATGTAAGCAGGCTGGGTTTTGTTTTCTGATTCTAATTTGAAAGCACATGTCCTTGCGAGATAAATCAGTGATTTTATATTATTTCTGTTTGATCGTAAGTAATATTCTGTAGCTAGTGGAATTATACGGGTTGGTGTATTTAGCCTTGATAGATCCTCTTTGAGTTCAGATTTTTCCTCTTTTTATTTATGTTTCCGAAAAAAAAAACTAAAGCACGTTTTATCAATTTTATTTCTTTATGTTTGATAAATTCATATTGTTATCACGAATATTTCTAATAAAGCAAAAGGCTCAACTCAGCACGCTAATCCCAATCATTAACCACAACCATTTACTATTTATATACATATACACATGTCTTTTAATAAATAAACCAAATATGTTGTGCTAAACTAAGTTTATTTTAATTGCACCAATCCCCAATGTTTTTTTTAAAGATGAATGTCTTCACTTATAAAATTTTGACGTTAGATTTATATTAAATTCAAAGATTTTGATAAAAATTAAAATATTATCCCTCAATATATAAAATGGTACGTGAATGGCCTAAGTGGTATAGTGCTTAAACCTTAAAATGAACTGTTGAATTACACACGACAAGGTGTGTAAATAATGATGAAAGATGAGAAGGATGAGGATATGTAGTTTAACGAAAATAAGGTAACGAATGTATTTAAGGATTAAAAAGTGTCAATAGTTGTTGAAAGTAAATAAATAAAAATTCTGAAGGCCATAGATTTAACAAATTGTCGCGAAGAAGAAATGTTCATACAACAGATTAAATTATCTCACACATAAAAACATTCTAACACATTTAAGACAAATGTAAGAAAGTTTTATGCTCGTCTAGGGGATACATGGTTTGCGTGAATTCGAAGTAGACAAATATATTTTGAATTACTTAGCTTTCTTGAATTTTTGAGAGATTTTTTAATATGTCACGTGCTAGTTAATGGTGAATAATATAATTCGCAAAAACATTTCACACTGGCGAATGCCTGAAAGGTTGCCGCTAGGACCTGAAACAGAACATTTCACAAGACTAAAAACATTTTTCTGACTACTTTAATTTTCTTCTCATTTGATATCAAAAGTTATTTCGTGCTGGATCATTACTCTGTTTCCTTCATCTTCCTGATTAGTTGATCAATATATGCGATGACAAAGTTTGTATAAGGCCCTAAAATTAACATAGGTACGCGAATTTATTTGCTTCATCTTCCTCGGTCTACTGAATTTGAAGGGCAAGCGTGAAAGAAGCTAATATTTTTGTTTTTTAGTCTTATGTAATTCAATTTGTATTCAATTTGAAACAAAGATTAAAGTGAGGATGTAAATAACGAGACAATATTTTGTTCAAGATATAAGATGCTAATCAACACATAAATATTTCTTTACAAATCATATAAAAATATTTCGCTTTCACTTGTGTCAAAAATATTTGTGAAATCTATTCTCTGCAGTTATCGTCAGAATGAAAAAAAATTCAATTTTATATTCATATATATTTGTATGGCATCAACATTTAGTATACCTATTCACTGTACAAATATCTGTAGTATAAAATGTATTTAATGTGGATATTTCCAGATGTCCTTTTTGGTGCAATGGAGAATGAGAAAATGATTACTAGACCAAACTTCCTTTTGAATTTGTTGCGTTCGATTGCCCGTTATATTTCTCTTGAAAAAATAACACTTCAGAACATAAATCATATAAAAATCGTCCAAATGTTTTGAATTTTCTGAGTAATTTAGTCTTTTCTTTTAGCCATTATCAAAGTTGAATTTTATTTAATGTTTAACTGCGTATGCGTAATGGTTATGTAAGCTTGTAAAGTCCTATGTGTTTTTGTATTCTGAACACGGTAAGCACATTGTTTTGGTCCAGGACTTGACAGTAAAATGCAGCCGGCAATAAGGCCTCTGATTGGGACTTTGCGAGGAGCATGAAACTATCTCTTAATTGCTGCTGTTCTCAGGTCCGCTCTAACCCGTTAAGATCCCAGCTATGGGCGAATTGTTAACTCCCTCCCCGAAACATGACTCAGAACACTATGAAAATAGAAAAAGACACTTTTATAGAAATATATACATAAAAGTAAACTTTTATAGGAAAATGTACATGTTTGAAGGAAAATAATACCAACGATACAGTCTTGAAAAAAAAAAACTTACCACAACACATTATTGAAGAAAATATTATTCTCAGCAAAAGATTTGTGAATACAAAACTAGAAGACATTGTCAGTTTTCTAAAATAAAAACAAGAATAGAAACAAAAGAATCATTAAAATCTGAGTAAATCCACCTTCTCAATATAACGGAAGATCAAAAAGATACATTCAAACCCCACCATTTTTGGCATAAAGTAACCCACAGAGGTTGATATGCCGTAAAACAAAACTCAATTTAAAATTCCAGCAAATTGTTCAATGTTCATAGTTTATATTATAAAGTGTTGAATTCTTCTATTTTGTTAATGATATTTCTAATATGATTAGTATTTTTTGCATGGGGGTTATATATGAACGAGTATATTTCAAATATAGTTTTATAGATCTCCATAAATTTTTAAATGAGAAAATGATTGCTCTTTCAATGTCGAAACAAAATGTAGACTTTTGTAGTAAATTGTAATTTGTATATGTTCTAAACTATAATTTATAATAAATATTCATAGATCTATTTCTATAATGAGCATTGTTTTCAATAAATTTTTGAACGTTGTTAATATTGCTTTCATTCTTTATTCACTTGGATTTATATATATATATATATATATATATATATATATATATATATATATATACTGATAATAGTATGTAATAATTTCACTTTAGCTAATGAGAATGATTGATTTCTGTGCTAGTTATTTCCTGGATATTAACGTAATATTTTCCAATGTCCTTCCAAATTCCTGACTTAGAGACACCAACATGCGAGTTACGAGTGAATTCATCATTAAAGGAAAATTAAAAACAAATGAATAAACAGATTAGTTTCCATTTGTTAGAAAATATATTTTTTGCCTTCAGACGCTATTTCTATCTGTTCTATTGGGGAATAAAATCATATATAGGCAAAGTTCCTCGTTCAGATCTTCTGTAATCTATATTGGATGAACATATTTACACATTACAAACATGAAGAAAGATATTTATTATAATCGACATGATTTGATTTCCTAATTCGAATTATTATCTTTATCATTATTTTTACGGTTGTTGTATTTTAATGGATATCCATGATTAAATTAACTTTTTATTTATTTTTTTATTTTTTTAACAATATGAAATACGACTATCACTCTAAAGAATTATAAAGGTTATCTGACCTCGGACAAGGATGCAAACATGAGTGATATGAGAATAATTCATGTAAAATAATAATTGAATGAAATTCATTCTTTCAATGAGAAAGTGAAAATTTCCCCATTTTTGATATATCAGACGTTAAAAGAAAATGTAAATAAAATGAACAACTTTAATTAGAATCATGTTTAGTGTGTCATGTATTGTTTTATATATGTATTTCTCAGTCACATAAGGAACATTGGAAAACAACACTCGCAGGATTTGTTGATTATAAAATAAATAGAGTGACTTTCTAATTTTCTACATAATTATTATATGTATACATGTCACAAACTGTTAAGATTGATATCATAGAATTAAATGTTAATTCAAGTTAGAAAAGGAAAAAGGAGAAACTCTTGAGATTCATAGTCATCCATCAAAGGACAGCACTACATTAATTAATATAATTATAAAAATAAAAATTCGTTATGGAATACTTCAAAATCAAATAAAAGTTTCTGTTAATTTTGTTGCAATTCATAAAACAAGTGACAGTGTAAGTACATTTGGGTTTTTGATAAGACAAAGAGTTCTTAATATTCCATATTTTTCTGTTTTCTTTTTCAAGTATCTGAAGCACAATTCTGAAGACTCAATTTTGAAGGAGACATATCAAAGTTATCAAAAGAGACGTCAAATAGAGTGCTTTTTGAGAGTATTGTTGATTATCTTGCAGATATGATTTATAACCCGCAATTTATATTAGAATTACAAACTGGTCATCGACAACGTTTCCTAGATTTATAATTAAATATGTTTATATATTCTTGCAGCCAATGTGTCTGGTAACTTATTCAAATTTAGGTCTAAAACAAATGTTCTTTCTTTGAAATGCAACTGATCACTTTTTACTTAAAATAAAATCTGCAAAAATTATGATTTACCACCTGCACCTGATAAAGTATTCGTCATATCGTGAATATCAAAATAAAGCATACCAAAATAAACAAAGATGATTAATTTTCAAACTATAATCCGAAATAAAGTTGTTGATGCTGGTTTATAATTTCTGAAATGTAATTACGTTTTTAGTTACCAGATAACGCCAAGTTCACTCAAAAAGAAAGTTTTATTTTAAAAAAGAGCATTAATTTAACATATTATAAATACTCCAAACGTGAAATTCACAATCGTATCAAATATGTAGACTTTCGATTAATGGATTTAAATTATTTGAAATTATTCCGTATAATATAATCAATGGTGACAAAAGAAAAATTAGAACATTAAGAAAATTGATATGATGTGATTGTGGTGCAAGTGTTTGTGTGAAATAACAATCAAGAAACGGATATTCAGGTCATCAAGGTACATTGGTTAAAAAACTATAATAATGAGTTGGAAACACAGAAGACAATCGATTTGAGATACAAAAGTATACACAGTCATTTGTAATATGATAGAGATATATAAACAACCGAGAAAGCATATTGGCAAGGTGTTTCGAAGAAGAAGTAGGTATAACAATTTTCTACATTTCTATAATCAAACAACAATATTGAAATTCCAATATGTCCACTATATTCATTTTATATCAGCTTTTATAATATAATAGATATTACTTCACATTTTTGCAAACATGTTTACTTTGTCAAATAACGAGCTCAATGTAAAAATCGTCCAAATGTCTTACTGTTTTAGTAAATGTATTTTTCAAAATAAAATGTTTTTTGTTCTGCATTTACTTTTATTTATTTAAGGATATCTGTTAGTACGCATACTACATTGTATAATATATTTTTAATATATATTTCAATTTTAATGATGTAATCGCAGTATCTTTATATTTTAATAATTTGGGTATCAGTTTTGATATATCCTTACGCATGTCCTAAAATTTATACTATTTGCATTCCATCGTAAAACATTACTAAAAATGATGGTACACCAGCGTGTTTGCGTATGATTTACTCTTTTTTAGAAAAAAAAACATTGATAATAAACATCTGTAATCTTTTTTTTAAACGAACAATATCCAGCTTTGAAAACAATTTCCATCGTTTAATTTTGAAAAAGGTTCTGACTGAATGGTTAGTTATATTAATCTAAACATTTGTTTAACCAAGTCAAAATATTTAGAGAAACACATAGTTTATTTTTTGTTTTTCATTATATACATTGCATCTGATGCGTACTTTAAATTATCAATTTAAAAAAATATTTACGAAAATTTTTCAAATCTAATTCTTCGCTGACTTGCGTTGTATGGTCGAGGCACGACGGTATTCATAAGACGTGTACTGAGTATGTACAGCACAATATCAGTGCTACTGCATATTGATACAAAAGACAGATACCATAAACAGCCATAAAAATTGTATAAGAGATGAATGCTGTTGTTATAGTCGCAGAGAACATAATCCGAATGTAAACGTCAATGACACTCTGGATATTTCAACCACGTCCCGACATGGGCAGATGCCCGAGGTAGATTCGGCACAAGGCCAATTAAATGGGGGCATCGATCCGTTAAGCTCCGTCAAAAATTCTTGTCCGATTTTTGTCAGACAAAACTCTAGACTTTTCCTGTATGCCCGACAGAATAGAGGCCGACAAAGTGAACGGATGAGGCACGCAGTCGATTTCCACAAAATGTCAATAACACTTGGAAACCAGTTAGCTCTTAATCTTTATTTTTGAGTCTACTTCAGTCCACAGACTACTTGATTAATGTGAATGCTAGAGGGGTTTTAGCTGCTCTTCAATAATTTGCTTGAATGTTGCGTACGTACATTACGTTTCGACATATATATTTTAACAAGAAAATTTTCTTTGATTTGAGAACATTGACACAACACATTCGAATAGAACACCCGGAAAGCATTTTCCCGATCCTTTCTTTTTATTTTCACAGAAAAGTGTAATCAGGAGTATAGTCGATTGACATTGCATTTAATTTCTGCAGATTAAATTGAGTGAGAGGCTGGAAATGATTACCACAAGCGTGAAGTGCATGGAAAAAATTAGCATAGAACATATTATTACATCTAACCACCTCAACTCTAAATTGATGATATATCTATGTCTGTCAAGGATTGGGCTGAAATTTATAAAATCTACGTGACAAAACGAAGAGGACATCCGAACAATCACGAAGCTATTTATTAAAAGGTAGCAGCGATTCATTTTTACGATAGTGAGTAAATTGCTAAATCCGAGAAGCCAGCTCATAAATAATATTGCTAGTTCTTTGGAGCTTATCACGGAGCCCAAGTTAATTTGCAGGGGTACCGTATTTGAAAACAAGATTATAATATGGTCAATTTATAGATATGAATGATCGATTATAGAAAGAAAAAAATTCTCGCACGACAAAGTGAACCGACTTTCCTTAACAGCTGCCCTAGCTATGGATCTACTTAAAAAGAGTCTGAGAAGGCGCAACGACTTATTTTCCTTAAAGTTAGCATAAGTTTTGATGATGGAAGGCAGAGAAGGGTATTTCAAATAATTAACGGAGAAAAATATCATTTTGGAAGCTTTAAGAGAGGGAGAAGTGATTATTTGCAACAGTTAATGAATATACTGATATCGATTTGGACATTAGATTCTTGCTGGACAGAACAACTTTAATAATGAAGCAGGAATAAATGGTTGCATCGTTAGTTTAGACGCTAAGGTAAGAGCTGATATAATCAGGAGGGCCGTTAATTTACATTAAAAACAACGTATGAACAAGGATGGTGTGCTTAGATACATCAGCATGAGTATGAACAAATATACCCGAGTAACCGTTCAGGCCACTTTCATTACATAATATGATAGGAAAGACTGAATAAGCTCAAAAATGTGTCCGGAGAAACCTCATCAGTACATCTTGTATACCAAACCTTGTCAAATGTTTTTGGCTTGTCCTAAAGTCAAGAGAGGTTTTCGTCTTTTTGTCTCATGCATGATAGACACTTTCTGCAATTATCGTCAATATATCAGCAGTTGACATTGTGAAACGAAAGCCATATTGCTTGTCTGATAAAATGCCTTGTGTTGAGAGATGATAAATAAAAGACTGATAGAATGATCGGATAGATCTTCAAAGTTCTTAAAATCTCTAATGACAGATAATGACTTCCAGTTGCAGGAAACTAGGAGACTGCAAAGCATTTTTTATTATAAAATTTAGGGAGAACAGCAGCCAGTTTGGGAGCACACTTCATAATAATTAGTACAGGTGTACCATCGGTACGCATGCATTATATTGATTTAGGTCAAACTTGGTAGAAAATATTGATGTGTTTATATACTTTTATCACTCATAAGAGACTCAGTTAGAATTTGTAAGTTAAGCAGAAATTCTGCGAATGATTCAATATTAGATTTTTATGAGAATTTATGAGCAAAGCATTCAGCTTTTTCATAAGAGGATTTTAACACCTGAAATTGTTTGAACCGTGTGTGAATAAAGATCTTTGCTTATTTAATAACATTTTATAGTTCTGTCCATAAATCACGAGAACAATTTTTTTAGTGGTCATTCTATCGTAAAGCAGGAACTTAGCTAACATTTATAGAGATTTGCAACGAATTTGAAGTTCATATGACGGAAGCTGTTAACAATAATATAGTCGAAAATAGAGGTTTCTGTGTACTATAGAAGGAAATGCTAGTGTTAACCAAGAAAATGATAGTTGTATCTCCTCGTATTTCGAAGAAGGGACGAAAGCCTTCAATTCTGCTTTTTACACAAGAAGGAACCACAGTTGTGCAGTTTTCAAAATTGATGATATCGGTCAATGGAACATCACAAAAACTCACTTAGTGAGGCACAATCGAAAGACTGGTGTCAAAAATTGTGGTATGGGAAGGTGTTCTGCACCAACTCCCAAAACTGGAGGAAGGTGATATTCTAAGCGTAGCTCAGACTTAACACACGGTTGAAAGTAGGGGTACCTAGTAAAAATCGAACACACTACTCACTAATTTACATTATCAAAGTAATGAAATAACATTTTCTGAAATGATAACAGCTTTCATACACTATATATATCTGAAATATATTTAATATTTTATTCATTCTATTATTTAAACAACATTAGCGTATTGATCAAATTAATATTTTTTAGTTTATTTTTTTAATTAGAACTAATAAAATAATACAAATACACTATTTATATTATTCGGATTAGTGCCCTCATCTTTGCTGTCCTTTGTACGACGTTTCTGTTGGATTAGGAAATTTGAAACGAACGCATTATGATATTCACAGGTGTATATCATTCTTATTCTTTTGTGAACAGCTTATTTGGTAGGTACACACACGCGCGCGCGCGCACACACACGCGCGTGCGCACACACACACACACACACCCACACACACACACACACACACACACACACACACACATATATATATATATATATATATATATATATATAAATGAAGTGAAGTGAACAAAAAATTTTCAAATGCAGTGTTCTCTGGCATTCACTTTTTAAGAAATTGCTCAATACAACGTATGTCGTAGAGCGTAATGTAATTATATTTTTACATGAAACTTATTTAATTTACATTAATATATATTAAAGTAAACTAAATTTAAAGAATAACAAATTTAATTATATACCTACATATATATTTACATACACACACGCACACACATAGAGAGAGATAGAGAGAGAGAGAACGTTGATTAATCCCAATTGAATATTTATATAATTTATAAGTTAATCCCTATTTAAAAATAACAAAAACAGACAAAAACAAAATGATCTATGTCTCCTTTGAATCAAAGCCTTCTTACGTTTTTGCCCACCATATAATTTAAACGCACACTGTACATTATTCAATTTAACTTCCCTGAAATATATTTTTCTGAAGTCGTTCTTATTTATGCCTGTTTGTTTGTATTCTTGTGTTCGTTTATTTTATTTTATTATTTTTTTTGCACGTTTACCGGCGTAAATTTGCTCTAAACCCCAAACACTTCCTTATATGACTATACCATGTATGAACCTGCATCTTATACGATTCGCTTTTTCCGGAAATAAATTTCGAAAATTTATTCTTTCTCATCCGGCATTCATAGACTTCTCCTTGCCTCAAGGGAAGGTAATCTATGCTAGACAGTAATCTGAACTCGTATATATCACCTCAGGATGAAGTATATAAATTCTACTTAGTGAAACTTTTCTTTTCAAAATGTATAATAAATAAAAAAACAAATTCTTAATCACAAAATTATATTCCCATATCGACATAGAACGCTAAATGTACCAAGCACAAGTAGCAATTTGCATATTGATATTAACATTTTTTCTTCTTAATACTTACAATTTCAGAGAACATTACTGGCAAAAGAACTAACATTGACAATCTATATATTAAACATTTTTTCTTCTAGTAAATTATAATGTACTGTTGTATCAATAGAAACACTGTAGGAAAATCAAATGTTGTAAATTTCGAAAAAAATTTAACGATGAATTCAAAAATACTAACTATTTTGAGGATTTCAACAGGCATTAAGCATATTGCAAAAATTATAAGTGCCTTGTCTTGACATCTGTTCATTTTTTATAACCAGATAATCGCCATGCGTACATGTGAAAGACAACTGACTTGATTTCAGTTGCCTTCTCTACAATTCATTGATTAAATTCTCTTAAAATGTTTGCCATACACGTCTAGCAAATTAATTTTCACGGCTCTTTAAGAAAACAGATATACCACTTCACAAGAGCACATGTGTGAGCTTGACCGCTACAAGAATATGAACTTGTAAGCCAAACCCGAGTTAGGCAAAGATATCATTTACATTACCAATAAATTAATAAATTCACATACTAAATAAAAACTATAACAAGAAATTTCAACCACCAATTATTTTTCGCGAATATTATGAGTTTTTGAAAGATTATTAAATATTACTAATAAAGTGAGATGAAATAGATTTTTAAAAAAAATGAAAGAAAATTATTCATTTCATTGCAGTCTATATCAAACAAGCTCGTCAGATCATGATAATAAAGATCTGAATGAAGATTATAATTTATTTTGACATGATGTTGTATTATCATTTACATACACCAAAAAATTACTCACGAGCACTATGTGATATAAGAGGGTTTTTACCCCAATATAAGTGTAAAGAAAATGTGTAAAAAAGAAGCGTAAGTATTTCGTAATTCATACGATGCAACATATAAAGAGATGACTGAAAAGCGTACTGCCTTGCGTTATCGTACAGCAAAAATTGTCCATCCCTTTTCACAAGAGAAGATTTTAAATTTTCCTGCAAAGACTTAATTATTCCAAAATAATAGGTTGCTGTAATTTTTTCTCTTGACACAAGAATGAATAATGAATAATTTATTTATAATACACACACACACACACACACACACACACACACACACACACACACACACACACATATATATATATATATATATATATATATATATATATATATATAGTAACTTCTACTCCAACAGTTTCTTTCCTCGCACTTCCAGACTGTGTAATTCCCTTCCACAAGATTGCTTCTCCGACGGCTACTATCTCCAGGAGTTTAAATGTAAGGTCAATAGATACCTCCTAACACACTATTCTATCAAACACTCTTCCCATCTGCCTAACCCTCATCCTCGGTATCCTTACTCATCTGTCACCTTCCTCCTGACATTCCCTATGTCTAACCACTCCTTCTCTTTACCTTCCCCTATGTAGCCCCCTGCGCAATAGTGGCAGTGGAATGCCTTGCTTGGGGTGAGATGATTAAAAAAAAGTTAATATTATTGAGAGTTTTTTTATAATTTTTTGTTATTATAGCGTTCATATTTTTACACATTTTTATATGCATATGAGGATATTATGATTGTATTTTCTGCTTGAATTCTTTGTGTGTAGATAGGTATATTTATGTGTCTGTTTTAATGTGTCGTAAATTAGCTAGTGTCGTGTAACCTGACTCGTCTAGACAGGCATGCAATAAAGGGACCGAGGTATTTATTTATGTTTGATTTGATTAGGAATACAGGAGCATTTAAACTTGTAAATTATGTTAGTTCTTTGGAAGATTGATTTTTCGAAAGTGTTCGTCTGTGATCTATGATAGATGCTAATATTTGATATCTGCTTCACAATGAATCTAATCGCAATTGTTATGACTGTCAAATGATCAAGCATCAAAAAAGATAAGCTACATGTTTTAGAACTTTAGAAAAATAACAACTATCTATTGACTTGCATATAATTCATGAATTTCTATTTGCTGTCGGAGACTCCTGAACTGAGCGAAACATTTCAGCTCTCATTTCCCATACATTTTATCAACTGAAAACATTTTAAAATGCTATTAATGCATATATTCCACCGATAATGTTAAAGTACCAACTCAGAAAGACACAAAAACGTTTAAACGTTTAGAAATTCATAAATAATTAAAATTATATATATATATATATATATATATTTGGAAATTAATTTGATTGTTCGTTGAAGCTCTCAATCCTTTGGTACTGGCTTAAGAAGTGCCAGTATAATCGATCTACACCATATATATATATATATATATATATATATATATATATATATATATATATATATATATATATGTTTGTGTGTATATGTGTGTGTGTGTGTGAGTGTGCAGGAAGAAAAAAGAAACTAAAGAGAATTTGTTATCATATCAAATAGACGCCTATATATTTATGATAAATGCAAATACGTAAAGAGGAGCCTGTTTCTGAAAAAAATATGAATGTTATCAAGAAACGTTAACAACTGAATACTCGTTAAAACAACAACAAATAAAGGTCAGAGTAAAATAATAATCCTTCCGTCCATAATGCATCAATGACGAGCATAAATATATAATTGAGTCAAAAGAAAACATACATAGTTTAAAGATTAGTTTTATGCATGAAACAGACAACTGATGTTGGATGCAGATATCAATAGAGAATCTATAATTAAATACGTACTTTTCCTGATGTTTTGCAGTTTAACCAATGATTATAACATATTACTAAATTATATATATATATATATATATATATATATATATATATATATATATATATATATATGCGTCTAGCCACACTGATGAACTGTGATATGTGTGTATGTGCGTGTCTGTTCGTTTGTTTGCATATACATATATATGCAAATTTGTGAAGAATGTGAATACGTTGTGATCCTGTTCATAGCTAATGTTTTTGAGCGTTGGCTTTATATATCTATATATCTATAATTATATATATATATCCATACATACATATATATATATATATATATATATATATATATATATATATATATATATATATATTGTTGGGGAGTCACTGCTTTTTACACAATCTATAGACACTTTCATGGTATACAAATAATTCTGCCTACAGAGAACAGGTTGTTTTTGTTAGAGTTGGGGCTTGTCAGAGCAGTTGAACCGCAGTTCGTTGGTCAGCAAGAATATAGACTTATGACCCCGATTTACTTCTTTGTATATATTTGAATCCTACTAACAATTATTCCTGAATCTACTAACCGTATACAGGTTGTATAACTTTTGTTCAATATACTTACATTTTCCCTCTCATATCTGTTTTGTGTTATTCTCATATTGTGTGGTTTCTAAACAAAAATCTGCAACTATTTATCGACGAAGATTCGACGAAGATTCGATAAATTCACGCGGAGGATAATGTGTGTTTTACGTCAGTCGCCACAACAATTTGATGACGAAGGATTCGTACAAGTTCACGTGGAGAAAAATACATTCTCGCCAAAAAACAATTTGGCCTCGAGGATTTTAACAAGTGCACACGGAGGAAAAAAAAGACATTGTTACATCAGTAGTACAGAGCAAATTTGCGTAGAAAAATAAAAAAAAGAATTGATTACGCTAACACCAAGGAAAAAAAAACTTGACATAAGAGGAATCAACAACAAAACATTAGCAAACTAGCGACATAGAGAACTGAAGAAAGAAAATATCAATTAGAAATATAACAGATTTAAATGCAAAAGGCTAGCGAAATAAGAAAAATGGAAATGCAAAATGCTAACACAAGAAAGACAAGCAGTAACGCAAAAGAGACTGATGGAAATGCAAAAGGCTAGCAAAATAAGACAAATGAAAATGCAAAAGGCAAATTAAAAAATACAAACAGAAATTCAAAAGGAATAAATGGAGATGCAAAAGCAAATTGAAGAAAGACACGTTGAAATGCAAAAGTCAAAAGAGGAAAGACAAAGACAACTGCAAGAACTGTTATTAAAATTAACAAACACAGCTCTGGATAGGACTCGGAGAAGGGGACATTTTCACAAGATACGGTGTGGAACGCGTTTGAAAGTTTTAAATACTCAGTTGAGGAAGATCAAAATTTCGGAGAGTATTACAGGCGATACGAGGATATTTTTAATATCGACTGTTAGCACTGGAGTGAGAAAAAAATAAGACTTCTACTCAGGAAATTAGGCACAGACGAACACACCAAGGTTTTGGACTATATTCTCCCTAAACAAACGAATGATCTAACGTTTGAGAGGCAGTGACAGGCCTCACAGATCTATTTAATTAAAACATCTCGTTGTTCCATGAATACTGGAAATGCCTTAATCTCAGCAAAGAAGAAATCGAGGACTCTTCTACTTTTTCAGCTATCGACAATAAACATTGTGACGATTTTAAATTGTTGCAATTTGCCCCAGACAAGTTCAATTGTTTTATATTTGTCCAAGGAATAGTTGCTGCTAAAGACAGCGAAATGAAGAAAAGCATGCTGACAATACTGCAAAACAACCCAGGTATAACATTACAAGAATTGTCAAAAGATTGCCAGAAATGCCTCAGCATAAAGACAGATAGCAAGGACAATGATGGATCAGGAGTAGCGTACATTCTAAAGTTAAAAAGCAATTTTCGTTTTGTACCCTCCCCAAAAACAAACCAAATTTATAATGCCAAAGAGAAACATACAGTACTATGGTTGACCTAAATCCATTAAAAAACAGGCTTCCTCCTTCTGCTTGTTACAGGTGTGATGGATGGTAAGCTGTTATGCAGTATCTTGTAAGATGGTACGGTGTGCAGAAAAAAATCAACCTAGTAGGGTAAGGTATACTAGAGTAGAGGATGAAAATAAAGAAGATATCAGAAAATAAGTTGAAATGGAAATTCTGAACAAAAAAATTAAATCGCAAATGGATCCGGGATCTGATGTGACGATTGTAAAATTACAAACATGGCAGAAGTTAAATAGGCCGACCATGCTATACACTAAAAAATTTGCTATATCCGTAACGGGGAAACAGATAAATTTCGAAGGCGAAATTTAGTCAAAGTAAAATTCCAAAGAGAATTAAAAAATTTAACATCTTTGTGATGAGAAATTCAGACAACCTAGTAAGAACACACTTGATGCAGAAATTCAACTATTAGTTCATTTTGTTTGAATAGACTGTGAGTTTTCAGAAGCCAGAAAACTGAAGGAGGAATTGCACAAAATATTCCCAGAAGTATTTCAAGTGGGTTAAGACGTTACAACAAATTTGAAGCTCAAATCGACCTTAAACCTGTATTTAGGAAAAATTGAAACGTGCCTTTCGCCACAATTGACAAAATAGACAATGAATTGGAAAGGCTAGAGCAAACTGTGTTTTTTTCAAAAACTGACTTCAGTGAATGGGCGGCAGCAGTTTTTAATGTTTAGAAAAAATCAGGAGAAATCCGCGTGTGTGTGGATTTTTCCACTTGATTTAATATTGTAATTAAAGCCCATCACTATCTGTTGCTTAGCCAAGGAGAAATATTCACTAAAATTAATGGTGGAAAGATTTTATCAAAGATTGACCTCAGCGAAGCATACTTTCAGATTCCAATTACAGGAGAAAGTTCAAAATTACTGTGAAGAAATATACACCAAAGTCTATACAAATACAACAAGCTACCATTCGGGATAAAAGTAACTCCTGCGATTTTTCAGCAGACGATAGATACCATGTTGACGCGGCAAAATTTCGCCACATCTTATCTGGACGATATTTTAGCTAAAAGCGATAATTTAGAAGACCATGCGACACACATCAAGGAAATTTTGAAAAGACTACAAGACTTTGGGTTAAAAGTTAAAGAGAAGAAATAAGAAATAAAATATCTAGGCCACATCATAAACGAGAATGGAAGCGAGAGCTTTACCAATCAAACATGCATGAGCCTAAAAGTGTCACAGAATTGCAAAGCTTCCTCGGTTTTGCATTTACTATGGAGAGTTTATTGATAGTATGCATAAACTGAGATCACCCCTCAACGAATTACTGAAGAAAGATGTCCAGTGAATCTGGTCGAAGGAGTGCAAAAATGCGTTTAACGAAATTATAAATAAATTGCGATCAGATTTAACCTTGACATATTTCGACCCTAAACTGGAGATTATTACAGCAAATGATGCAAGCTCGCACGGTGTGGGAGCATGCATTTACATAAAATGCGGTATGGTACTAAAAAAACGGTAGGCCACGCACCGGGAGCCTTACTACCGGCCGAGAAAAAATATTCACAACTAGAAAAAAAAGTTTTGGGAATTATTTTCGCCGTAACTCGTTTTCATAGATATATATATACGGTAGAAATTTTGCACTACAAACAAACCGCAAGCCGCTTCTTATCATATGTGATTCCAAGAAAAAACTACCTCTATATACCGTGAATTGGCAGAATACTAATAAACTAGAATTTTAAACTAGAATATTTATCATTGAAAAAATAGGGCACGCAGATGGACTATCCTGGCTGATTCATAAAGAAAGTGAACCCTTGGAAGATTCAGCGCTGAGAGCTGAAGATGAAATCACCAAGGTATTAAGTAACACGGTCAAAGAACCACCGGTTAAATTGCTAGATATAAGAAGAAACGCATAAGCGGATGAATTTATTAACACAACAACGAAAGTAATTGAAGACAGAGACGCAAAATTGGCAGATATTTTCTCAATTTGTGACAATGTACTACTGTATAATGAAATTGTCGTAATACCAAAGTCACTTCAAAGGAGAATCTTCAAAGTCTTTCACGTTGGACATCCCGGGAAAAATCGCATGAAAGCACTAATGAGAAGCTATGTGTATTGGACAAAAATGGATGTGAGTATCACATAGATGGTGGAAAAGTGTAAGGGCTGTGCGGTGGCAGCAAAATCTCCAACTATTATACAAAACCATAGACAAAACTTGGTAAAAAAAGCAATAATCGGAAAACACCTACAATAGTGAAAAGATCGTTCAAACACAGTTAAAATTATATTTCAACATTTTTAATAACGCTCAAGCGTATTAGGAATAATTTTAAGCAGAATTGGATCCGTAATGTATACTATAAAAAGATTCACACATAGGAGACACGTGAATCAATACAAAAAAGAAGAGATGAAGAACCAAGCTCCTAAACTTAAGAAGGCGGAGATTCTAGAGAGAAAATCTTCGAAGATTTTGACATCCAGAAACCAAAAGCTAACACGGAAATCAAAAGAAACCAAGAGGAAGCGGAAATTCACAGATCCTTTGATTATAGAGCCAAACCGAAAAAAAATATTAACCCTTTCTAAAAAGGAGCTAGGGGGTGGGTGTTGGGGAGGCACCTCTATTTGCACAATCTATGGACTCTTCCATCGTATACAAATAATTCTGCATACAGAGAACGGGTTGTTTTCGCTAGAGTTGGTGTTTGTCAGAACAGTTGAACCGCTGCTCGTTGGTCAGCAAAAATATAGACTTATCACACAGACTTACTTCTTTGTATATATTTGACTCCTACTAACAAGTATTTCTAAATCTACTAACCGCGTACAGGTTGTATATCTTTTGTTCAATATAGTTACAGTTTTCCTGTCATATATGATTTGTGTTATTCTTATATTGTGTTGTTTCTAAACAATAATCCACCACACATATATATACTGGAGTCCAGTAATTTTTCTATGCCTAAATTTAAATTTAAATGTTAAAATTAAATAAGTTCTCTTCAAGCTTTAAAATTAACTTTAATTGAAAGCGAATAGATTAAATTTAATAATTCTAGTAAGCAAAACATACTGGTGTGTTTTTAACTGAAATTATATTGATTGAAATTGAAAATTTAAAAATTTCTTTTTAAATATACCGCCATTGTTGATTGATTGGCTCATTATGTAAACAGTAGACAAATTTCTGTTTTTAAAAATCTTGAAAAAATAAAATATACCGCGCTGGCACGTGATTTGAGTCAAATTTTAATATTAAAACTTACCTTTATCTGTTTTCAATCAATTCATAATTGCTTACTCACAGAAATTTACAATAAAAAAAAATTAAATACGGTAGCCACTTTTTTGTTATGTAAGTCAGAGAGGTGTTAACAGATGACTGCTACCGGATGTTGACAGGCACGCAATGTCTGGTGACCAATCGTGATAAAAAATTTAATTTTTTATGGTAACTAAATAGTGAAATTAAAAATTTAACATAATAATTTCAGCACTTATATAATATTTCATAGAATTTTAGTTTAGATTTATAGCCAGACATTTTGAATATGTTTTCTGAAAAAATAAAAATTTTAGAAACGTAGATAATAACATTAAAATATCGTAAAGATTGAAATTTCCTTCTTCTGTTTTGCTAACGGGTAATAATTCAGAAGGTTTGTTAACTTATAAAATCATTTTGACCTATATGGAACACCGTACTTTATAAATTTTAACATCGTACTTTGTAAGTTTGACCGTATTTACACAAATAATTTAATTTATTTTTTCTTTTTAAAAATATACGGGGTGAAAATTTTTTATAGGCAGTATAATCATCAATTCTTAACTAATAATAAAAAACGATTCATTTCTTTAAAAGATCTTTAAAATATTTTTAAAACTTTATGAATTATTTATAATAAAAATTAAAGAAATTTAAACAATTCTTTTAAAATTTTATTATTAATCAACAAAAATTTTTCTTCAGACTATGATGTCCTTAATTTTTATTATTTATTCCAGCAATTAAAAGCTTATCAAATTAAATTATATCAAAGTTTTATTACATTTTTTATATTTCTTTCGGAGCAGATTTTCGTTTTGTGAATCATAATTTTAAATAAAAAAATACATTTATATTTCCCGATGAGTTCTGCGTCTAACTAATAAAAAAAATACCAGAAAATTAAAATTTATTAAAACTTAATGAATTTACTTGAAGTGGTGGGTAACAGAGTAAAAAAAAATCATCAATATTTAAAAAAATAATAATTTCAAAAATAATTTTATTCATTTGTGAATGCGTACTGACAGTTTCATTAAAATCCGACAATTATTTGATTTTTGCGAGATTTTCGAAATTAAATGTGTTTGTCATCGAAAAAGTGGGTGACGTAAAAAAAATTACGTAATCAATTGTAAAATAGTCGTAATATTTTCGACAACGCTAACACCAAATCAAAACAAAATTTTCTGCCAAAATCTCGAACATGTTAAAAGGGATTTAAAAAAATTTATAAAATAAATATAATTTACTTTGGTCTTTCCTCTTCATAATATTATAAACATTTTGATAGAAAAAGTTCGTTTTATTAAGTTTTGAACCTTTTTAAATCATACTATGCTGGGATTTTTTGTTATGTAATAGAGATAGACTAAACTATCGCCCGGTACACACTCCACCCTCGTCTATTGAACAGGTTAAGAGGCTCATCCCTTGTTTCCTGTTTAGGATGAGGTTTCCGGTTTTCTCTTTTCCAATCTTCTCACATTTTTTTTCAATTGGAGTAGATAGACTAAACTATCGCCCGGTTCACACTCCATCTACGTCTATTGAAAAGGTGAAGAGGCTCATCCATTGTTTCCTGTTTAGGGTGCGGTTTCTTGTTTTCTCTTTTCCAATCTTTTCACTCCTATGTAGCCCCCTGCATATCAGTGGTGTTACCGCCTTGCTCGGGGTGATATGATTAAAAAAAAAAGGTACCTACTATATATATATATATATATATATATATATATATATATATGTGTGTGTGTGTGTGTGTGTGTGTGTGTGTGTGTGAATAAATATAGTTTTAAGGTGTGCTATATTTATAGGATAAAGTAATCAATATCAAGGATAGAGCGTAGGTATATATAAAATAGTGAATATTGAAGTCAACACTCAGGGGCGACAAACTGTTACATGCCTGATCATTGCGTTTAGCATAAAACAGTCTTTCGCCCTTGAGTGTTGACTTTAATGTTCACTCTTTTACACACACACACACACACACACACACACACACACACACACACACATATATATATATATATAGATAGATAGATAGATAGATAGATAGATAGATAGATAGATATAAATAAGGGTTTGTTTTTATTTAAAGTCGTTATATCAATCTGATCGCATGAAATATTTTTGTGGTTATCCTAGTTGTTTTGTATACTATGGATCTCGATTTTGTCTAGAAACATACATGTAGCCATGGATGGTAAAATAGACATATATTATTTTAGTGTTGGAGTAAGTGCATGTAGTTAGAGTTTTATGGCTTATGTATGCTTCATGAAACGACGTATAAAACGTATTGGAAAACATTTCCCTTGCAGAAAATTCAGAATAGTACCAAAACTCTAAATTTTGTTTTGGGGAATTAAAAAGAAAACGTGTATATTTTTCATTTTTTCACAATCCAGACATTCTAAATTTATACTTATCACATTGAAGTGTTTGAGAAAGACGACCGTTTATTCTGATTGAATTTCAACTTCTGATGAAGACCGGATATATTGGATGCAGCTAGAAAAATCTAAAATGAACGATAGCTTCCGGAAAACATTACATAATATTAATAATTTTTCAGCACACACACACACACACACACACACACACACACACACACACACACACACACACACATCACAGACACTTAAACAATGTGTAATTGCATGAATGGGTATAAAACAGAGATAGAGTGAAAGAGAGAAAGAAAGAGACTTTAACGGATTTCTTTCCCTCTAACATTATAAACTTTTGTTATAAAGTAGTTCTTTTATGGCTAAATGATTTTTATAGTTTTTTTAAAAGCGAAATTCAATAGCTAACACATTCTTTGAATGTGGTTTCCCATTATAATTGGAATAGAGGTGTGATTTCTTTTTGGGTGACCATATTATTTAATAAGAAACTTTCTCTCTCAGTCGGCAGATATTAAATGTCATAAAACAGCAATATATATCCAAGCCAATTTCGAAACATTGTCGGTAAACATTTCGCTACAAATAATCCAAAACAAGGTCCCATGAAAAACATAATTTCTGAGACCGTAAAACTTAAAGAAAATGTACATCTTTATTTACAGTATAAAAAGGTAAAAGAACGTGAATTAAGAAGGCAAAAGAAAAGGTTTTATATTTTATATATATTTTCGAAAAGATGACAATTGAAAAAGTGGGAACGGAGATCTTAAATGAGAAAATAAATATCTTAGGATAGAACCTACCTTATTTTTATTACATTCAACATTAAAATAATGATATATTAATATATAATAACAATTTAAGTGTGATATTTTGTTTTTTGTTCGCATGCATGTGTATATATTTGAACATATTTGTATAATTCATTATAAATATTAGAAAAACTGAGTGTTTGCAATATTTCGATGATAATATATAGAAGTTCATACATATGTGTAATTATTCCGTCTTACACGAATAAATGTCAATGATGATAAGAAAAATGATTAATGTTATTTACTGACAAAGACACTCTTTCTGACAATTAATTTCCGGGGGTAATTCTCACTTTTCTGTACAATGAATTTGATTTTCGATTATCGCCGAAATATTTATAATAAATCATCTGTAAATTATGGACTCGGGTAGACGGTGTCAGTTAGAATACTAATTTTAAAAATAAATAATAATATAACTTTTTGCATTAAAACTGATTTTAATATATTGTAAGAAGATATTACCAAAACTGACGTCATGAAATTAAGGAATCATTTATTAAGCATACAAATAAATATTCCGGCTGGCAATAACCACTTACATGACGCATTTACAAACAATCAAATACATAAATATTTAATTCATCATTAGGGTTAGTATATATATCTTGTTTAGCTTATATATATATATATATATATATATATATATATATATCATTTTAGCTGATATATATATATATATATATATATATATATTTATATATATATTGTTTAGCTTATATATATATATATATATATATATATATATATATATATATATATATAAGGGAGTAGCGACTCCGACTGACACCAATTTGGACGAGTTTCGGTCCCGGCCAGAATCAAGTGGATGTAACTAGCCACACTGATGAGCTGTGATACAGCGAAACAGGCTTGTATGTGAATGATTAATATATATATGTTAACGCACGTATGTTTTGCACGTACGCATACGTGCATGTTATTTTTTGTGTACTTTTATAACGTGCCTAATTTTTGAACATTAGTGAAAAATTATATTAAGATAAATATCCTATGATGATATTAAGTTGACATATATATCATTATAATTCGATAGTCATAACTTATTATATATATTAACGGTGGAAAAATATATCGGAGATCTTTTTCACAACAAGAGGGTGAAACCGACAATAAACAGAAATAACAACGGACCGGGTATATTTAAAACTGAAGTGGATGCTGCACTGGCCAATCTCATCAGAAACAAACTAGCAGAAATAGAGATAATAAAGAGAGGTAATAGAGGTGTTGAGAGATATGATTTTGGCAAAGATAAAATTACCGAAATTATAAAAGAAATCTACAAATGTGGTGATATACAGGACAACCTGTATAGATCGATTATCCTAGCACTGCTTAAGAAGCCAGTACCAAAGGAATGAGAACTCCATCGAACAATCAACTTAATGAGTCACAAATCATGACACTCATCCGAATTCTGATGAATAGAGCGCACATTAGAATCAGGCCAGCGATAGGACAAGAAAAGTTTAGATTTGTCAAGGTCACTGGGAAAACTACGATTTTTATTCTCACATTACAAATGCAAAATTTCCTGTTACATATTTCATTTGCTACGCAAAGGCATTCCACATTGTGCACAAAAAATATTTTATAGAGATGCTACACAACCTTAACGTATTCATGAAATGATTAGGGTAATTAAGTAACTGTACTCAGAATACTGATGGACCAAGTGTTTATTTGGTATCATATATTTATGCCGTGAAAATGTATTTATCTATAATCTCAATGCAACTAAAACTGACCTTAACAGTGTGTTTGTGGAATTAGTGTAGATGAAATGTAGAAATATTTGTGAATGAATTCTGTGAAAAGAATAAAATGTTTCTTTGACCTTACGCCTGTAGTGAGGTTTAAACTAAATTAATGACAGTTTATAGGATTTCTGCTTATTTCTACTTATTTCTACTTATCTTGAATTATTTTAAACTGGAGCTGAGTGTACACTTCTCTAACTTATAAATGTTTTGTTGAACTGGCGAAAAATTATCATAGCATTTTGATATTTTTAATTATTTTTTTAATTTTAATTAATATTTATTTATATTTCAATTTAATTTTTTAATCAACATATATATGCATTGCATATAATCAACATATATATGCATTCATATTTATATCTATTAATTCACGGAATTATATATATGTCTGTGTGTATGTGAGTATGTTTATGTGTGTAATTCAATATATATATATATATATATATATATATATATATATGTGTGTGTGTGTGTGTGTGTGTGTGTGTGTGTGTGTGTGTGTGTGTGTGTTTAATTCTTCTCTTTCAGCTTTCCATCACTATCTTCTGTAACATTTCTTTTAGTTTCCTACCTGTGTAATATATTTCCCAAATATACCAAAGAAACCTAGCAATTCTAACATATTTCTGTGACGTTATTTATCAAACGCTTATGAATTATATCTTAAATTCTGCGTTAGTTTTGCTCCTATATGATATGATTATGAGAATATATAACACATTGTGCTTTATACTATTTCAGCGCTTTATTCATCAGGTTTCGGATGATAAGTGATTGTATGTGACTCATTTCGATTTTCTGCCACAACTTTATGAAAGCCTTTGAGATACCTAATGCTATGGTCCTTTTGCTATGTCTCTCGTCATGGGTATCACTAATCTATATGTAATAGAAAGATATCAGCATTAGATCTTAGAAAAGGTTGTTTTATGCAGATGCTCGACGACCTTCTAGTTGAAAATTATGTCAAATTGTTTCCTGATTATACTGAAAAGACGAACTGGTTTACACTGAAGTGAAAGATCTGTTGCCCGCTTTATTTAAGACTTGATATAATTTTGCTACATTGAATAAGCTTGAGAATAAGCAGCAGTTAAATAATTTTGCTAGAATCGGATATAACTTTAGGTTGACATTCTTAAGGACGACCAGTACACTTTTATCCATGGGGGTTGCTTTTAATGGGTCATTATTTTTTATAAATCTAGATACTTATAATACTGAGTTTGTCCATTATATTGGGTTGGAGGCAACAATCGAGGCAAAGAACTTCATCTTGTCTTTTGAAAATGATATAACATTGTAGCAAATTACAATAGTTAGCACAAACGCTTTGCCTCTGTTTACAATTTAGTTGGTTATCTTACAGAATTCGCAAGATCCAGTTGGGAATTTTACTACCTTGCTCTAGACAACTCTCGCGAAGATGCATTTTGCGTTTCAAAAACCTTTTAACATTCAGTGCGAGCTGTTCTGAAAGTATTAAGGGCTAGGATAACTCTTCCTTACTACAGATTCGGAAATAGTAGTTCTAGTGAGATATTGTTGTGATGTATTCGAGAATGACTGGTTGGTTATTGATGAAAGTTATTTAGGGCTATAAATCATTCCATTCCAGAAAGGATCACTTTCAAAATTAGGACAGCGGTATTGGAGTCAGTATGTTGACAAATCCTGGCAGAAGAGTTTCTGTGTTACAATTCTGAATGTTGTCCCACTCGGCATTCTTAAAGTGAAAAGCCGTTCTATGGAACGGTAAATCATGCTACAAATAATGACTTTACTAAATAAATCCCAAGAATGCTTTCAGTTAATAATAATAAAAAAACATAACAAACACTTCTACTGGTTTCGTGAAAAAATGACGAATTTAAAACGATTAAAACCAATACCATTTTTGGGCATAATACTATCTTATTGCTTTGTTTAAATGATGAATTCCAAAAACAGCAAAAATTTAGGAACCATAGATTCATTGCCTATAGAAGACCTATTCATTAAAAGAAGCAAATTCAGACCAAATCTTGTTTCATTGAAAATACGTATTTTTGGCATCTACACAAAAATGTTCCGTTTTATTATTCTCTGGAGATTTGCAATATAAATAATCTTCCGGTTAATTTGTCCCCTGAAATATAAAAAAAGCTGACCTTAATATTTGATAATTATTTGCTCCAAACCGCAATTCCCGATAGAAATCGTTACGTTCGAATGTGAAGCACACAATGACGGAGAAAATAAAGAAATGTATTTAGCACAAATGAACCTATATATGTGGATAATGTGTGATATTTTGGTTGTACTTGTGTGACATAAAAGATGTGTTGGATCGAGTGTCCTCTAATTACGCAAAAAAAAAAGGAAACTAACACTAAAATCCTTTTTTAACAGATAAATTTACACAAATTACAACAAAATATTTCCAAATTCTTAAGAGTAAATTTATTTAATAAAATTGACATTTTTTCTACCACGGCCTCTAGACGAATTCAGATACATATGCATCTGTTCTGGATGGTATCCTTGTTTAATTTGGTGAATGCCGCTATAATCTTTGCTTTCAGTCATCTCTGCAGTCACAAGTTGTTTACTTGTTTTTTTCTCAGCTGCGGCCCACACATTAATGACCAAATAAATATGTTGTCTGGGTAGTTAAGAGGCCAGATATAAGGAGTGATGAGGCCGCAGGAATTTTATGACCGCCATGATTGGGTTTGGCTTCATTTAATATGGTGCAGTGTCTTGTTACCAGACATAGGGTCTTGAGCCATGGTAGGAGTACACACTCAAGTCAGTTAATTTAGGCCTCTGAACACCTACGTAATCACCATTAGATTCGTGAAACTCTTTCCGAATCCTCTGCACTGACATTAGATTGACAACCAAATAGTCAGAACTGTTTGAATAAGAGCTTTCGTTGAGAATACCATGAAGTACATGTTTTGTTTAATTTTTTCGAAAAGTGAATTGCGCCATGGTTCATTTTTTTTTCTCAGAGACAGTGCCCAACAAAACTAACTATACTGTGCAGTTGACAAAATAAAATAAAAAGAAAGCACATGGGCGAAATTAAATAAATAAAGAAGCGACAATTTGCCCATCACACGCTTTTTATATCAACTGTTTTTGTGTAAAGGGTGCAATAGATTCTAACAAGATGGCCTGTGTCTTTTCTCCTAGGAATATCACAGACATTAACCACTGCACTTTAATGTCTATAAAGATTCCAAAATAACAATCTTTGTAATTTTTGTAATTAATTATAAGATATATTCACAAATGTGTGGGCTTAGTGCACATCTTTAATAGTATTTATAAATGTGAAAAAGAAATAAATGAAACGAAATATAATGTCAGAAATCATGCCGAATGGGTTTTAATATGTCATAAATTCAACTTCTATGAATATCACGTAATAATTATATATTTGTCACATCCTGTCATTTTCATACCTTTTTGATTAGGTCCAACATAAATGCACGCTTCTAGTTATTTCTCTATTGTCTTCCTTATATTCGTATATACATTTGGATCATATCCTTTTTTTAAAGACACCTGAAGGTAAAAATTCTGTCAAGAGCTTTTGTTATTAATGTAATTTTAGTCACTGTGTACCAGTTAAAGACAAACAAAATGATAATAATTTTTTACATTAATATGCTTGATTTAATTAATTGACCCCTTAATGCAAATCATAACATATGGAATTTGCACTAGTTAGGAGTACATTTATTTTGATTAAATATATATTTTATGATTACAGTATGATATGATATTGTTTCATATATTTACATTTAATTTTCGATTGATTCCAAAAACACGTATCTAGTTAGAAAGAGAATTTAATTACCTGAAAACAAAAACATTTATATGAAAAAAACATTTCTCTTACTTAGAAAAATGCTATTTTATATAAGTAAATATGTAAAGTTATTCTTTTTTGTTATTGTTGTTGTTGTTTTTTAACATGTATTCTAACTTCTTTCGGTGAATGACATGATGTAAAATTGTTAGAATCTTTTCAGAATAATGAAAAAGAAAGAAAGAATAAACACTGACATGCGAAAATGTCACTTTTACTGATGCTTGGATCCACAAGAATAACCAACGTGACAGATATAATAAAATATGTTCAAACATTAAATTTACAGAGCATCTTTTCTCTACACATTTCCGCTAAGCCTGAATCCATTAACATGAACATTCTTTCATATTCTATGAAACATGTATTTTACAGATATCGGTGATCATGTTCCTACAAAACTTGATGGTATATGTTATGAGCAATAACCCTAAGGCCATATTTGATTATATTCCTGAGATGTTGTATTGTAATTATTTACACTATTTACATTGCTCATTCATTTTTCGCAACACTTTTTTCGCTGATGTTTCAAGTGATTGGAATTTCGAAATGAAGCTTATATTTCGCACAGATTGTCTAATTCCTCAGCCAGATGTCAGAGTATCTGTTAAATCCTTTTGCCTCAATTTTCAAAGTTGTTCTTAATCTCTGCTGAAGTCATGTACTGAAGACAAAACAAGGACACATGGTCCATATAATAAGATCGTTGGTTGAATCCGATGATTTTACCCCAAGCAATGTAAATAGTGCAAATGATTTGTCTCGGCTCATGTTCGGTAATACTCTCGTCAGATCGTCACTTTCATAGAGAAGACATGCATGGTGCAATACTCAGTATTAATTACCTTTTTGTTTCTATCATTTCCAAGACCACGTCATTGCTTACATGCTCGATCCATGATAGTCGCAGTATCCTTCTGTAGAACCACATTTCAGCTGCTTCAAGTTTTTCCTTCATCTTTGATGGTATTGTACAGCATTCACTGCCATATTGAAGGACGCAGTCCAGTACTCTCTTCCTCATTTCTAGCGAAATTGACTTGTATTTTAATACTTTAATCAAATTCAGGAATGCTACATTCGCCATGCAAATCCGCATTCGGATCTCTGTGTCGCACTTTCCGTCTTCTGTTGTAACGCTTCCCAGATATTTAATATTTTTGTACCTGCTTGATTCTGGTATCGCCGACCTGTATTTGGAATTCTGGGCTGCCCTTCTTACTGATGACCATGCATTCGGTTTACATGCAGTTTATTTCTAGTTCTTTATTGTTAGTTTCTGTTGCTACCTTCTGTAGGGGGTCTTGTAGTTTCCTTTCTGTGTCTGCTATCAGCACTGTATCATGTGCGTACATTAGGTTGTTTAAATATTCAAAATATTCTCGCTGTACAAGATGAACATATTCGGTGAAAATACACATTCCTGTCTTATGCCCCTTTCTATCTTTGTATATCTATTCAATTCCTTACCTGTCCGTATGCAAGCGCTTTGCTGCCAGTAATGATTCTTTATTAATCTCAAGTCTTTCCCAAATATGTCCGGGCTGCCGAGCATCTCCATCAGTTCTTTGTGGCGTATTTTGTCAAACGTCTTCGTATAATCAATGAAGCACATGTATAAGTCCTTCTTCATTTGTATTTCTCTTTCGGAGAGCATCCTAATCATAAATGTGGCATTCCTTGTTCACGTTTCGTTAACAAAACCACATTGTCCTATCTCTGGCCTGATTCTGCATCTCGCTCTATTCATCAGGATTCGGACGATCAGTTTTGTTATATGACTCATTAAACTGATGGTTCTGCGGAGTTCGCACTCGTTTGCTCCTGGCTTCTTAGGCAGTACTATAAAGATAGACCTGCTGAGATCATCTAGTATAACCCCACTATTATAAATTTTCTTTATTATTTTATAATTTTTTCTACACAAAATTCATCCCGGTCTATGACTATGCCGTCTCTTCCCGCTGCTTTGTTGCTATTCAGTTTGGCTACTACAGACTCCACTTCAGGCATTAATATTTCTGGTCCGTATTCATTTTGCTTATTATTGGTTACTCTCTCTTGCCGTGGAAAAGATCTTTTATATGTTCTTCCCATCGTTGGAGTATTTCGCCTTTTTCAAAAAGTATTGTTTCATCCTTCGATGTTAGACATCTTGTTGAAGAGCAGGTTTTTGTCCTGTCAGTTCTTTTATTTCCTTATGCATGTCTGCTTTGCTTTGAACCACTGCATTTCTGAATCTGCTGTTAATGGTTATGTAGACTATATGGCTTTTTGTGATACATCCTGAACTTCTCCATGTCCATAGACCTTGTGGGTGTTCTTGAAACAATGTGTTAGTTATTACCTGGTCCTTTGCTATGCACCATTGCACCATTTCACCAATGTTTCTCCTCATTCCTTGCAGATTCCTAAACCAAAATTCCGGTCATCATATTGTCCCTTGCCTACTTTGGCAATCAAATCTCTCATGAATCTTTTTGATTTCTTGGCTTTTACATTGAGCCTTGGCCTTTTCTAGAGTGGAGTAAAAAGATTCTATTTCCTCCTCGGTGCTTTGTGTTGTTGGTGCATATATTACTACAATTGCTATATTCCTTACTAATCTGTTTTAGATTGAAATTTCTAAACAACTTTGTACTAACCATATTCTTTACTAATGGTTTTAAAAGAATAGTTCAGAAATTTCAATTTAAAGCAGAACTTTGTGATCGGTCAGTGAATGCCAAACAGCTGAGGGCACGTGACTCTCATGATTTTCTTCTACAAAAAAGGAAATAATATAACTGCATCCTTATACTTCCATGAGAGTAGGGCAGTAGTAAACGGCTAGCATTTAAATATTATTTATTCCACAAACATACATAAAACTTATTAATATATGTATCAGGTCTTCGCATTTCTTCGGATGAATCATTGAAAAATATTAAAAGATGTTTTATAATAATATTCACTATGTGGAAGAATTAATTACTTGAAATTATAAAGGATTAGAGGCATATTTTGCAGAGGTATGTGTGGAAGAAAACAGCCGAAACTAGACTCGAACAAGTTACGAGTTTAGTGATCGAGAAATTATCATATTGGGAGTCGGTTCTTTAGTTGTTCGTTGGAAGAAGATGCTCTAGTGCAAAATATATCATAGCAATGGAATACGATGGGATTGACTGATAGTTGCTAAAATGTGCGTGGCATGGCGAGTCTTAGAAGTGAATTACAGCACCAGTGGAACTAATGAATGTAAAGTAGGGTAAGGTTTGCAATATACTGTCTCTAAAAGAAAGTTTGTACGTTGGAGAATAATATTTACCTACACATATTTCACTCAAAAAAGCGGCATAACAAAAAGCAAACATCTTCTACCGATACATGGCAGTAATATTTTATTTTACGTCTGGCTTGACTCTTGTAAGCTTAAAAAATGTCAGTGAAATAGGGGTAACAATAATTCGTTAAATCTAAAAATAGATTGCCTATTGCGCTTAGAATCATTAGTTTTTAATCATTCATTGGAAAAACAAATAAACTGATTCTACAAGTAAGACATGATTTCCACTTCGTTTTTATCCAGAAAAACATAGCCATATCTTTTATAAGACACATGCTACAGAAATAGAACATTTAATAAGAAATATCAGTTACACTTGTCTCTAAAAGTAATTTGAAGCATCCAACATTTCAAAGCAATTTCTCTCACTCAGTAGTTTTGTTTGGTCACCTCGACATGATTCAATGGTTAGGAAGCTTATCACGATACAACCTATTAAAACTTAATAGTGAGTTCAATCCTTACTGGGTACTCTATACTTTCGGACTTTTGCCATATATAAGTTGCGCATAGAAAATGATCTATGTTACCTGCTTTAATATTCATATGTAAAAATGATATTTGTTTCACAAAGTATTTTCTTTCATTTTTAATAAAATTTTCCCACCCATGTAACTGTTTTATATTCGTTGGCACAGGTCTTTTACAATTTGAAGTATATATATCGCGACAGTATTGTTTATTGAATACAGTAAATATTTTAATATCTAAAATAATAATGAAAAGATTTTATTAACCAACTGAAAATGCACAAGCAGCAAGGTAAAAACGTTTTTTATTTTACCTGATCCCCTTATCGCTATTCTGATATTGTTAGTCCACCATAAAATCGAAATCGCAGTTGTATTCCTGCTGAGAGTTTTCATAGGTAAAACACAGCCATGTATAGCAGTAAACTTCCGGTTATATGTTATTCACAAACAGAAGTGTTTGACATGATTCAATACATAGTCATTTGGTTTCACAAAAAATGAAATTTGAAAACTATGAACGAATATTAGAACAAAAGTCTGCTGTAAATTTCCTTGCTTTTGATATCGAGAACATTTATATAGTTTGCAACATCGAATGGTTTATATTCGCAATGAACATTCACAGTGGACTTTCTAGTTTAACCGTTACTGTTTGAATAGTTTTTATATATAGCTTATAGATGGGGAAGTCTACGGCTATATCGTGTTGAAAACACCAGTTCGAGTCTAATCACCGAAGTTAAGCAACATCGAGCGTGGTCAGTACTTAGATTAGTGACTGTATGGGGAAACCAGGTGCTGTAAACATACGGAGCAAGAATGGTCCACCGGTCCTCCAGTTTTGAGGGTTGGGCTGAGGGCTAACAACCCAGCCTTATAAAAACAATTTGTTAGGTAAACAGTAACAAAATCTTGCTACCTTACACACCATTGGGTGTAACGGATGAGATGATGTTGATAGATGGGAAAACTGAAATAAATATCTTTATACAATCGTATACAGGTGTAAAGTGTGCTTTCTATGCTTCGGATATTTTTTGGTATTTCTATATCTAGGTGTTTCGTGTCTTCTTTTTGTTAGTCATGATTACTGTCCGCAGTTTTGTCCCTTGTAGTTCTAAGCACGATATGTCTTTTAACTGTATCTCCTGACCACAGTCCTGACAACTCTTTCCACAAGCTTATTAGGCGTGTTATTTGTATTCCTGTGTTCCTCTTGCCTTCATTATGCCATATGTATGTCATATTCTTCAAATTCACGTTTCTCATTATATGCAGGAAGAATTTCAACTGTTAATTTCTGATACGAAAGTGACATATTTGTTTCAATTTTCATGAAAACCTCGTTGTTGATTCCATACTTAAATAATCTATAGTTTTCTCAGTTTCGTTTTAACTGTTCTACTGTATCAATTCATGTGTTCTTCAGTGAGGATATTGTCCAGTTGTTTATAGTAAACACGGTATTACATAACAGATCAATATTATTTTTTTTCTCCGATATATTCTTGTTACTTAATATTTAGGTTAAATTTCGATGTTCCAGTGCGTCTTCGACTGTAGACTATGATATTATTGAATATTCACCAGAATATAATCTTTAGTTTTCACTAGTATATAAGTTTGGCGTATAATGACTTTTCTATTAAGAACGACCAAATACCAAGTTTTCTTACTAATTCGTTTCTCAATCTAAGATCGGACCATACCACTGGAAACATCCTGATTAAAAAGCCTACGATATTAGATAGGAATTATGCCAGCTAAGATTATCATTAATTTTTCTTTTATTTAACATATGAGAAAATACGTTTTCCCATGACATGACGCGGAAATTTTGTTTTGAAAAAATTGCTATGTCTTCTATATTGAATGTTGGTACATTGTATTATGTTAGAGAATTTTATTCGACCATTTCACATACTCATTTCTAATTCTGTCATTTGAATATTCATTGAATATTGCTGTCACATCTGATTTGGTTCTTCTTAAAGATTCTAAAAACAAATAGATGCAATAAATGTTATTGTTATTAAACATGACTAGTTATCTCGGCTTAATCACTTTTACTATTGGTGTAATGTAGTTTCTTCTGTGCCTTTTCTATGGAAATGTCTGTTGTCTTCGGTCTGGTGAACACTCTTCTTTGGTTACGATACATGAATTTAATCGCAGCACTACACTGACAATAATTTAGAATTATTTTACAGATTAAGAGGCAAGATGTAACCGTTAGTTCTCTGCTAGTCATTTTTCAAGCGCACTTCTCAGTTGTGTTTATTTTCCGGATTTTGGCTTTGCAATCAACTTTGATGTTCAAACATCTATATGCATTATGAATATTATTCTCTCTTTTGAATAAGATTCCTTCCAATGTATTCTTACACTCATTAACCCCATAATAGCTTTATTGTCTTGCTTGACGAGAAATGAGTTTAAAAAATGATATTCATGCTAAGAACTGAGTTTATTTTATATTTTTGATCGAATGATTCATATCAAATTTAATACAGAGCAGAATATATATCTTTTGTTAATTATGTACGTGATTCATAAAAACAAATATATTTAATTAATGCATTAGATTAATATATGAATGGATCATGAGATTATAAACACTGTTTTTTTTTCTTTCTTCAAATAGACATAAATAATCTTCATAGAATGTGCCTGACATATTGCTGTATAAAGTAAGTGTGCTTTTAATTATTTGCGGACATTTAAGTGATATGTAACTGAAAGATGCTCAAAATGAGAAATTAAAAAAACAGGTTAGAATTCCATTTGGTTTTGTTACAGCAAACCTTACCTTTAAAATTTTATGAATTTTTCTCCTCTCCCATGAGTTAAATGTTAGGACTTATATCTGGAAAAATCACTGTTACAGAGGCAATCTATTTCACACTCCACCAAGTCTCCCTCTGCCATCACGCAAAACGAAGGCTCACGTTAACACATACCAATGCCAAATGATTTCATAATACATTTGAGTCAAGTGACTGCATATTACACTTTGGGCTTAAACTGTCTTCTATGAAGAAACCATTTCGGTTGCATAGTTTTTCTTCTAAAATGCACCTGAGAAAATTATTCTCTCTTTTATAATTACCTGGCACATTTATTCAGTCGGGTAGGGTACCAAATAATCTCTCAGTTGCGTCACTGTCCTCGAAGACAGAGTGCGGTTTAGTTGTGGCTAAGGCTGCGAGCGCAGGATCGCAACTAAGAAAAATTACACTGAAAGATGCCGAGTCCCGGGTAAAAGTGTCCCGCGGCCGCGTCAACCCATTGCACCAGAGTTGTGAAACAAGTACTCGTCACTGGGGCCAACTCAATCGGCGGTTGAGAGGACTAGTAAATTTTTGTCCCTCTGCCCGTCCGTACGCGATCGGGTTACACACTTAAAAAAACGACATTTTGTCATATCTCGCAACGGTGGAGGAGCAGAGTAAATACTCATATATACATTTTCGAATAAATCGTTATATTTGTGGTCTGCTATAAAGATGCAATTCATGACCAATTGTTGTGTGAAACTTAATACATCCGCTCCCGTTACCTGGAGATTTTGAAAAGGTAAACGAAGAACGTTACGAAAACCAGGCCGAGGTCAGATTCCAGTCGTGTATATTACATTCCAATGCACATGAATAAACATGGGAGAGGTATAAATCAAGCGCTTCTCCACCCAGATATGGGGTGTATTGCAGAAAAGACTGGGTCTCCACATCGGCTGGCAACTAATCTTCTGCAGATTGAAAGAAAATATTACTGCTTAGTCAGTCATGAATAAAAAAGGCATGATCGCCCAATGAGTATCACGTATATCACTTAAGTGACTGATTTCTAAATTAAAACAATGATTGGTCTACTCAAATTTCTCTCGCATATATCTCAATGAATCAACATATACATTTAGTTTTAAATAATGGCATATAATCAGTAAGCAAATAATGAATATCTTTCAATATAGAATAAAAAATATAATCAATGTTTAAAAGCAAGTGATATCTGATATTAAACATGCGTCTTGCCGATTTGTTCTTTAATGTGTTTCTGTTAATTATTGCCTGTATCCTGTTTTTTTTTAGTATTAGCACAGTGTTTCAAGAGATATTCTGTTCATTTCTTTAGATTATATTGTTCCCGTAATTACCAGTTTTTGCCTTGTTCCTCGGAGTTTTATAACATATAGCACACCAACACAGATCTTATGTAGCATTTATACCTGGATAATAGGCTTTTGTTTCTTTGAGTGAATCTGCTATTATCCATCCTATATTTTTTAACTATGGTACAGAAGCTCATTATTGCATGTTACTCTTTTCTAGGTACACTGAATTTACGCTGTATTTTACTATTGATTACAACTCTTACTACATGAAAGAACCAATCTTTGCATGATGCGTGAGTGTATCATCTAGAATTTTCTATTAATTCCTTTAAGGTTTCCTTTTTTGCGCACCAGCTATAGCATTGCATAAACCTGGGTACATAAGGTATAAAAATCTTTTAACAAAGCAGAAGAGAGAAAAAGATCGACTTTACTCTGCTTCCGATGTTTCAAATTCTATATATTTCACTAAATATCTGCGAGTAGCCAAGGGGTATAATGTCTCATTGCTATAACCTCTTTATGCACGGCTTTAATGTTATCCCGTGGGCTTTTTGCGTCGAATTTCTGAAAAAGAACTATTTTTAGGTAATATGCAATGGGAAGATCTAATTATGTCTCATGGTTTCTAGCATCATTTGGCTTACGTTCGTTTTTAAACTGGCGTTAACTGAAAATTTTATTCACGGCTAGTGTATACTAGCAAAAATGTCCGCTTTTTCCTAAATTCTGAACTCACCTGAACATTCTTCATAATTTTTTTCTATTCATTTCACCCCAAGCAAGGCATTCCATTGCCACTATTGGGCATGGGGCTACATAGTGGAAGGTAAAGAGGCGTGGTCAGGTGTAGGAAATATCAGAAGGAAGGTGATACATGGGTAAGGATACTGAGGATGGGGGTTGGGCAGATGGGAAGAGTGTTTGAAAGAATGGGAGCGAGTTAGTGTGTTAGGTGGTGCCTATTGACCTTAAATTTAAACTCCTGGAGACTGTAGCCGTCGGGGAAGCAATCATGTGGAAGGGAATTTATTAAGGAATATAATCTCAGGATTGCGTATCACAGTAATAACAGTGTTAATGAGGAAGAAACGTTCCTCGAATGTACAGGCACAAAAATCATAGAAATGTAAAAATGTTTTACTAGTGTTATTTAACTAAAACGTGACTATGGTTTATAGGTGTTTTATGTGTACATTGATTTATATTAAGTGTTTTACCCCACACGAGCCTGAATAGATCGTTATATCTTCAAGAGGTAGACATTTGAGTTTATCTGTTTTTACTACTGTTTAGCAAAGAAATATAATTGAGGTATAAGGAGGTATCATTTGTATAAAGGTTACTTTAATTAGAAGCTGTTCATTTATTAGATACGTAATAAAATTTGAAGTGTTAGTCATTTCTCCTCTGACATAGAATTTAGCTGAGTAGCTAAAACTGGTATAATAGTAAGTGGTGTCGCGATAAATATATCTGAGATGATTTGGTGGTCAAGCATAGACACAGAGCTAAATGTAGAGTGTTCCCTCATGTTCCTCGGGTTGCAATCTGTGTAATATATTTGTAGTATCTGCTATTTTTTCCCTTTAACGTTGTGAGGTATGTCTTGTCCCTGGGATTCTAAACTGTTGCCGCATTCTCCTCTTTGTACACAAGAGGGAATGGAGGTTTGGCGCTATTTTTCTGTTCTATATGTAGGTGAATGGGCTCCTAGCATTAAGTTGACTATTCTGAACCTCTGTAGAGAAATGTGCGCATTCTGCATTAACTTAGAGTATATGTTCTTCGATTTTGTATTTGTTTTTGTTCTTGACAGAAAATATATGAAGGATTGTTGTTCATGGGCATTTACATTTGCAGCGCCTCAACCCATATATTAAAGAAGAAATTAGCAGACACCAAGGACAGGTCATTTTCCCACATTTCCTATATCTACGTGTGTAGAAAGCAGATGTTGACTTGGCCATCTATGCAGAAGGTTAAATAAAAGAGAAATATGCGATAACATTTGTTAAAATTGCTATTATCTAGCAGGATCATAATGGAAATTGTGTGGTGAAAGATTCGTTTGAATTATACTCAAATAAATGATTTACTGCTATTTTCTGTAGCACTGAAGGAGAATAAATAGAAAAAAGAAAGATTGGACAATCATTGTACTAATAGTAGCCATATCATTCTCTTTCGTTTAACCACTTCTTCAGTGAATTGGAAAATCTTATAAATTTTAAATGCAATCATTTTTACTATAATACAAGATCAAAATAATACGCATTCATACATAGAGTTATTATTGCAATATTTTGTTACAGTCATAAAGCTAAACTAATTAATCATAAAATAGAGGAACAATTAAAAAGATTTTAACTTTAGTGAAATCCCAAGACATTATTCAGTTGTCAGATTTTGTGTCATGGTTCAAATGGAAGAAACATAATATTTACGAATTACTACACTGAATAAAAGAAAATAATGTTCGTTTCTCTGTATTAATTACCATCTAAAGACCTGGTGGTTATTTTAAAATCTGAATTGTCAAACTTGCAAAGAAGCAGCTACTCGATGGGTCAGAATATTGAGCCGATTTACATATCAGATAATATTACAAACGTATATTTCTGAAGTATTTTCACCATCAAAACATTGTATTTATTTGTAGCTTACCAATGTTCATATCAACCAGCTGATAGGCATATCAAAGTATAATTAGTTTACAGATTATAACATAAAAATATGAAGAAGTGAGCAAAGTTTTTGTATATATAATTTCTTTTAGAAAAGATGGAATGTGATTTTAAATTTAATGAACTTGATATTATTTTTCAATGTATTTTTAATTATCGATTTTAAAAATAGCTTGCAATTATTTAGAATTGTTTATCGATATGTCTGATTTATGTTGACAAGATGAGACAGATAACGAAGGATAAACTTCTTCTATTCGCCGTGATCTTTCCGGAATTTTGCCGTCATGGCTATCCACAACTTTCTGTTCTTTATAGCTCTGAAGAAATTGTAAACTTTTGCCATCATTCCCAAACACTGCTGTGCAAATTCTTGTCAGACAGGCTTTCATTTGTCCCTCCTGCTTTTATATCTGCACAGCAAATATCATGTTATCGGCTAATTGTATTTTCATTTCAAAGTGATCTCCATTGATAAAACGAGCAACAGATAGGTTACATCAAAGGAATTACTTTCACTCATCATAAAAATTAAAAGTTCAAAAATTTACTATGATTATTGACAAAAGTGATAAGGCTTAGCGTGAAATGAACCCCCACACTCCATTTTTTTTCTTTTATAAAAATAATAGATATCTATAGAGATATTAAATGAGGTGTGAATTTACTGTGAATTTATTCAACGGATAGTTGATCTAATTCAATACTATTACTTAGAAGATTATGTAAATTCAGCAACGAATAAACAAGCATGAAGAACTAGTTATCAGACTGGGAGTAATATTCCAACAAAGTAAAGACATAGGTTTCATAACAAACATTGATAAATTTAACGGAGAAATTTTCATTCATCTTTATATGTTTTCTTAATATAATTCTTTTATAACTTTACATAAATTAAGTAATAAAAATCAATTTACTGGGAGATTTCAAAACATCTTGAACAGATTTTGTTTTGTTTTTATCTGAATGATGAAATGTTATGTACCGAATGCAATATGATATTATCGGCAAGGTATTTGATTATGTCACAATATAGAACTACATTTAATATCAAAAATAAAATATGTATTTCTCTATAAATGACAATGGTCTAATCGAAAACATTTCTTGGAAACAACTTTTTCTAATAATATATATACAAGGTTGCATGTGCGAGCTATGCGTCCTTCCTATCCAGCAGCTACATGTCAAGCATATTCTCTGTTGAATATATCCTAAGTACAATCAGAAAAAATCTTTTACCTTACTTCTTTCCTCTCATCTCTTTGTGATATATCTTAATTTAAAATCTTCTTAATATTATAACTAATAATTTTATAATAAAATAATAATCACATTTCATTTTGTGTTTTATTTCTCTGATTGGCAATATTAACTTATTGTAACTTCTCGTAATTTATTGAAAACGAATGTGCATCAGGTTTTATGACTGGGCAATCTGTTTACCCAGATCGATCTCCTATCGGTTTTTCGCAAAAATATCATACGCTTATAGAGCTATAGGATTAAAAACAAAAGATACTGATCTCTCTAGCCACGTTCAGCACGTAGTGCAAAAGAAGAAATATTATGAATGACGAATTGTGATAATAACAATGTTAAAGCATATAATAACACAGCTGTAGATATGAATATTGAACTTAAAATAACATTTTAAGATTGATTTCATTCAAGAATGTAGGGTGTTACAAACTTAAATTTAATCTGGAGTAAGGTGACATTGTTATGGTAAACATGGATATCAATTTGATTTCTATACTATAATACTGTTTTCTCTGTTAGCTCATTTAACAGCAACTTTTCTCTTTTAAATGTATTCGTACAGCGCTTATAATGTGATTCTTATATAAATAATCATCGTATGATTGACTCTTATATAAGTGCTTGATTTACTTAAGAGAGTGTAAAAAAGAAATAATTAAATCCTTGTATTTAAAAGAAATCCATTCAGACGAATTAAATTTAGATGTATGTACAAAGAAATAAGGTCTTTAAAAGAAGATTATTTCAAATAATCCTGGGGTATTTAAATAGGATATATATATATATATATATATATATATATATATATATATATATATATAATAGAACGGAACACTCCACATACTTGCTACCTAGATTTTAAACACATCGGTCTCATCAGCCATTAAAGTAACTCTGATGGCAAGACGCATCCTTACATGCACGATTGCGAGAACCTCCACAGAAGTGGAGAGGAAACTATTTGTACCTCTGCATACAAATGGGAAGGTGGTATCTTCACGCACTAAGGAAATATACAGGAGGAAATCACCAAATCTTATAGGAAAGAACCCGTCCCATATACCAATAAAATCAAGAACTAAGCTAAAAACATCATGGTTCAACTGGTTATGAATTGCAGAGTGGAAATTTTGTAGTGATAACAAGAATTGTTAACGACCATAAAAAAAAATTCCAACCAACCATCCATTTTTTGCTGATTAACTCCACTAAAACAAAGGTAGGTAATTAATCAAGGTCACACTGCAAAGGGTATGCGAGTTACTATGTGTTGCCTCACTAGCTAACCAATGGAAGAGCACGAGCGAATATATCTCTTGGTTCTATAAGATTTTAAAGTTAAGGTGTTCATAAAGTAATAAATTAAAGATTTCTAGCCCTCAATGTTGGATTAATATCTGCTACAGTGTTTGCAGTTCGCTAAGGGCTACATTCGTATTCTACCAGAGCAGATTGTGTTAATTTTGCATTGTCGAAAATCTGAACTATTTCATAAAAGAGAGACTTTGATTAAGAAATCAAACAAGGGTACCTTTGATGTCCCACACCTGTCGTTTGATGTTGCTGAGTTTTCTCATTTAATGGGCCTATATATTTTGAGTAAGATGACGTTGTACATATATTGCAAAACATGAATTGTACAATGAGAACGAATAAGTGATTAACAATAATAAGGCAATAAATATTTTTTGCTTCAAAACCTCTTTTAATTTGTAGGTGAAAACTGGTTAGGGAGATTATTTTTCAAAACATTTGAAAGAACATCCTCAATTGCTCTGAATTGCATAAAACATGTAATAAGATTAAGGTAGAATTAAGGTGCAGTATTACCAGTAACTTAGATGCAACTGTAAAAGAAACGCTAAGAAATTCAAGGATAACGCATTAAATGATACTGACACATGTAACTGGAGTGATTTTTTTTTTAATCATTTCACCCCGAGCAAGGCGGAAACGCCACTGATGTGCAGGGGGTTACATAAATGTAAAAAGATTAATTAGAAAAGAGTGAGGAGTACAAGCTAGTTAGAAAGGAACAATAGAAAGCTGAGAAAGCAGGTGCGATGACAGATACATAGGTGGAGAGAAAGGGAAGGTTATACAGGGGAGGGGAGAGAGCTAGAGGCCAGTGGTTAGTAGATGAGTATTAACTTTGCATTTAAATTTCTGGAGGTTGTAGCCGTCAGGAAAGCAAGAATACGGGAGTGAGTTCCACAGGCGGGAAGTGCGAGAGAGGAAGCTGCAGGAGTAGAATTGTCGTCTGCATTTGGCTAACCTGACTGTGAATGGGTGGGACCCAGTTGTTAGTCTGGTTGCACGGGTAAACACCTGTTGATGAGGCATCAGTGACTTAAGCTCATCCGAGCAGAAGCCATGAAAATATTTATAGAAGAGACAAAGGGAGGCCACATTTCGACGATGGGAAAGTGGCTGCAGTCGAGTCGCCAGATCAGTACCTATCACATTACAGACTCTCCTTTGGAGCTTGTCAAAAACACTGAGGAGAACGGCAGGGGCACCTGACCATAAATGGCAGCAGTACCCCATGCACGGACGGATGGTTGACTTGTATATATGCAGGATGGATTCAGGTGGAAAAAACATCCTGGATCGACATAGTGACCCAAACTTCTTAGCAGTAGATTTTAAATATCCGCGAATTGATGTTTGTAAAACATGAATGGTGAATAAAGCTGAGGTGGAAAATGTAGTTTATATGGGATGCACTGAACGAAGTTTTAAACGAATAAGTTATAATCAAAAGTTTTAAATCAGAATAGACATTCACATGAATTATAGAAGAAACTCTAATTACGTTTAAGAACTGGAAGAAAATCAATAGAAGTCCTAACGTGAAGGCTTACGGAGATATCACGTTGAATACACCGGTTCTCGCTCGATCACCAAAGTTAAGCAACGTTGAGCATGGTCAGTACTTAGAAGTGTGACCGCTTGGGAATACCAGGTGCCGTAAGCGTTTCGTGACGGATGTGCGTTGTGGTGCAGTGAATATCGGCTCGGAAAGAGAAATCGGTGAGTTTGAATTCCAGTTGAATACCCTGCATTTACGTAAGCACTAGCACCCTTGGGAAAGGTATTAATCTGTCCCTACCATCCATTTATGGGTTAAATAACAGGGTAGGACTTGGGGACCCTGTCCTTAAAGACAAATCCCAATAAATCTTGATACTCGAAAAGAAAATTTATTACTAGATGCAAAAGTTATATAAAAAAATCAACAATATATTGTTGAAAGAAAAGGGTATTGCCAGCAATAAATAAATAAAATGACCCGCCGATGTTGATATGCCATAAAACAAAACAACAAACTAACCTGACGTGAAATTGCGTGTAGTTACGAGAGTCCTGCTTTCAGTGTTGGTGAAATGTTTTGCGGGTTATGCCTTGAGGAGAATGTGGCTATCTTAATTTACCAACACCAGAAGAATTTATTGAAAGGGAAATTTGAGAAAATGCAGGGATGTAAACGTCTGATGGTGTAACATACACGTATTTTAATCATATATATAGAGAGAGAGATATATATAGAGAGAGAGAGAAAAGAGAGAGAGAGAGATAGAGAGAGAGAGAGAGACGTGTGTGTGCGAACTGACAAATGTAAATATGAGTATACACTCAAGTAAATGCACATATATAATAATAATATTCACGTGTTAATAAACATTCCGAAATCAAATATAAACAGAATTTTAAAAAGACTATATATATATATATTATTATACTTCGATAGCATGACTCGGAGATTCAATGCACTATGCAAAAATCAGGTGCAAACTGAACATCTAAGAGATTTGAATTTAAATTCACTCGGTATTCGTGGAAGTTAAATTTTACATTACTTGGCAATTATTTTTATTTATAAGCAATATAATGTAAATAGTCAAAGATTACATGAAAATAAAAAATATACAAAATAAAGCAGTGCATTTGCCGTGTTTATATATTTCAAGACAACATATGTTTTTTGAAAAGATATTTAAATTTTTTTGCTATGGCTGTAAACTAAAATTGAACATCAACATTCGAATAAAACCTAGTTTTATATGATATAGGCTTGTGTATGTGTGTTGAAACAGATTAGTTTGATTTGGCCTTGTTAGTAGATAGCCCATTATAAGAGGGGTACAAAACAAGAAAATCGAATTGTATATGGAAACACTCAAATATATATATATATATATATATATATATATATATATATATATATATATCAAGGTTTAACTTTTGTCGAGCGAAGTGTTAATTTTGTTTGTATTTTCTCACTGCAAACGACTTCTTATCTCGTCTCTTTATTTCGTTTCCTTGTGCTCCAAACAGTCTCACCCGGATATAATTCTGGGCTTCCATTGGACGACAAAAAAACTTCGCGTCCGCTCGCATAAAGGTTCCGTAAAAGAATTTATTTTGTTGTTGCTTTTTCTTTATAATTGAAAATTATTTGAATTATTCTTTTTGTTTTTCGATGTTTCCTAGTTGGCTAATGGCCGAAAAAAGATTTCACATCGAGGTGTGAAATATCACGATTTTTGAGAGCAAAATTGTAAATTCTATTAACTTTTTTTTTCTAATAAAATCAATGAGACAGATTAGAATGTAAAATTTAGTATTTGTTTTTTTCACTACGTATAGGTCTTCGCCCATTAAACGTAGTGTAATTCTATATATTTTTTGTTTTTCTTAGTAGTAAAAATATGTTCTTTTTCATTTAATTGTTCTACCGGCTTTTATTTTAGTTATTTGTTTTTCATTATGAGCTCTACCGACATGAGATTGGGAATCGTTCAATTCTAGATTTCTTTCGACAGAATCTCTTGGGTTTGTATTTTTAAAAATTTTCTGCTGGTTTAAATTTGTTAATGGAAACTTTACTATACACATTTTTAGATATTTCTATCCTAAAATATTTGTCATGTCGGCTTCTTACTTGAAATGGGCCAGTATATAGTGCTCCCAAAGATTTTCATACTTTGTCCGTTTTCAGCCAAATACATTCACAGCTTGGTAAATTCTTAGGAATATATGACATAGGCGTAGAGTGCAAATGTCCACTGGAAAAATGTTTCATGTTAAATTTTTGCATCGCTTCAGCTAAAGAATTGCTGTGACAGTTTGTTAATTCTATGTCTTCATCTTTAGTAGGATCAGTTAACAATCACAAAACATGATCTTGACTTCCCCTTATGGCAGTGAATGGGGAATAGTTGGATTCATTAGGTGTTATCCTGATTCTGAGAAGCAGAAGTGGAAGAGCTGACAACCAGGATTAATTTCCTGCTATTATTGCTATTCTCAAAGTTCTGTTCTCTTTCTGCTAAACAGTTTGTTAGCGGGTGTTATTCTGTTGTACTCAGTCGGTGAAATCTAATTATTTAAAAAATTCTGTGAAAAATTCAGATTCGAATTGGCTTCGTCTATCTGTTACAACGTGAAGTGGAACACCGACTCTAGAGATCCATAATGCTTCAATCCATCTGGTATCCCTGTCAATACATGTGAAAATATAACGATAGAATTAAATATAAAGATCAGTAAGACTCTTTGTAAGGACCCGTTTGAAAGCGGCTGGAGGGTAATTCGAGCGGTTGAACTTTACTTTTTGTATGTACTGTTATTTTTGCTTGCTGGCACTTTTGGCATTCTTTAGACCTAGTTTTTAACGAATTGTCTATTTCAGGCAAGCAATATCTTGCTTTTATGTGTTTTAGAGAGGCTGATATACCAGAATGAGATAAATTAAGTAGAATGTCAAATACTGGTTTTCTTAGCTTTTGCGTGACAAAAGATCGTGGAAAAAGAAACGTCACATAGCACTACTTCTTGTTTCTTTACACTATATGGTTTCAGGCGATCACGGAAAGTTTCAATTTCATCGTCAGTATTTTGAGGTATTACTATTTCGTGTAGGTCGCAAACATCACTGTTAATTGGATTTGCTGGTCTTGATAAACAATCGGCTACAATATTTTCTGAGCCTTTTATGTAGGATATATCATTAACGTATTCATTAATAAGATTGGGGTGTCATTGTTGTTTAACAGACTTTAAATGAGACTGTTTTTTAAACGCATTTCAAAGTGGTTTTTGATCAGTCATTAATGACACATTTGTTCTTTTCACTATGTGATTAAAATGTAATATTGCTAGGCACTCAGCTAACAGTTCCCTTTTAAACATGGTATATTTTTGTTAGGTTTGTGACTATTATTTTAAAACAATCCGAAACGGATGTGTTGGTTATCAATCATTTGATGACGAACTGCACCTACGGGATAATTCGAACTATCTTTCATAATTAATGGCCTTCGAGTCGGGAAAAGCTGGAGCATTTACATTTGTTAAACGGGTCTTTCTATTTTTACAAGATTCAATCTCTTCCTTAGCGCTACTGTCTTAATTTTTTGTTCGATTTGCCCTGTCAGCGGTAATATTATAAATTGCTATAAAAATTCGCCATTCCGTTAAATCTGCGCAAAGATTTAGAATCATTTGATTGAGGAAATTGCCTAAGTTCATTTAGTTTCTTTGTACTGGTTTTAAGTCCATCAGTGGAAATGTGAAATCCTAGAAAGTCGAGCACGGTATTAGCTAATGTACATTTTGAAAAAGAGATTTTAAAATAATACTCACTTAGTGTTTGTATTACTCCCTCAAGATGTTCGAAATGACTGCCTTCTTCATCCGAGAAGATAAGAATATCGTCAATGTAAGTGTTTGTACATTCGAGGACACGGAAAATACTGTCCGTCATATCTTGAAAGGTACTGGAAGGAATTCGCAAAACGAAAGGCATATCATTATACTAGTATAACCCAAAATATGTGGTTATCGCTGTTTTCCATCTATCCTCGGGGTGTACTGGTATTTGGTGATCTGCTGATAAAAGGTCGCTTTTCGAGAAAAGTTTTGTTGTGCAATTCAGATAACAGATAATTTATATTTATAATTGGAAGAGAAATCAGGTTTTGTTATTGCATTTAGTAACCTGTAGTCACCTACTCACCTGTAAGTAATGTTGGGTTTAAGTACCATATGCAGATATGTAGTGCTGCACTCCATTCCGATTTTGAAGTGGAAATTATTACTGTTTTCTGGAGTTTACGGAATTCTTCCATCGCTATTTTGTATGTTTCGTGTAGCTTTTGAAAAGAAAGAATGATTACTTCAAGTTTCTATCTTGTATAATATCTTGGGTTTGATAGCGTTATATGTTATATTTGGATATTTCTTTATGAGATGTTTGACTGTTTCGTCTTTAGGATTGTCTGGATAAATATCAATGTTAATAATCGTTGAAGATGGTTGTGCTTTAGGTTTTCAATATGTTTTCGTATCTATTAGGTTGTTATTAGTACAATCAATCAAGAGTTCAAGTGGCTCAAGAAGTCATAACCTAGGAGGGCTTTATTCGTTTCTGGGACAAGAAAGGTCCAAGTAATGTCTCTTCTGAAATTATTTAGTACTAACGTGATTACTATTTGGCCATAGCTTTCGAACTTTATTCCGTTAGATGCTAAAATATGGATGTTGGTTGGGTAGAGGATGACACGTTTTAGATATTGTTTTATTATAACTGATACAGCTACTCCTGTGTCTACAAGCAAATTTGCTTTTTTAGCTCCTAACCGTGCGGCTACTTCAAGAAGCGACGAATATGCGGAAGCTATCATATTACACCGAACTAGTTTTCCGGGTTTATATTTGATACCGATGAATTGGGTCTTGAACTAGGTTGTGTTTGTACATTTTTCTTATTAGGCCATTTACACCAGGGTTTGAAAGACTTTGCACTTTCAGCAAAGTAAATATGTGGGCGACAGATTATGTGCTTGTGATCTCTGTGAAATGGAGAGATGCCAGGTGAACATTCGTTTTTTGTATTTTGGTATGTTTGCGGTTATCGCTGGTTTTGCCAATGGCATTCTTCGGACACTTGCTGAATATTTGTTTCTTGTTTGTTAAAATATAGAAAATCATCGGATATTTTTCCTTGCCGATCTATTTCTAGATCTGTTTACGCGGCTATAACTGGCTTTATAGAATGTAGCTGCACTTGTATAAATTTATGTAGGTGAATGTTTTCATTTGCGCAAATGCGATTGCTAACGACATCAGATCTTTAAGTAAGTCGAATGTCGTCCTGATATTCCTGAAGATGACATCATTTTGTCGAGCATGTTTCAATTGTCACCGCTGTGTGGATAGGTCCTGTTTGATAATCATTTGCTCTGTATCTTTTCTTCTTTCTTTCATTGTTCTTATCGTTGAAGTATTTATTTTTTTGGACGTCGGGGTTCTCCAACCTATAGTGGATTATCCGTTATAGTGATGTCTATGTGTATTGATACAGATTAGTTTGATTTGGCCTTGTTAGTGAATAGCCCATTATAGGAATATATATATATATATATATATATATATATATATATATATATATATATATATGCTGTTAAATATAAGAGACAATGAATGTCTACTATGTTTAATCATGGGCCGTTCTAAATGTCGTATTTTTGCTTTAATTTCAGTTGAAAATAAAGACTAAAATTCTCCAACAGTTGGATAATTATATATTGATTTTCTTCTAAGCTTTCGGCTCACATGAGTCAGCTTCATCAGCATATGAGCCGAAAGCTTAGAAGAAAATCAATAAATAATTATCCAGATGTTGGAGAATTTTAGTCTTTATTTTCAACTGAAATTAAAGCAAAAATACGACATTTAGAACGGCTCATGATTAAACATAATCGACATTCAACTCTCTTATATTTAACAGCATATGTTTAGAAAATACAGTATATATATATATATATATATATATATATATATATATATATATATATCCAGCAGGTTTTTTATAAATAAAATAATGTCTTTTGATTATGTCGATAAAATGTTCATAGTAGTAATTTATTTTAAATTTTCTACGTATATATGCATGTGTGAGCGTATGTGTAGTAGGGGTTTCTCTGAAGTATTCGCTCAGTTTTTAGGCAACCGGCTGGTTTTTAAGTAGATTGGTGAACGTTGAAGAACGAGGTGAGTGAGAAATAGAGAAGCAATAATAATACGATCACTTGAAGTTTGTCGAGGGATATGTTAATTATGCTTGCTTGTACTTTCTGGCTTCGACTTTCTTATCTCGTCGTTTTCTGGGACTCCAAATATTAGCACCCGGATATAATTCTGGGCTTCCTATTGGAGGACAAACAAACTTTGCGTTGGAACACGAAAAATGTCTGCAAAATGATTCTTTTTTTGTTTTTTTATAATTAGACAGTATTTGTGAATTTTTTTAGATGTTACCTATTTGCTATTAGCCGAAAAAAAATACATGTCGAGTTGTGAAATTTCACGAGTTTTGTGTGCAAATTTTGTAAATTCCAAATATTTGTTTTATTTTCTTGTTTTTTTTTCTAACAAAATCAATGAGACAGATTTGAATTTTATATTTAGAATTTGTATTGTTCACTACAGTTTCATAAATAATACTTTCAGACAGGCGCTGGTCGTTTCAACGACAGCTTTATACTTTCGGCAATGGCATTTTTTTTAGAATTTTTACTTTTTTAATAGTAGAGTAACTGTTATTGTTTGACCAAATATATATTTCATGTATTATTATGTTGTGAATATATTTGTCTGTGTTCTTAACATAACTATAACTAAATTTAATATCGTTTTAGTTAAAAATGCTTTAGGGTTAGGGGAATGATAGAAGTGCTTGTAAATTTATCTGGGAAAACAGTTGGTTTGCATATTAAGGATGAATATTTAGTTAAACCAGATAATGTTACATTTACGTAGGTTCTTATTATTTTTACCTATTATTTTGAACATTGTAATCTATTTTGGGTTTACTTTCTTCTAATACATGGATATATTTAATTTTGTAGTTGACGAAAACATCTTTTTTACCAGAGTTAGTACATAAATGTAAATTGATTTATACCAGGTATTGATTATATTATGACGGTGATTTGTTTCTTCCTGATGTATATCACAAAAATTTAAAAAGGATAAAATTTACCGAGTTAGGATTATATATATATATATATATATATATATATATATATATAGCGGTATAAAATGTTAACATAGCGATGAGAACACAAATCATATTACAATCGTCCATGACAAATATTAAAGCAAACAATCCAGTCGACCGTTTCGTTCCCCAATCGTCAGAACTCTAACAGAAATAACAGAATAACAGGAATAACAGAAATAACAGAATAACAGGAATAACAGAATAACAGGAATAACAGAAATAACAGAATAACAGGAATAACAGAATAACAGGAATAACAGAAATAACAGAATAACAGGAATAACAGAATAATAGGAATAACAGGAATAACAGAATAACAGGAATAACAGAAATAACAGAGTAACAGGAATAACAGAATAACAGGAATAACAGAAATAACAGGAATAACAGAAATAACAGAATAACAGGAATAACAGAATAACAGGAATAACAGAAATAACAGAATAACAGGAATAACAGAAATAACAGAAATAAAGCAGAAATATTATGACGAGCTATGTACATATATCATGAATGACATAAATGAAAAGAGAGGAAAATTATTTGTCTTAAACTTATTTCACCTGAAGATTCTAGAGACTCAATAAAGAAACCCAAGCAAACACTCTCTTAGTTTATAAACAAATGGCTACCGCTTTGACCTGATAAACAGCGTTACCAACTACTTCAGTTTAAACAACGTGCGTAATCTAGCAAAATAGAGAACTAGTCCGCACTAAAGTCAAGCGAGCAACTCTGATTATTTATGAAATGGTCCGCAATGGAAACTCTGTACACGTCTCAAATGGCATTACAAGACAAAAAATTGTTATTTATAATTTTGACATGCATTTGCTGCTTAATCCTAACAACCAAGCATTGCCCCATTACAAATATGCAGGTGATGCCACAATTACATTTAAAATAAGAGTTAATTTAATGGAGAGGTAAAACGTTTTTACGCATAGAAGGAAGAACATATCTAATGTAAACAAAATGCTGCAAAATAGCACTTACATGAACTTGAACAAGAATATCACTAAACTTACACAACTATTGAATTCGAACATAGGCTGATTATTTTCTAGTTTTTAATAGTAAAATTTTATTAAACTCAGCAATCTTATCTGAAATAAGCGATTGAACAATGTCTAAATGATAACCATTTTTTTAAAAAAAATAGTAAAATTAATTTAATTTTTCAGAACATATCATCAAAGGGCTATTGGTCAATGTCTTGAGCAGATTGATCTTTCGTTTTTCTTTGGAGAAAAGATGTCCCACCGAGTACAAAGACACGTAAAGTTGTCTTCCTATAAGCTGAAGTAAAAAAAGAGGAATGTATCCTATCAACAAAAATATCAAAGAACAGCTAAACGCAATTGACCTCATTATCTACCGTAAATTTAAATGCCGAATGAATGTCATTGTGTAAGGAGAGGAATTGGTCAGCCTTCGATTTACTGCTGAACACACATAAAGTATTATCAACATAAAGAAAGTAAACGGTAGGCCTATAACAGCCTAAAAGTAAGCTCACCTCATAAAAAACGTATATATAAATTTATATCACATTATAATAACATAAAATATCATGAATTGAAAGAACTCGGAAGCTAATTTACTGTTGCTGAACTAGTGATTAAAGCGCTTTCTAGACATTTTTGTTATATGAATTTTTTTTCTATTTTAATCAAACGAAAATGCTTAAATTACATTGAAATAAAACAACTACATCGAAAACAATATATAATAAATCAATGAAAAACAAAACAACAATTCGCAATTTTAAGAGAAAAAAGGTTATCTATCAAATGCAAAGATTGCAAAAAATAATATTATAGGTAAACCACAAGAAGTTTAATCGAAACAATATAATTAACATTAAAGGGATATAAAAAGACACCGAAAGCATTTGTAGTTCACTGTAACAAAACATACCACAATTTTGACGGAAAAAATGATATTCTCTTTCAGAAAAAACTATTCGCTAAATATGAAACGTCAAATTTTAATTCTTTAATCACTAGTTTACCTTCAGTAAACATGCAATTACAATTTTTCAAAATTTACAGTTTTTTCAAAATTCTTGACAGATATGTTAGAAGAAAGTGGGACAATTGAAAACAACGATGACGAGATAATGGATCAATTTGGATAATTTCAGTATATATATATATATATATATATATATATATATATATATATATATATATATATATAATTATTACGTCAGAAACTGTGAAAATTAAAAGAATTGAAATATTGTACATTTGGTGTTGTCACTTATAGAACAATATCTCATCAGGTATTTAACATTTATGGTAATAAACGTTTTATTTTTTTAAAATATTATTTTTAGAACAACACAATATTTTATTTGTTGATTTTTTCCCGTACAAGAGGAAAATATATAAAATCTGTGATAAAGAGAGAGGGACGAAAAGATAAAAAAATTAAGTATTTTGTAAATAGCTTTTTACTTCGTACGGATAAAGTAATTTCCAAAAGTAAAGGGAAGTGTTGTTCTTGAAAAAGATTTTAAATTTAAATTAAAATTCTATCTTAAATTTTGAAAGTACCATTTTCCATCGTTCACGTGCAACTGCATACTTACCAATGTCAGCAAGCCAAGTTCGCTGATTTCCAATATGATGCAATGTGTCGCAATTAAACTTTTTCCCATTTTGTCATACAAACTCTTCAATACATCTCTTTATACATGAGAAAATATATCGTTATTTCATATATATATATATATATATATATATATATATATATATATATATATATACACTATTTAAGAAACATTTTATACATTCAGCATACAATTTATGATTGATAAAATCTAGAATTAAACAATTACAGAGCTCGGTAACAATGTGTGCATTGTTATTATAAAGGAGTAAATACACACAGAGGCAATGGCATATAGATGGTTGATTATAATACTAAGTAAGATCAACTCTGAACACAGCCACAATGTGCTAATCGTATTTGTAAAAGAATACGTTCCAATAACTGTACACTCAATCATTCAGTAATTCATCCAGTTAAAAATAAAGTAAATTATCCTTGAATATCCCTATAGAAATGGGTGGAACTCTTTTGACTTACTGATTGTTAGGAAATATTCTTCATACTTTATGTCCTGAAATAAAGTAAATTAAAAAAACACACGAATTATTAAATATAATATTAATCACAACACAGTGTTTGTTGTTTAAATAGAACTAGTACAAATGAAGGATTGCTACCAAAATTTAACATTTATCTATCTCTCTCTCTCTCACACACACACAAACATAAGCGCGCACACAGGTACACACACACACACACACACACACACACACACATATATATATAAATTAGTGAAAATTTTCAAAATTCAAAGGTGCCGGATATATTGGCTCTGTATTCTTAATAAATTGAGCTCTCTGCCTGCATCACTTTTTAATGTTAATTTTTTTTAAAATTGATTAGGATCAGGTTCGGATTAAAGAAAAACAAATATATATATATATATATATATATATATATATATATATATATATATATATATAAAATTATTTATAAATGGAACTTTGTCTATTTGTGCGTGTGTCTGTGCGTGTGTGTGTGTGCGTGTATCCTTTGCCTATAGATTCCAAAACGGCTGGACTGATTTACTTGAAAATTTACACAAAGTTGTACTATATGCGTCTGCGAGTGTTCTTAACTAGGGTTTGTGTCGAGGTACCCCGGATAAATATCGAAAATCGAAAATCGAGAAAATCGGGTTATAGAAGGAGTGGCCCGATTTTAATCAAATTTGATACACTCATAGAGAAAAACATAAGAAACGATATTCAGAAGTTTCAATGTTGCAGTTCTTACAATAGTGCAGAAAATCGATAATATATATATATATATATAAGGCAAGATTTTTGTGTGTTTCTGTGTTTATTTATCTGTCTGAATGCCCTTTATAAAAAATCAACAATTTTTATCCGATTCTCTCCAAACTTCACACAAATATTCTTTAGGCTGAGTCTGAGCTCCAAGACCATGGATTAGTTTTAAAGCTTTCATTACACCCGAGCAACGCCGGGCTTTACTGCTAGTATATATATATATATATATATATATTGTGTGTGTGTATCTGTGTGTGTGTGTGTGTGTGTGTGTGTGTGTGTGTGTGTGTGTGTGTGTTGGCAAGTAGTTAGGTTTATTGGCTGGTAGCTAGGTACAAGGGAAATAGTTAAACATTTGTTGATTCGGTGTACTAGAAATAAAAATTATTTTAATAATCACCTATATACCATTTCGTGCAGAATATTTTCTACGTCGGGACGAAAGCCTTTCTTATGGTTACTATATATACATATTTATGTTCTGATATGCATGGAAGTTTGAGTTACTAAAACAATATTTACATAACTCCTGCCTACCAATTCGCTAGTTCACAATATGCGTGCTATGACAGTTTATCTGATACACTAGATAATTTCTTTCAATGGATTATGTTTTTTTTCTTTTTGTTTATTTCATATATTTACCTTGTGATGGTTTAATATGATCTTACCTATATTCACGCACAGTCAAATCCATTGATATTTACACTCCCCACGGAATACACCCATTTCTCAAACTTATCAGTTACCTCACCCCTCAATGCCGCATATACTTTAAAATATCTATTTAAGAAAGTGTGCGGAAAAATTGTTTTACCGAAACGCTTTCTAAAACCAGTATATATTGTTGAATATCAGAAACTGAAAATTATCTCTTCTCGTTCAGGCCGAATAATTTTCAGATCTCCTCTTTTGTATCTACATATACATGCAAATAAGTCTACCCAAAATAAGGCGCAAGAAAGCGTGAATAAGTCAGGTTTACCAAGAAACAACGATAACTCCAACTTTATATGCACTACTGCAGAGGTTGATACACGGATAGAAACAAGTCTGCAGAAGCGGAACTTAATACGGAATCCTGCCTAATCCGATGAATGTACGTGATGCAGCAATCTTCCGGAGGAATATCCATTGATTTAGACATTCTCCTTCACTCTCGTTGTCTATCTCTTTGAAAATACTAGAACAGCGATAGAAATGCAGGCAAATAAACGCTTTCTATTGATTTTACCCTTTTCTCTGGCCAACCTACCCTCATGTTATCACAGCAAATCCCATTTATCTAATAATATATGCTGAGAGTTAAATCGACTCAGAATCCGATATCTGGTGTCGCTTTGCAGTCGAATATTCTTCTTGCAGCTTACCGATTCTCTTAATATGGAATAGTCGCATCGAAAATGCCTCATTCACTGCTCAATATTTGCATGTAAACGTGAAAGTTATGACTCGTTCTGGTCTTAATTTGTCTGTTGTTACTGGTCAATTATTACCACTGTCCGTTTATTTCTCTTCCCTTTTTCGATTTCTCTTTTCCTATTTTGAACATTATATTGATTCCCAGGCTTTCTCTAAATCATCCTAAATGTTACTGACCGATGTCAAATCCGGGATCAGAAAGCGCGTGTATTTCAAAGAGAAATTTTCATTAAAAATGGCAGTTGTCTATATAACAGTATGCTGATTTTAAACTTATGATGTACATTTTCAATAACTGAAAACTCACCAGTAGTATAATTTTTGCAAAATCAATTAATAATACTCTCAAAAAAATTAACTTTAGGTATTAAATGACACTTATGCTGTTAAACAAGCGAACATAGCACACACACACACACACACACACACACACACACACACAAACAAACAAACATACTCACAAACAAAGAGATTATACGTAGTACAAATCAGCAAACAAACAAACAATTTTGCTGGATATAGCTGAGTAAAGCTTAATGAAAACGAGAAAAAACATCATTATACTGTCAGTTTTCGAAACATCGTATTATATTATCTTCTATTTTACAGAATGACGTTTCAAGATGAGGGCAATCCTAACTCTTCACAAGAAAATTTTAATATATTTTTAATTAAATCTTTCCATTTACCTCAACTGCAAACAGTTCGACAAAAATTCGTCAAATATAGTACGAACTGTTTTACCCGCTGCTCTTTATTTTAAAATAACATTTGTGTGTTTAACTATACAATCTTCATTCATTATATTATCTCATAATACGCCAACCTCTTTCTGATAGATTGCAGCGGCATTCTCGTGGTTCCATACTCCTTAAAACGTACTCGTTTTTCATGTATTCATATGTGATATATTTGTAAATAGAAACTAATTTCTTTTATTCTAGTATTTTTATCTTTAAGGTGAGCCAATAACTACTAACTGACACATAGAAATTAAATATTCCGTATAAATGGAGAATTGTTCTGTTTTATTAATGACAAATGTTCCAAAGATTATTGATAACAAATGTTCCAAATATATTTTTCATTATTTACAAAGTTCTAAGTGTTACTGTGTCATATTTTTAGAAGTTTGACATTGACAAGAGACTTCAATTTCCGGTCCTCCTTGCTTTTGACATCCCAATTATTAGAGAGTAAATTGTGTTATCTCTTTTATTGAATATCATGACTTCCCTATAGTTACAGTAAATTGATTACTTATTGTTGTTGACGAGTTTGAAATATGTATTTAATAATTAATTATTTTTGTATCTGAGATTAAAATCAACATGGTAATCTAAATTGAAATAATTCATTCAAATTTTTGAAAAAGTTAAGATTTCACAATACCCAATCTTCTTTTCTGCTGAAATTTCAAAGGAATTACTCGAAGTAAGATTGTATAAATATCTGCATAATGCATTTTCACATTTTTTAATGGATTAAATTAATGAAATTAATGAAATTAGGTTCGTTAAATTATTAAATACAATTATTTTATTTTCAAATCATTTTGTAATATTTAGATATGTAAGAATGTGATGGTAGGTCACAGATAATATGTATCGTTCAATGACGCCTGAACTGAAGTAATTCGAGAAATGTTTTGCGATTCAAATATAGAGTAAGATAGATAAATTTTCATCTTAATTACCCAAAAAAGAAAATAACACTTATATCTAAATTTAACATATATATTTATCAATATTACACCAATGCATCTTGAAATACAGAAAGGTAGATTCACTAGAATCGCCATTAGCTTCAACAACGGTGTCCAAACTAATGAGGTATCTCCTGCATGTCATCTAAGCGGTCTCCCTTTCTAAGTTGATAAATGTTGCCATAATGCTTGACTTCAGTTTGTCTTTGGTTTTATGATGGAGTTTTGGGTCTCATGCTCAAATACGCTACACAGAGAAGACTCAAAGAGATTTCCGGCTGGAAAGTTACGTGGTCAGGTGTTAGGCGTGATGTGATTTCTGACAATTTAAAACGGCTTTAATTGTTTTCTTTTACTTGTGCGACATGATACTTCCTGTTGATAATGTGTTGACTCTGAGCACTGCCAACTCAGTTTACTTGATGTAGATTTCCGTGCTGTGTGTGAGACCATGTGGAAAATAGAATGGAGGCATAAAGTCGCCATCAATATGTAGCACTTAAAACACTTTCCATCTCACAATCCAGTTAGTCATACACGCTTTGGGCAAACATGTTACGAAAGAGACATGACCGATTGTGCAGAAGATTATCCAGCAGTAGGTTGCCATTGCTTTCTGCGTTTGACTGGTTGCCAGCCAAGGCTATATAACCCAATCTGTCCTATTATTTAACCCACCACTGGAGGGAAGAGACGAAGTAATACCTTTCTCATTAAATCGTTTCATATTCATAGTTGATGATATCAGATGCGTGCTTTGAGATACTTCATTCAGTATCTGATATGGAAAACGCAGATCAGAGATGAAATTCTTTTTCAAAATAAATTCACAGATTGAGAAATTAAACAGGGATTTGTGTTTACACAGAGAAAACATTTCCATAGGGATATATCTAAGCAACAGTACCAGCAATTCTATTCAGAGTAAGTCTAACTAGTCGTAATGTTCTCAAAAAACCACAGGTGCCCTCAAAAATCTTATCGTAAAAACATTTCCGTTTATGCTTAGGTTTAGTCTGAAAATTATTATATAATAAATATGACTTTTATTACCAATATGGATAAAAATTATGTGTCATTTTATTCCTTCAATTTTCTTTGACAGACCAGGGAAAAGTAAAACTCTCACACTCTCTCTCTCTCTAAATAAGGCAATAAATTCAATGAAAACTGTTTCCAACTTGTGAGAAAATATGTGAAATATTGTTAATTATTGAGCACTATACAAGTATATGAATTAAAAAAACTATTGATTAATAATTGATATTGTTTTAAATCTTGGTCGGTAAGTCTGAAGACAAAAGACATTTTACCAAGAAGAAATCTTTGCTAAGAAGTCACAGTTACTTTTGCCAATTTAAACTTATATTGAATCCACCACGGAAGTTAAATTCACTAAATCCCGGTATTTAAGGAAATAATACCACGAGTAAATATTAATAGGAAAAGCGAAGCGAATTTATGTTAAGGCGGTTGATGCAACTATACTTTACTAAAATACAAATATATAGATATGTTAATGTGGGATAGTTTATAATAAAAGTGAAAAAAGTATGAAAATGAAGTATGAGATATTGGCTAGACCATGTATCTAAAGTATATATTAAAAATAAAAATAAATTTAATATTTCAGTGTTCGTTCGGGCGTATAACTAGTCTCATCAACATTAACACTTAATACAATGATTATACATCACACACTTTTTGCACTTTGTTATACATTTTTATGATATATTCCTATCTCATATTTATATATGAGATAAGATTATCTCATAAAAAATTATATATATATATATATATATATATATATATATATATATATATATATATATTCAAAATAATAACTAAATAGACTCTGCAAGTATTTAAGTTTTAAATTTATACTAAGATAAACCTTAAGAAAAACCATTAACAAACAGAACCTAATTCCGTTACAATCCGGTGCACTAAAGCGTTGGATAAGAGGGGAGAAAAAAAGAAATCCGCGGAATAAGGACAAGACATATGATACTCCGCAGTAAAGAAAAAAAAACCCAAACGGAACCAACCACAAAAAAAGAAAGAAAAAAAAAGAAAAAGTGCTCGATACAAAGTACAAACGAAATGCAAAAGTAGAGCAAAGACACACAAAGAATCTTACGCGGTGAGATTCTTTGTGTGTATATATATTGTGTGTATATATATTGTGTGTGTATATATATATATATATATATATATATATATATATATATATATATATATATGTACTGTAATGATTGTTACAATGTTTTTCTAAATTCATAGTATCGCTACACAAAAATTTTCACGTTTCGAAGCCAGCCTATTATGTGGTTGGCTTCATCTTCAGGTGATTATTTAGAAATTATAATTATCTAGTTGAAACGCCAGTTTATTTGTGTTGGATTTTGTTTTTGTTTTTGTTCTTTTGTTTTTTGTGTGTTAGAGGGGATGGTCTGTATTTTGAGATCTGTTGACCTTTTTAAGGTCTTAGCGTTAAGTGGATAGGTTAATCTATTAATCTTGTGAGGGTTTTGGCTGCTGGCGCCTTCCGTGTTGTTATTTGGTTTAGGGGTTGGTAGGTGTTGTCTTTTGTGGGGTTGGTTTCTTCTTAATTTAATTAATGTTATTTTGTATTGGGGTGTGTGCTTTTTTGTTTTTTTATTTTTTTGTTTTTATCGTGTCGATATTTTTATTTATTTATCTACTATTCTGCTGCAACTGCATTATTTTTGTTGGTATTGTATAGGATTTGTTTTCTTTTTCTGTTTATTTATAGAGTTGCATGTGTGTATTTTTTGTGTTTTTTGGGGGGTTTCGTGGGGTTTTTTTTTTGTTTACTTAACTTTTAGCGAAAAACATTTGCGATGTTTGCAAATTACTGCTAATTCGTCTCTACGGTTTAATAAATCGTTGTTGTTAGGGTACTGAAGAATGTGTAGTTTTTCACTTAGATATAAAGGGCAGATGACGTTAAGTGAGTTGCAAGATCTAGTTATTTCTAGGAAGTTCCATTTTACTTTGGGTTTCTGTTTTGAATCCTTTAGTTTCCAAAAGTATGTGGAAAGGGATGTTTATATATATATATATATATATATATATATATATATATATATATGTAAGCTTATTTATAAATGGATCTTTGTATGTGTGTGTATGTGTCTGTGTGTCTGTGTGTGTGTCAATTACCTGTAGACTCCTAAACGGCTAAACTGATTTTCTTGAAAATTCTCACAGTTGTACTGTAAACCTACACATTATGCTCATCACAAAATGGCGACAGTCATGCATTAACACAATCTTCAGGCCATTTTCATATATATATATATATATATATATATATATATATATATATATATATATATGCGTTACTGTGCGCATGTGTGAATGTGTGTATGCGTGTTATTAATATGATAATTATTTTTGAATGAGTGAGTTGTATGTCAAAAAAGGACACTGGGTTCATATTATACGAAAATGAATACCACCCTCACTTTGCCTGACTATTTTGTTTTCGCTTTTTATTTTAATCCCATGCAGCACACGCGATATAAAAATGTTTTCGTATGGGCAGTGCTTAAAATTACAGGAGGATTTAAACATATATTCCGCTTTACTAACAGAGTATGCTCCGACTCTTGTCATGTATTTAGGTGTGTCATTTATGTAGGGAACTTTACTTATTTTCGATATCAAACTTTAAATAGAATTTTTTAAAATAAATAATTTTCTTGAAGCTTTAATTTTAGCTTTACTTAAAAGCCAAAAGATTAACATTACTGATTCCAGTCAGCATAATACTCTGGTGTATGTTGAAACCAAATTTATATTCATTTCAATGTAAAAAATTTTCTGATTAAAAAAACACTCAATTTTTCTGCCATTTTGTAATTTCGATACATTTTGTAAACAGAAGCCAAATTAATAAATCTTGCGAAAATTAAATATGCCTCGCTGACACGTTATTTTATTCAAATTATCAAATTTAATCTCACCTTAATCTGATTCGAAACAAATATGCTTACGGCATTAAATGTGCTATACATGCTTTTCTTAATAATAGTAACTTTGTTATCAGGAGGTTATCATGCTGATTATTGACATGACAGACGGAAGCTCTCAAGAATGGCAGACAAATATGATATAATTACATGTTAGCTTTATCGTCTGCTTTGTTTTCTAGTGTTTAACTATAGTAACTATAGTAATTTACACATGTTCTTATTTCATACGTTTTAAGACAGAAACCGACAGAACTCTGGATATTTTAAAATATTCTTTTTCTTCTTCTTCTTCTTTTTCTTCGTCTTCTTCTTATTATTATTATTAGTAATAGTAGTCGTAGTATTAGAAGCAGTAGTAATAATAGTAGTAGTAATAGTAACAGTAGTATTCACAATGAACATGCGAAGAAATAAGAAAAAATTAACAGAATTTACTGATGTTAACGAAAATATTAAAACAATAATTTAATTAAATTTAGTGTAAGCATATTTACTTTTTTTTAAATCATTTCACCCCAAGCAATGCATTCCATTGCCACTATTGCGCATGGGGTTATATAGGGGTAGGTTAAAAGAAAGAATGTTTAGATATAGGAAATGTCAGAAGGAGGGTAATAGATCTGTAAGGATACCGAGGCTGAGGTTTGGGTAGATGGGAAGAGTGTTTAAGAGAATGTTTGCGAGTTAGTGTGTTCGGAGGTGTCTATTGACCTTACATTGAAATTCCTGGAGATTATAGCCGTTGGGGAAGCACACATGTGGAAGGGAATTCCACAGTCGTGAAGTGCCAGAAAAGAAACTATTGGAGTAGAAATTGCGGTTATATTTTATCGGTTTCATGTAAAAAGGTGGGATCTAGTTGCTAATATAATATCTCGTGCAAATTCGTACCTAGTGGGCACCAGTGATCTAAGTTCATCGGAGCAGAAGCCGTGAATGTATTTATAGAAGAGACACAGGGAAGCCACGTCGCGCCGTTGAGAGAGAGAGAGAGAGAGAGAGAGAGAGAGAGAGAGAGAGAGAGAGAGAGAGAGAGATAGAGAGTGAGAGAGAGAGAGAGATTGCAGCCGTTCTGCCAAGTCGGTATCGATCACATTAGAGACACTTCGTTGTATTTTGTCGAGAACCCCGAGGAGAATAGCTGGGGCACCCGACCAGATGTGGCAGCCGTACGGGCGGATGGTAGATTTATATATGTGCAGGATAGATTCAAACGTAAAAAGCTTCCGGCCCCTGCACAGAGAATCGTCTTTCATAGCAGCAGATTTAGCAATGGATTCGATATAGTCATTCCACTTGAGGTCCGCTGAAAGTGTGAAACCAAAGGGCCGTAGTGATTTACTCTCTGGGAGGCAAGCCTGGTCCATGCTAATGGGAGTTAGGTGCGATTGTCTAAGATGGTTAATTGATAGCAGCTTCGTTTTAGAAGCATTATAATTTACAAGTCATTTCTTACCCCAGTCCACTACGGATTCCAGGTCGTTTTCAAGATCGGCTGCAAGGTTAGCTTTGTCGCCCAAACCAGATTTTTTTATCAAGGCGAGGTAAACTGTGGTGTCATCGGTGTACATAACTACTTGGTATCTTATGATATCAGGGAGATCATTAATATAATCAGAAAGAGCGTAGGATCTATGATAGAGCCTTGAGGGACACCGGCGTTCGTATGGCAGTTCTGGGAGCCATGTCCGTTTAATACTACCTTTAATGTGCTGGTTAGAGAGGAAAGACTGTGTTAGGTTAAACAAATGTCCAGTTATACCATAGCTCCGCAGTTTGCATAGAAGGTCAGCATGTCAATCTCTGTCGAACGCTTTAGAGATATCCAAGGCAACGGTGAGCATATCAGCAGTAGACCTGGTGAAACCGAAACCATACTGCTTGTCCGAGAGAAGCCTGTGTGCTGTGAGATGCCGAACCACCTCGGCGTTGATAATGGCTTCGAACACTTTGCCAAAGATCGGAAGAAGGCTAATAGGATGGTAATTTGCGGGTTCCGAGGGTTCTCCAGTGTTTTTAAATATAGGAACTACAGAGGAAGATTTCCAGCAGGTAGGAAAGCAGGAAACAGATAGGCAGAAGTTTTAGAGCTTAGAAAGGACAGAGGAGAGTTCAGGGGCACATTTCTTTAAGACTATGATTGGGATTCCGTCCCCTCTGCACGCTTTGTGAGGGTCAAGTTTTGAGATTATTTTAGAGACCAGCGAGGGTTTAATGTGGACGTCATTCCATTGACCCCCAGTTCTTGGTGGGAAGTCGCGTGTAGAAACTCTAGACGAGTTCAGTCTCAAATTGGTCGAGAATCTGCAAGCAAAGCATTCAACCTTGTCCGCTGAGGAGCTGAGGATCTCAAATCCATTGATTAGTGGGGGTATTGAGGACTTGCTCTTGTTAGGCACTCTTTTACAGTGTCGCCAGTCGTCTTTGGCGCCGAACTTAGAGGATAATATACGTTGCTTTGTTCTGGCAGCAGACAACATCTTAGCTTCGTTAAATATCTTTTTACACTTATTACGAGCTGAGGCGAAATGGCGCCTGTTTTGGTCCGACGCGTAGCTACGATTGAGCCGGAAGAAATGATTTCGGTGGGCAATAGCGGCCGAGTAAGAACGATGGAGACGAGTGAGTTTTAAGCTGAAATTCCCTGGCAGGGATGAAAGCATCGACGCCAGCCTTAACCCAGGAAGAGATCTCGGATGCGCAGTCTTTAACGGGAAGACTAGAAACGTTGTTCCATGGGACGTCACAGAGGAAATCTCGGAACTAATCCCAGTCTGCTATTTGGTAGCATAGGATATCCTACTGGTCTGGGTTACTTGGGTCGTGTGCGAGTGGAATGAAAGGTTGACGGAAACTATGGTGCGATCAGAGTTTCCGAGAGGGCAGAGCTGTCTTTTAGTGCAAGAATCTGGGATTGAAGTGAATCAGAGGACTAGTAGTGAATCCCTTCCGTTTGGGTTGTCGGAGAAACACGTGTGGATGCCCACCATTTGAGTAAGGGATTGGGTGATTGAAAAATTAATGGTGTGGACACCAGCAAGGTCGGTGACAGAGTTCTCTAGCCACTTGGTGTGGTAGGCGTTAAATCACCAAACACAAATATATGGGAAAAAGGATGGGAAGAAATGGTTTTGTCGTTATTGTCAGAGATGCTGTCAAGTAACGAACAGTCAGAGGAGGAAGGGGAGCGGTAGTGAATCGAGCTTAGAAGTGAGAGACGGAAGCACATGAAAGAATGTTCGAGGGATTCAAAATATGTCACCCTATCTAGGGGGAGGTGTTCGCTGACATACACACCAAGCCCATGCATATGAACAGTGGAGTCCTTCCTGAAGAGGGGAAGGTAACCAGGAACGTAAATCTCAGAAGATGGAGTAGAAGGGTCAAGGTTAGTTTCACATAGGGCTAAGATATCAGGTGAGTTACTGTGAAGGAATGATTCTACGCTGTGAAAGTCAGTGCGGATACCACGTATGTTAGTGAAAGAGACGCAGACGGTTTTGAGCGTTTTCTGACTAGCTGGTTTAGTTTTGCTCTAATGTTTGCATTTTTTCATAGTGATGTAGTTAAGGAGAGGTCTAGAGTAGAATCATTCAGTCACTTGTTTGCAGCATGTGAATGATGAAGACTGGCGCGGCCTACAACATAATGTGGCCTCGGAGTTTCTCACCAAACGTTCATGCAGGGACGGCCATCCATGCGCGATATAGCACTACAAGAAACCCGGTATTTATTCAACTGTTGATCAGCAGCCTCTCAAGACGCTACGCAAGAGTTCGGGCTCGTAACTAACAGTCGGAAGCAGCAACCAGGAAACTGCCAACCCGGTACGCTGAGAATGAAGAGACATTGCCACCATACTCAGTGACTGCAAAGAGCTTCCATCTGAACTAAAACTAAGACCAAAGAAGGTGGATGAACCGGGAACCCCTTCAACAGGACTGTCATTTCTTAATCTTAGGAAGAAGAAAATTATGTAATCCTGATTAACATGATAGACATAATAATTATAAAATAGTCCATATAATATCCTTCGTTTTAAAAACTAAATGACATTAAAGCAAAGAGTGACATAATGGAAAACTTTTATTAGCAAATATTACCACAATTATATTAACGTTTCGGAAGAGAAGGGAATAAATACGGAATGGTTTAATGGCATTTGTGGACACTATTTCTGAACATCATTCATACATTCATATAATTACAAATTCCCAGGTGTTTACTGTAATAGTTCTACGTTAAAATATAGTTTAAATATAATCTAAATTATAATAAATAGTTCTACGTTAAATATTCAGCTGATTATTATAATCATGTGCAAAACCGCTCATTAACCACATATCTTTGCTTTTTAAATAATGAAATAATGATATGTAGTCTTTGTGAATTACAGTTTTTCTGTGTTTTCTTTCTATTTTATTTTATTTTTTTACAATTGTCTACAATAGTTTATATCAACTTGAACTATGATCTGATACAGATCTTTCATTTCATTTAATTTCATTTGTTTTGCTGCATAAAGGCTTTGTGATCATAACTTGCCATCTGGTGACGTCAAACGTCTTTTGAAATCAACTACCTTCTTATCAAATACTGTTCTCATTCTACATCTATAATCTTATCCGCTGGGATAGAACCGTTTCTTTCCACACTATTATTATAAAAAGGGCCACAAAGGAATTATGTATTTCTATGATATTCAGCGATAGCTAATGTTGAATTTTGCTTTATCTATTATCCCAGGTTTAACTTCAAATACTTCATTGTAATTTATTAAGAAAAGATCTATTACATTCAGTTCAGTTGAACGTTTCTATATGCAAAGCGTAAAATACTTTTTGTTTTATTGTGTCCACGAATAACGTCCATACCTTCACAGTTCACGGTATAATTGCAGTTCAGTCTGCTTTAAACATTTTACTTTGGGAGAAATATCATGTTATATTCTGCTGATCTCAAATAATAACAGGAAAATTACATTTGTCCTGAAATAACTGGATGAATTGATAGACATCTTAACTTAATCAATTTTGTTTTTAATCACTTGTTATATCTCCAAATTACGTCTAAGTTCATAATCTCACATCCCATGAAAAAATTGGTTATCACTTGCGAGTTTATGCTAAAGTATCTCAAAATGTTTAAAAAATCTGCGATTATAGATCTTCCAGTTTAATCGTGATGTACAAACATACACGTATACCTACACAAAGCGTCGTCATAGTAAAGCCTATATTTTATTTAACTGTGTAAGATTGGGGCGGTTTCTTATTTTGTCAAGGTTACAAATAAAAACATCGTTAAATATTTATAAAACTGTCTGTCATGATCATAGTACCTAATAACCAATTTCTTAAATAAGATTATGAACAGCAATCTCGGTTATATAATACTTTATAAATTATTTGCTGGTATTGAATTTGCCGTTTGCAAACAGTAAAAAATTTGGAGATATCTAAGAAAAGGTTCAATAAAACTTAATTAAGACAACGAAAGTAGTAATGATAAGTGTCCACTTGCATTTAAACATTCGCGTCTAAATGATCGTTTTCATATAAATATTTAGTATTGTGAAAAGTGAATTTTATGAAGATAACCTACGTGCCGGTTACTACAGCTATTGAGATATGTATGCATTTAAATGATGCATTTGCTACATTTCGGAAAAAAATACGTTTTTTTTCTTCCAAAATCCAATACACACAGTTATATAAAATTACACATACATATATACATACATACATTTATACATACGTACGCATCATATATTCTGTGCGTGTGATTGTGCTGGTGTATATATATATATATATATATATATATATATATATATATATATACAGAAAGAAAGAGACTGACCGTGAGAGAGTGTGATTTTGAAGTTCGTGCATAGGGAAAACGGATATTATGAATGACTACCTTTGATCTATTTACGCCTTTCAAACGATGTATTTAACGTTGAAATTAAAGTCGACAAGCGTGAAGGAAGCTATCCAAATACATTAAGAGCTCAGCCGTTCACGTTGGGAATAATAAGTATTTTAATACTGAGACACATTTGCACTATTTTTGATAATTATTCATTTCTTCTTTCATTCTTTATTTATTTACCAATTTGTTTATTTTGTAACTAGTGCTCGAAGCAAGCGACATACATATATCACTGCTGTCCGAATGCATTTCAACCTCAGTGAATGGCTTATATATTCGTTCAGGGAATTTGCAATAACATGATCGCAACACATGTGTCCCACTAATCTTAACTAAGAGCAACGTGATTATAAAGTCTTTGTTGGACGTTAAGTCCAATTGTGTAGTCACGTTTGACTTGGCAATTCAATGACTAGCGATTTGGTCGGATTAGCAAGAAAAGTCGACGCAGAAAATGAAAGTTAATGAAATCAAACTGCAGATCGATGTAATTTCATCGAAATATTGCCAGAACAGTCATTTGGAGAAAATCAGAGTTGTCTTTACTGTTGAAATCTGTACAGTTTTTGCATGTGGTCAAAAGAGTTTTAAATTAAGAAAAAAATGTTAAGACTAAAAGCAAATCCTAATTCAAGATTCCGTCGAGTTTGAAAGATGCAGTTAGGAAGTTATTCTTACATTAATTTGTTAAAATTCAATGAAATATACCGCTCATTAAAAAACTCGTGAACATGAATTATTATTTCTAAAAGACAATGTTTCTATTTCTTTTACGTCAGATCCAAAGTTCCAGGGAATGCTAAAATCACTAAATTATTTCTTTAATTAAAAATTTTAAATATTTTTAGAGATTATGTGCATTGTGTTAGGGCGCCGCTCCTATTTGACTACAAATGGACTGTTCCCATTGCTATATATAGCAATGGTGGATTCTCTACAGGAGAGTCGTAGATAATCACTTGAGAGTCTCTAATGAGTTACTTAAGAGTTAGTGCGAGTCAGTGAAGAGTTAGTCACACTTCCGGTGGCGTACCGGAAGTAATCACGTATACACACGTCTTACGACGGATTGGACACTTGTATCTTTCTATTGTAAATATTAATAATCACTTCTGTACATACTAACCGTCTTTCCGCGGAATACAACTTATATTCTGATTCTGTTGTTGAGTTATTCATTTATACTTGGCGACATAACAGTGGCGACGAAGATGTTGGAAGAAAAAATCGTCCCACGACATTAACAGTGGCGACAAAGATGTTGGAAGGAAAAATCGTCCCACGACATTAACAGTGGCGACGAAGATGTTGCAAGAAAAAATCGTCCCACGACATTAACAGTGGAGACGAAGATACTTTAAATTATTTCGAATTTACGCGGAGGTGAAAACCAAACTTCGTCACAAAACATGATAGTGGCAACAAAGTTACTTCGAATTGCTTCGAATTTACGCAGAAGTGGAAAGAAAATCCGTCCAAAACATAACGGTGGAGACGAAGAGATCTCAAAGAAGAAGAAACCAAATCGCGTCCCAAAATACAGTAGCGGACGAAGAATTTCAAATTTACACAAAGATTTCAATTGGACGTAGAAAAAAGTTTCGCAGGTCATACGCAAAAGTACTTCTGAAAAATATACGTACTACACCATTAACTACGTTGACGAGAATTATTACACGGCAAAGAAAGCTTAAGTTATATCCTTCTATTTTTGTCTGTGGTGAATTTTTTTTTTCTGTTGAGGAGGTTGAAATTTCGGTCTTTTCCCCTGGGTATAAAGAAATTGTAATAATGGAACAATTTCAAGCGTCCATGTTAGAACTGTTGAAATGTCAAATGCAACAGCAATTACAGATAAAAGAACGAATGGAGGAAAAATTCCAAAAACAGCAATTGGAACTACAGGAGAAGATGATGCAGTTACGTCTAGAAAGTGACAAAGAAAAACAACAAAAATGGCAAGAAGAACTCGTAGGGTTAATTCTAGAGAAGAATAAAAACTCAGATGAGAGTACATTCTCCCAGAACACCATCTGGTCGACTGTTGAAACTTTCAATTATAATCCAGACGAAGACTAAACTTTTGAAAGGTATTACCATAGATACCAGGACTTTTTTGAAATCGACTATAAGTCATGGTCTTCGGAGACAAAAATCAGGTTAATCCTCAGGAAATTAGGCACGCATGAACATAACAAATTCACGGACTTCATCCTTCCGAAAAAAAACAGGGAACTAGAATTCAATGAGGCTATAAAACTATTAAAAGAATTATTTAGCCCTAGGTTATCCTTGTTCCATAAACGGTGGAGATGCCTAAATCTGCAAAAGAACGAGGCTTAAGATTACACCACGTTCGCCTCGATAGTTAACAAAAACTGCGACGATTTCAGACTTGCAGAACTAACTGCAAACAATTTTAAATGTTTAATTTTCGTACAAGGTCTGGTGTCAAGGAAAGACAGCGAGATGAGGAGAAAAATTTTGACAAAGTTGGAGAACAAACAAAACATATCTCTGCAAAATCTGGCGGATTATTGCCAGAAATGTATAAGTATTAAAGAAGACGCAAAAAAAAAATACAGGAATCCGCTGTAGCCAATGTAAAAAAGTTAAATCGCAAGTCACACTTTCGATCTCCGTCTCCAAGACGAAGAAATCATTCGCCCTTGGGGGGAAAAAAATTTGGGAAAAAGACCCCCCACAAAAAGCTTGCTATGCATGTGGAGAATGGCACTGGCGCAGTGACTGTCCGTTCAATTTAAAAAATGCAGACACTGTAATAAGCTGGTTCACAAAATGTCTAAGTGTAGATTTAGACGTAAATCGCAGGTAAAATTAACCACATCATATGAGCAAAACCACGGCGTTAGAAAATATTTAGAAGTGAAAATATTTAAAAAACCGGTGAGAATGCAACTTGATAGTGGATCGGATATAAGTATCATAAATATGAAAACCTGGTACAAGTTAAATAAACCAAGGTTGATGAAGACTAGTAAAGTGGCTAAAACGGTGACTGGAAAGAGGATCAAATTTGAAGGTGAGCTAATTCTCAACGTAAATTTTCACAACCAAACAAAAAGACTGAAAACGTTCGTTATGAAAGGAACGAATAATCTGTTTGGCACTGACTGGATGAGTGAATTTAATTTGTGGGATCTTCCCATAAATTCTTATTGTAAAAATATAAGAGCAGACTCGTCTGACGTGACAACAATACTAAAGGAGGAGATAAAAAAAGATTTCCCGGAAGTATTCTCTGAAGGTTTGGGCAGATGTACCAAAAACGTCGACGATAATCAAATTAAAAGAAAACGTGACTCCGGTGTTCAAAAAAAAGATTAAGTATGGTGATGGTCTGAGGATTGCAAGAAAGCATTTAAGGAGATAAAAGATAGACTTACATCAGATTTATTTTTAGCTCACTACGATCCCAAATTAGACATCGTAATCGCTTGCGATGCTAGCACATATGGGATTGGTGCATGTATATTACACAAGTGGAAGGATGGACAAATAAAGCCGATTGCACATGCAAGCAGAACACTGCTCCCGGCTGAACAAAAGTATTCACAAATCGAAATGGAGGCACTGGCAATAGTGTTTGCAGTAACAAAGTTTCACAGATGTATTAATGGAAGGAAATTCACATTGCAGACGGATCATAAACCGTTGTTGACCATTTACGGATCCAAAAAGGGACTCCCCACATATGCTTCAAATAGACTACTGAGATGGGGTACTTTGCTTCTAAATTACAATTTTGTACTTACAACACTTAGCATCAACAAAAATTGGACACGCGGATGGGTTGTCGAGACTCATTCCGAAATCAAACGAACCTTTAGAGGACACCGTTATAGCAGCATTAAAATCTGAAGTGGAAGTGAAGAGTACTCTCACTGGAACTGTCAGAGATTTACCGGTGTCATTAGCAGATATAAAAAAAGGAAGCGTCAAAAGACGATTACATCAAAGATGTAAAAGATAAATTACTGGAAAAAGACCAACGAAGGTCAAAAACTTTTTCTAAGTGCGACAACGTGTTACTCTACAGCGAAAGAGTTGTAATTCCTAAAGTGGTACAGAGGAAAATACTGAAAGATTTTCATACGGGTCATCCCGGTGTGAATCGAATGAAAAGTTTAATGCGGTCGTACGTGTTCTGGCCAGGCATGGACGCGGACATTGCGGCCATGGTTGGAAAATATTAGGGTTGTGCGCTGGCGGCGAAATCGCCACAAGTACTACAAAAGCCTTGTCCGAAAACGGACAGACCGTGGTCGAGACTGCACATAGACTTTGCCGGTCCAATGGGTAAAACGTATTACTTAATTGTCGTAGATAGCTACTGCAAGTGGCCGGAAGTTTTTCAAATGAAACAACACACAACAAAAAATACTATAAACAGACTCCATGAGCTTTTCGCAAGATTTGGAGTAGTAGACACAATTGTCAGTGACAAAGGGTCACAATTTACATCAAAAGAGTTTAAGGAGTTCTGCGATACATTTCAAGTGGAACATATAACCATTCCACCCTATCACCCACGTAGCAATGGTCTAGCTGAAAGATTCGTGGACACCCTAAAGAGAGCTTTAAGGAAGGCTACGGGGACGCCCACGAAAAAGGTTTTACAGTTATTCGTACAGGTATAGAGAATTACGCCGAACAAGGCAGCACCATCAGCGCTGTCGCCAGCTGAATTAATGTTCGCAAGAAAGTACGTTCGGTTTTTGATAAGCTAATTCCATCAAAGAAAGCTGATACACCTAATGTAAGCACACCCAAAAGAAAATTTGTGGTGAATGAAAAAGTGTTTTTCAAGAACTATAAAAACAACATTACGTCCTGGATGATAGGCAAAATTAAAGAACGTATAGGGAACATGCTCTATGTGGTGCAAGGACCGAAATTTGAACATAGAAGGCATGTAAATCAATTAAGAAAAAGATTTTCGGAAGAGACAACTGTTGCGCCTGAAGAGATGGATGAAAATGTGGAGGATCTTTTTGATACTTTCGAGTTACAAATGCCTCAGGTACAAGAAGGTAGTACCAGGAAATCCACCCGCAAAAGGAAATTAACACACCAGTTGTCGGTAAACCCGAAAAAGAAAGAATACGATTGAAGCAAATGTATTAGGAGGGGGTGTTAGGGCGCCGCTCCTATTTGACTACAAATGGACTGTTCCCTAAGCTATATATAGCAATTGTGGATGCTCTACAGGAGAGTGTTAGAGAGTCGTAGAGAGTCACTTGAGAGTCTCTAATGAGTTACTGAAGAGTCAGCGCGAGTCAGTGAAGAGTTAGTCACAGTTCCGGTGGCGTACCGGAAGTAATCACGTATACACACGTCTTACGACGGATTGGACACTTGTATCTTTCCTATTGTAAATATTACTAATCACTTCTGTACATACTAACCGTCTTTCCGCGGAATACAACTTATATTCTGATTCTGTTGTTGAGTTATTCATTTATACTTGGCGACATAACACATTGGCTCAAATAGAAATCTCTTACAAAATCCTTATCACATTCCATGTTTTCTGTTATCATAAAAACATCTCTTATATAATTTAGAGATTCATTTGGATTATCAGAGAAGTTAAAATATATAATGTTGAAATTCTAGATATGAAGGTCTTTCCAATCGATAGATAGATTAGAGAAGATAGATTAGATAAGATAGATTAAATAAGATAGACTGAATAAAATATGAATTAGGGCAATCTAGCTATATCTCACACCCTGATTGAGCACTCTGGAAGAATGGTAAATTTTGAAAAACAGTAGCTACTCTGGCGTGTACGCATCGCTCATTCAGTAAAATGAATTAGAGCAATTTAGCTATTGGGCGCGTATAATGATAATATATGCACTAAAAAATTCTACCTTCTTTTACCTAACGCCCATAGCCCAGAGGTTGAATCGCCGAGTGACGCCAATTCGGTCGGGCTTCAATCCTGGGTTAAAAAGCAATCGGAGTCTAAATATATATGTAGATAGATAGATAGTTAGATAGATAGTTTTGAGAGAACTGATATAATTAAAGGTTTATCATTTAGCTAATTGATATTACCTTCGGTATCCAGAGTTTTGTTGGGAGAGACTAAAAGTTCATTGAGAAAGATTTTACGATTTTGAGAAACGTGGCCTTTATTTTTTTATAAACTGTGCTCAATGCATTAAGGGCTTAATATATTCATATAATTATGATTTAAAGTACATTGTGGCACGGAAATTTTTAAATTTCCGTATCGCAATGTGCTTTTAATACATAATTATATAATCATGTATATATATATATATATATATAGAGAGAGAGAGAGAGAGAGATTCACAGGCGCGCACACACAAATTTATATATTTATATATATTTTAGTAAATTACTTTAATCCGAAATGGAAAAGTAGGAAGGTAAATTCCAAGAACCTGATCCTAATTAATATTAAACATTTTAAAAATTTTAATATTAAAGAATGATACAGTAGGAGATCCCAAAACAAACTTAACTTTAAATATTTAAAAGGGTTAAAGTTTTAGCAAACGAGACGTATTTGCAAAGGTATATTAGGGGTAAAAATAGAAACAAGATTTTAAAATTACGTAAGCTAATCAAATTAAAAATATTTTTAGGTATAGATAAACTAAAAAAATTTATCTTAAAAAAATGTTGATATCCATTTTAAAAAATGTACATATAGAAAATTTATAAAATTTATAAAATTTATGATGTGAAAAGGGTTATTAAAAAGATAAATACTAACAGAGGAAAAAAGGATTTAATAAAAAAATCCATATTTTATAAAGATAGAAAATTAAAGGAGACTGGGAGAGGAAGGTAGAGGGTTTAAACTACTATTTAAAGTTAAAATTAAATTAATTCTTCGAAAAATCATTAATTTTATATTTTTATTTTTACTTTTATTTTTAATATCGTACAAACTAAAAATTAGGAATTTAAAATTGAAGTGTTCATAAATCTAGCTCTATGGCGGCATTTACTAATAAATTCTCTTCTAAAATTCAGGAGCAGGTGCTGGTAAGGATACTTCAATATTAAATTTTATTCTAGCAAATTTCCTAGGAATACGGGCAGAACCTATTAGTTTCCAGCTAATTACAGGATGCAGTCCTTCCTCTTTCATTTTCCAGAATATCCGTGAAAGTGCTGCCTGGTATTTTTGATCCGGGTTCGCAAAAGAATAATTGTGGTTCTAAAGTCTCTGCTTAAAAGGTCCAGCCGACATGCCAATATAGGTTCGGTAGTTATTTATGTTGTTTGATAGAGAAATGCGGGCTTCATAAATCACCTGGGTGGATTTACATTTACCGTCCTGCTGAGGAGACGTGAAATCTCTCTTAGGGATTTCATATTGAAATGTTCATTCAACATTTTTGAATTTTGAAAATTTATTTTAATATATATATATATATATATATATATATATATATATATATATATAGTTTTCTCCCTTCATTAGGATGTCTTTTAGACTGATTAACTTTATTCTCACCTCAAGTGTGAAGTTTTATTCAGTACTCTTACAATTGATAATTTGTTAGTTGGCAAGGATATTTAATCCATACTGGAAGTTCTGAGAGATCATAGTTTTTTTTTCTTTTAGACCGGTCAGTATCCAAGGCAAAAGGACTAATTTGGCATGAATTTTACCCGTAGTTTGTGAGAGAAGTTGGATTTCTTTCTTTGTATTTTAGTGACCGCCATAGTCATACTCTCTGAGAAAATTGTACTGAAAAGTTATTAAGCATACTAAAACAGTTAATTATTTTTTAATTTTGCAAGATACATCACTGATTGATCATGTTTTAAATTATTCTTTTTAATGTTACCTTCAAATCAACACTGATTTTTTAATGTTTTTATAAGTATATTATATAATATTTGAGATTCAGATAAGACGTTACTATATATTTAATGCTTTATGGTTGGTTATATAGCGAGATTTTTTTCAAAATCTTACCTTTAACATTGAAGAAAATAAACACGTCAATGCATATTAATTAGTGTTGCCACCTTTCACAAGATTAATTGCAGTGAAGTGCAATTGAATACAAAATTAACCAGATTTTTTAAATTTTCTTTTTCTCCCATTTTCCAGATATTGTGTATATGCATCTGAAATTACACTTTCCAGTCCGTGATGTGTCGCAAGTATCAACTTTAATTTGAAAGATCCCTCCATTGATTAGTGTAGCAGAAGATTAGATTGAAACCAAAGAGGCGCAAGGCATTCGTTTCAAGGAGACAAGAGTGATTGATACTGATGGAAGGTATGAAAGATGCTCTATCGTGTTTCAAGAAGAGCAGATTAATTTCGAAATATTAAAAACTACGAACCATTTGTTACCCAATTTATCCCACATCAGAGATAGAGCAGTAGCACGGTTTATTTGTCAGGACTGGTAGATTTTTTTATTGACACGGAAGTAAAGAGTGGAAACAGATTACATTCTGAAAACCAGTGATGAAAACAAGGAAAAGCGTAAGATATTGGCCAAATCTTTGTAGGTCGTCCGCGTTGACACTAAATTATATGGAGGCATGCCCGTGTGAAAATGAACTAAATTTCCTGAATAGATATGAATACAAAGAAAAATCGTCCAGAAATTGCGTATCCCTGTAGATTGCGTAAAACGCAAGCATGTCAAACCGTGTCAAACGCTTTCGAGATATATAGGGCAACAGCTTGAGTTTCACCGTTTCTTCGAAGAGCTTGATATATATATATATATATATATATATATATATATATATATATATATATATATATATCCGGTGATTGCCGTAAGAATATCAGCTGTAGACCTGCAAGGTGCAATTCATAATGCTTTTCATAGAATATGATGCTGAAATCGAGATGATGAATAATTTCATCATTAGTAATCGCCCCGAACACTTTGCCAAAACGTGATAGGTGGTTGAAAGCTCAATAGTTATCGAAGTACTCTCCAGAGTTTTTAAAACAGGAACTACAGAGGTGCACTTTGAACACTTAATGGAACCCTCAAGCAGTTAGGCAATAGTTAGAAACAATGTTAGAGAGCAGAGCCGGAATTATATATATATATATATATATATATATATATATATATATATATCACTTATTTGGCACACAATTCTATGTGGGAAGTCAGGAGTGGGCCCTCCAAACAAGTCAAATCTACAGTTCGAAGTGAATTTTCGGGTAAAGTCTTTGTACGCTGTAGATGTGAGGACCTGTAAATTATTGAATAGATGTGTGATCTAATATCTGCTGTTCTGCACACTTTTGCAGAATCGGCAGCAATCTTTGGAGCCAAAATTGCGTGATGCTATAATCTGTTTCATTCCCTCAGCAAACAGAAGATTAACATAATTTAGGAGAAGATTTCAAACATAACCAAATTGACACTATTGTAGTCAGGCGCGTCATTTTGGTAAAAGCAGAAAATGGTTCCCTGTAGGCAATGATAGTAGAACAAGTAGGAGAGAAAGAAAGGTTAGAATGATGTTTATGTCCGAAATTCTTGGCTGGGATGAAAGGATCGATGCTGACTTTCACTTAGGTTGAATCCTCATCAATGCAATTTTCTAGAGGCATAATAAAACCTAAGTCTCAAGGGCCTCAAAAAGAAAGTAACGGAACGCTTCCTAGTACTCCTTTTAATAGCATTAAGATATTCTACTGTAGGAGGTTCTTGGGAGAAAAGGAAGCATTAGATATTAACGGAAACAACTGCATAATCAGGCTTTCAAAGAGGGCAAAGTTACATAACATGGCATAAAACACAGAAAAATAAAGCAATGATCCAGTAAGTTCATTAAAATAATTGGGGGAACGCGTGGGGAAATTCAGAACTTTCATGAGATATTAAGTAACTGATCGAGTAAAATGATTGCATCAAATCAATTGATACAACTACTGCTAAATAGTTTGTGTCCCTGTGCTGGCCAGGAAGTTTTTCTTGTTAGATTTCACTTTTCACATTCATAAAACAGCCATTCGTCCATGCATTGAATACTGTTGCCTGAACTTATCGGGATCTCTTGATATTCTTAAATATACTTCTCAACAAAATTCAAAGAAGAATCTACAATTTAATTGATCGCAATTTGGAAGCCCGATTTCAGTCAAATTCCCATGACTTCACTGTTTTTTCTACAAATACTTTCACTGTTTTTGCTCCGATGTACATCATTTCCTTAAATTCCGTCCACATGAATTTATTCTATCTATTAAATTGGCAAACTAGTTCCCGCCCATCATCCGTCAAAATAGGCAGATGCTATTTCTATTCAATCAGTTTATTTTTCTCGCATTTCTTGCCTGTGTACGTCGCTTTTTTATACTTGCTTCTCTGATAGATACGATTTTCTAAAATTAAAGTGCAACGTCAATTACTATTCTTTCTCACCTTGACTAACATCTTTCTCTTATCTTTTCTTGAACACACTCTGTATCTGTATATTTAATCTCTCCCCTATTCTCCTACTGTAAATATCTGCGCAAATTTAACAGTATTAAATAGGTTAATGAAACAATTATGAAAATAATTAATTTAATTTTCTTTTTTTACCATCACTTTAGATAGAAACCCACATGATTATGTCTCCGCCACCGAATTCTACCTTGTTTTTTTGTTTCCCTCATTGTTTATTTCTCTCATTGGTCGTCCCATATTCTATTATGGTAACATCCTCATATGACACAATGGGATTTTCTGAACTATAAATAAGCGGCAGTTCTGCATTGTAGAGAGCAGCAGAGAGTGTGAGAAGAATATTTTTAGTCATAATATTTTAGTTTTTCACAAAATGTGGATGTTCATGAATTTAATCAAAATGTATAGTCAAAATTTCACTAAATTCGCGTCGGTCGTGAACAAGCATTGGGAAGATTGCAAACTTACAGAATTGAGTGCAAATAATTTAAAGTGTATAATATTCTTTTAGGAGCTCGTTTCATTTAAAGACGCTGAAATTAAGCGCAGAGTTCTAAATAATTTGGAAAATGAGCCAAATCTTAATTCCAACAAATAGAGGAGGACTGTCAGAGATTCGTAAGCGTGGGCTAAAATTTGAAAAGTATCGAGGAAACTGGCATAGATCACAGAAATAAAGTAAGTAACAAAAAAAAAAATAAAAATAAAAAGAAACCTAACTGATTCTCCCTCTAAATTAAAATAATCAAAAAAGAAACATGACAATTTGTTTCATAACTCATGAGTCGGTTGTTTTTTGTTTTTTTTTGTTTTCACATTGTTATAAAAACTGCCCGAACAAGAATAAAAAATGCTTAAATGTTAGCCGTATATGGCACAAGAACTCGTATTGTCGAGTAAGAAAAATGTTAATAGCTACGTAAATAACGCAAAAAATCGATGAACAAGACGAGTTATACATTAGGAACTATTTACAAGTCAGTCATACGTGATGCACGCTTTGGGCGATCATGCCCCGAAAGTGACATGACTCACTGGGCAGAAGATTATCCCGCAGCAGTTTGCCATTGCTTTCTGTGGTAGACTGGGTGGTGACCAAGGCTAGAGAACCAAATTTGTTCTATTATTTAAACCATAACTGGAGGAAAGAGACGAATTAATACCTTCCCCAAGTGTATTTGTGCGTAAGTGAATGCGAGGTTTTTAACTGGAATTCGAACACGCCACCCCGATTTGCCGTTAAAAGTCGATATCCACTGCACCACAACGCACATTCTGCACCACAACGCACATTGTACCTGCAAGTACAAATACTAAATGGCAATATTAATCTCTAGTTGGATTCTATTTAATATTTAACAATCAGAAATCTACACACTTGATAAAATCTAGGTAAACCAAGCTGGCTTAGAACTAATAAAATGTCTATGTACGTGACAGGGAAGAAAATTAAGTTTACGCGAGAACTCATCACGAATGTAACATTTTAAGGAAGGGCGTTAGCATTAAAAAGTTTGTATTAAAAAATATAGAAAAATAATTTGGCACCGACTGAATGCAGAAATTTAAGTTGTGCAAAATGCCAATTCTTTTGTCAAAAACTGGAAAACCTGACCACCGAGGCAAATGATTTAACACAAAATTTCAAAGAAACTTCCCTGATATTTTTCTTGAGTGATTGATGGGTGTAATAAAATGATGGGAGATTTGAGTAAAATGATAACATCCAAGCAGTGTTAAAAAAAAAAAACGAAATGTGCCTTTCGCCTCTATACCAAAAATAAATGAAGACGTCGACAGTTTAGAAAGAATCAGTGTCTTGTCGAAAATGGTGTAAAATCAATGCGCTACACCGACAGTCTATGTGAAGAAGAAAGCAAACGAGATCCGGGTTTGCGCCGATTACTTAACTGAGCATAATGTAGCACTTAAGTATAACACGAACCCTGGATGACCTTCGGATGCTTCCGCTAATATTGTGTTGTTGTTCTCGCGTTAGTTAAAGCAAGATTGCATGTTGAGAGTTGACGAGTTTGGCCCAATGATAAGTAAATAATGAAAACCAGATTTAAGACAGCAACGACATGTGTAGATTTATATATATATTTATACATCGAATAAATACAAAATTACTAGCAAGTCAAAATTAAGTAATAAAAATATCAGTTGGCTGGTATATCAGTAGCACGATAATATTCATGTTTTATATCCCCACGGGATTTATGGTTTATTGAAATTTCAGCTTGTTGAATTTGGACTGTGCGTCTCTTGCAATATCTCTCTTGAAGCAGGCTATTTTAGTTTGTCTGCTTCAATTCATCGAAAAAATTGTTTGGTGTGTCTGGGTCAAATTTCGGTTTTCACAGCGAATACACTTGGAAATATATTGATTGTGATATTCTTCAATAAGATATGTGGTTAATTCATTGGGAAAACAGCATTTCTAAATCTACTTGGTAATTGGTGTAAAGAACAGTCTACTCTACATCGAACATCAATAAATATATAGTTGTTACAGTAACAAAAAAAATACACTCAAAGCTAGTCTGTGTTTAACTTATTCACTTAATGGCTACAGGTATAAAATTAATAACATCCCACAAGATTCCTGATTAGCAAGATATCTAGTTTTACTGAAAATTAAAAGAGCAATATCACTGAATAGAGATATTATACCTCTAATATGGAAGTATCTATCTCCAATATATATTATTGAATTTCACTTGTTTTCATATACTATTAACATTAGTATACAACATATTTAATATGAAATTGTATGTTCAATAAAATGACACTATTTTTTAACATACACATGTAATGGCTTTTTAAATTTATACATATTATAATTTGTTTACATTTTACTGCGGTAATTTAACCGAACAAACATTCTAATCAAGTTTAACGGAATAAACACTGCACTTTAAGTTCAAATAAGACTGATAAATAAAACCTTTTGCAGGGTTAAAGGTGTCGAACGTTTAACTTCCTTCCTGTAATTTGTATTGCAAACGAGAAAACTAGAAGGTTGCACAAATTAACCCATAAACACCTGCCCGAACAAAGATTTGGCAGTGTCTCGATAATCACAGGTAGTAGATAAGGAATATTGTTTCAGGCATGGTTGTTGAATCAGTTCACAACAAGAGTGGCTGCAAGTAACTGACGAGACATTGGAATGAATAAAGTTTAAGTAATCATTATTGGCATCATATTATTTAATAGAATTCCCATTTATTAACATTATTTTCTTTAAAAGAGTAAATTCAAAATGGGCTATGGATTCAATTTTATATAATGTTTCCACTCCTACAAAAAGACGTTAGTTTTCGGTTTGCATTTAAATAATAATTTACAATGATTTCTTTTATTCCTTTACAATTTCGTTAAATAAAAGACGGTATGCGATTATATAATAAAGAATAATCTCCGTTAAGTTTTAACAGGCAAAAAAAATAACATTTTCCACTCTTTTATTTAAAAGAAAACGAATTTGTGTCTATCACGAATAATCTCATCGGTAGAAAACTAGGTTTCTGAATAAACATTGGTTTCCTATTTAATAACTTGTCACAAACATCATATACTTTCACAGCAAGAACAGCAAGTACTATCTTTGAATGAAGTAGACAACCTGAGGATGTGGACGTCTGCCATTTCACAGAGATTAACTCCTGAATAGACCATTAAATTGTGAATTGATTATCTAGAAACCTCTCTTAAGCAGCACATTCAAACGAGAAATAGTGACGTATAGAAATTCATCATCAAACCAAATCTCAGTACTTTATATATTACGAAGGAATACAAGCATTCCATTTTGATCTTTTTTTTTCTTTTTTCAAATCAGGCATAGAAACTGTGGAGTTGAGAAACAGTGAGAGAAACATTAACGAGAAAAAACTCATTTATTAATCTGTCACTCTTTCTATATTTATATATAAAACATTTTCTTTTTCCATTTACCCTCTCTTTTTATACATACATACCCACACACACACACACACACACACATATATATATATATATATATATATATATATATATATATGTGTGTGTGTGCGTGTCTGTGTGTGTGTATATATATATATATTGCTAAAAACATATTTATATATATATATATATATATATATATATATATATAGACATATATTGCGAGAGATAATGAGAGTACTAACAAGAGAAATAGAGCTACAAGCAGAAAAAACAAGAAAGAGAGTTTATGCAAAAAGTATCTAAAACATCAGATATACAGAAAAAACTGTCATCAAATACAAAACATTATGAACGCGGATAAACGCAGTTTGACAACATTTAATGAACCATTATGTGCATATAAAATTGGACAGTTTTTAGTCGAAGATGCTTGTAAGAAAGCGTCTGCTCAAGTATACATGAATATATTATTAATATTATTATTATTATTTTACATACCCCACATCTTGTTTTGTGGCATTTTTTAATCCCCTGTGCTTTGTGTTGCTCGAGTTTTGATGAAGTTAGTATGTTTTTTAAATTTAACATTTTAGTTGACTTATACAAGGAAACAACTTCATATTCGAACTCACATCAAATAAAAACAAACCTGTGTTGCCATTCTAAAAATGTTGCTCTAAAATGCAAGGAATGTGCAAAATATTCCTACGGGCAACACAAGGCCTGATTAAAAGAATATCCCTGCACAGAGGTAATATTAAAAATTACACATTAAGCTAGCCACTAAAATGAAAGTTTACGTTCCCTAATATTTAAGCGAATGTAGTGGAAGTAAATTCAGACTAAAACTTATCTATCAAAATGCAGGTAGATGATACCATTATGATCCAGGAAGAAATATTGATTAAAATAAGAAGCCTTCCAACAACAAAACAACATGATAAAACATAGTACACACACACAGATACTAAATTCAAACGTAGTAAAAAAAAACAAAAATTCGTGAACCGTTGCACAAAATAGTATTCCAAATAAAAAAAGAACTAGATGACCGGTAGAGTAGAATTGAATCACTGAAAATAATTTTGAAAAATAAAGACGAAATCAAATTTCGCAAGTGAGTTTAATTTTTTTTCTGGCCAGCGAAAAAAGATGGAAAAGATTTAACGTGAGAGGGTGATAAAACAACAACAAAAAATGCTCAAACATATGAACCTTCTCACCACTTATGTATATATACAAGATATGTTGTCCGTCAGAATAAGAAACAGATCTTGATATTTAAAGTTTATTCGCCTGAAGAGAGTCAACTTTAGACTGGAAACACATGTAGTGACACAAGTACCAATATTGATCCTTAATATATCAAAAACGTGCAAGTAATATTAATAATAATAACAATAATAAATCTACATTTTTAACAGAACCTTTTGCGGTCCCTCGATTATTTCGCTCGTGAAAAGAAAATCCCTATTTCTCTTTTTAAATCACACACAAACGCCCCCATATATATATATATATATATATATATGGGGGTGTTTTTTTTGTTTACACACACACACACACACACACACACACACACACACACATATATATATATATGCAGAAACATATTCAAAGCAGTTATTTTTACCCGTAAACTGTTAATGACATAAATTCAGTCAATACAATACGTCAAAAGAAATCATTTGTATTTGATGTGTATTCTACATTATCGCACACCGACTGTTTAGATATAATTTCAATAAAATTAAATATTAAGTATGTTTACATATTCTCTGCACCTATATATAACAGACTTTTTAAAATGGTTAAGAAAACTTGGAAATGCCTATACATGCATATATAATCTGAGGACAAGGACAGTATTTTTAATAAAACAAGACAACAAAAAATATGTACTTTCGCCTGTTTACTTTCGTCCACTGACGAGTTTGTCATTTCTTTGCCAATATATATTTGATGTACTTGATATGAATGTGTTTTTGCTTAAAAGAGATTTAAAGTTGGATAAAAAAAATACCCCACCAATTGTTAGTGATTATTTTGTTTAATTTTGGGATATGAATATAAAGAGACACTGGTTGTAGAATATGATTTTTAAAAAAAAAATATTCAGTATTAATAGGTTTTACCGAGCAGACCAAAACACTACCAATCAAACGGTTTTTCTTGTACAAACATGATTACAGGTTCGAGGATTGCTGGCGTGCACACACTCTCTTAAATTATCCTTACTGCGCATACGGATACACGTAAAGTACAGTGTCAGAAATAAACATAATAAAATAGAAAATAAATGTTCACTCAAACATGCGTATACTCAATGGCTATAGTTTCGTTTCATATATAGGATTTGATGGCTAAATTGTCGCTATTAAGTTTTTAATGTTTTGCTCATTCGCAATTACTTTGTTTATTTTGTTGAATTCACTATATGGTAATGTCAGTTGTGAATTTTCTATGAGAAAAAGACGTAATTCTTTCACACATAACTTTGAAAACTGCATGAAGTACTGATTGATATTCGTATCCGATGTGCCAATACGAAAATGTCAGTGTTTGGAAGACAGTGCAGATAATTCGGATAGATTTAGATGATATATTATGTCGTTATTATAGTGTTTGGTGAGATCACCAGTGATGGTAACATTATACCTGCATTCATCTTCCTACATTGATTTACACACAACATGGAGGACTAAATCTAGTGCCTTGAGGAAGTAGAGCTCTCCTGCGTAAAGAGGGTGACAAACGGGAGAGTTTGTCTATCTACAGGACATAAGTTTTTTCTTTATATATTTCTTCTTAACTATGCAGATTGCAAGCAACCCACTTTATGATTATTTTGTGGGGCACAGATGGGTGAGAGACCAAAAACAAAAAACGTTGTAACACCTCATATGAACGGAAGGCAATGATTATGACAGCATTCAGTAACTTAAGCGAAGAGGCTGTCCAAAGAGATGCAGGAAATTCTAAAGTCGTTTGCAGTCCGGGGTTTAAGCCAATGGGAATTTTATTGAATACCTAAATTAATTCTTTAATATTTCAAGATATTTTGCTTTAACTAAGGTAAGATGGACTCTTGAAATGAGGTGTCAGTTTTGTTTTCATTTTGCGTAATTCCGGCTAAGCTTTAACAATTGAACTCTGTAATAGATATGTGTAAATTAGACATCCAATTAAATATAATGATAATAATTATCTAGTATTTTTAATTCTTATTTTTGATTGCTCCTTCTTAATATTTGTTCTCATATTTTGTCTGAAACATTAACCAATTTCGTCTTTATAACTTTAACTTTATAACTTTTAATAAATTGCCTAAAAATGAAAATCAATAGACAAATATCAAAATGAAAGAAAATATCAACATTTTTACATTTCTTTTGATGGAGCAAATAGGAAATGTATATTGCCGGATATAAAAGACGTTTGCCTCTTTAGATTTATTTGAACCAAATAAGAACGAGTTGAATAAAAGCTATTTTAGATACCAATATCTAGGAGCCCTTCATCCGTAAAACCAGTGAATGATTGTCTGTGTATAATTTTTTCAAGTTTTATACATATTTCTAAGCAAAGACTAAACAAGTTTTTTCTCGAATATATTGATTATATTGTAGGAAATTAAATATTGTTTCATTAGTATCAATGAATGCAAAAAGAAAAATTAGAATATTCAATTCACTATTGAATAATGTTGATTGATGGTCACGTGCTGAATATAATCAAATGTTAGCTGTACATGCTGTGTATCTGAGTTCGTTTTCTTTCCATGGTAATTTTTTAATTGAGAATTCATAACTCTTTTATACTACCGTTTAGAAAACGGATGACTATCATTTTAAATATTTTCAAACTAGTTCTGCGTGTTCACATTAATTTCATGCCCAACTTATCAATAACTATCAAACTGCTTTTAAAAAAATGATAATAATATGTATTAATTAAAAGGACACAGATATAAAAAGACTAAAATAAAGCAATATTTTCTTTAAAAGGAAAAATGTATTAAAATGTACTAATAAAATATATATTAAATTTTTCATTCCGTGTTTACTGAATCACTGTAATTCTCAGATTTTCGACCTCGTAGAGGGAAGAATGTTTATGAGAACTTTGCAATTATGTTTTAATTTTACAGAATTTCATCAAGATTTTTCTAAGAGTTTAGGTAAATAATACCGGATGATGATTTATCTACAATCTAATTTAACAGGAAAGTCAAATGCGCAGATATAACTGAGTATTGAGTGGATGTTGGGCATAAAGTTATTCTGAGATAGCGTACGTTTTTAATTGTAGCTGTTTTTTAGTCCATCAAGTAAATTAGACTTTAAACTATGTATAATGTATTACTCATTAAATGCATTAAACTAATGTATATTCAAACAAAGAGTATTCTTGTAAAATCATCTACACATTGTTTACATGCGAATTCTAAATACATTGATTCAAATATTTTGTTCAGAGAAAATATGTCAAATTTGAAATTTGATTTTAAAAACTTTTAATTTTTTCCCCACAAAATTGACTATGTCAGATAATTAAGTTATATTTACTAATTAAATTTGAAATAGTGAAAGTTTGAAACTTTAATTAATTTTCTATAAATATCTGTAATCATTTTTATTGCATGCTAATACACAATCGATTTATTTACTCCTTGGTTAAAATCTATTAATATTCATTTCCTTTTATATACGACTGAAATATATTTAGTTGACGATATATATGTCACAAGATTAGATGAAATAGGCGTGATTAAAAGTTATATACATATGTCATGTCCTGATGTTTTGCTTAATCCAAGATACAAAGCACAAATGGCCAGTTAGTTAAAAGCGTAGATTGAAGAGTTCTAAATGTGACTGGAACTAAAGCGTTATGACCTGAATATCAGGACACAGCCCAGGTGATCAAAATATACTTGCAGAACTGAGGAAATATTGATAAGACAAATATAAATCGTGGAACTGGAACCATCCACGCCCACGGAATAAATAAATGTTTCGGTTCGAAATTTTAAAATATATTACCGGTTGAACGCAGGAGAGCTCAACGGCCAAAACCTCGTGAATATGACAGTAAAGAATATGACGACAACAATCTCAACAATTAAAATAGAAAAATATTTATAATGATTTATCGTAAAATGGTGACATTTACAAACATTCATAAATTTTCTGTGTGAGTTTAATAGTCGGCCTATTAATTCTATATTGTAGCGTAGATTTTTAACATTGCTAAAGCAGGCTATTATGTTGAAGTAATGGCGTGTTGGAAAAATAACAGACTTTTTTCATTATTATGCTGAAAACTAATTTATTTTTTGAGTATATATAAGAGTGTCCTGAGTGAAATCAGTGTTATAAAAAAAAACTGTCAGGTCTGCCTTCTGAAAGCAAATACACTGCAACTACTATTGAAACGTAGAAGATTTGCTTTAGGCTAGTCACGTTGAGTCATTTTACTTCCCAAAGGTGCTTAAAATGGAATTCTATTCTAAAGAAAAAGAAACAGTATTCAACTGAGAATTTTTAATGCAGATTTTGAGATTTTTTTTATAACTGACCGATTAAAATGATGCTGCTTATATTTTTCAACATTTTGCATTGCAAAAATACAGGGTAACATTCGAGAAACGGACATGTTTCCATCAATTAAACCGGTGATGAATAATGTTGATAGCTTTATTAGACATTGGTATTAGGAGATAATATCGCTTGAGTGATATGATGGATGGTTTAATATGTACTTTTTGTTGACTCCGTGTTATCTTCGTTTTCATCTTTAGAAATTCGCTACCATTTATCATAGAATTGATAGAAGAACATTAATAGACGGAGATCAGTGACTAGAATGAGCTGACTTAATCAATCTAATTTAGCCACGTACGTGTCAGAAAAAAATAATCATTTTATTTCCCTCAGGCAAAAGAAGAAAAATGAACTGATTAAGAAAATTGATTTCGTGTCATTAGGAACATGGAATCTTATTTGGAATGGTTGTAATTAAATAATAAAAAAAATAATACTTTTCTACATACACAGAAGTGGGCAACCCGATAATACCCATTTACAAAAAAATATTAAAAATAAATTTATCTATTTTGCCAGATAAAATTACATTATGTCCTGACTTTTGTCTTAATGCAGTCTGCATGGATAAAACTTAAACTTATATGTGCTGGTGGTGTATCCGCATTCTGTGAAAAATACAGTTTCGCTCGTCGAGTTAAATTCCGGCTAACATTGTTGCGTTATCTTTAAACTATTGTCTTATGGAAAAAAAAATTAATCATTCTGTTGCTCGGCTATAAATAAAAACCAGAAATTACTCTGCCCTTAAGACTTCATTGGTATCAGTCTACAAGAAGAACGACACCGAATCTAGAAACTTGAAGAAAAGCGGTGAATTGTTAGTGATTTACAGACATTACATAAATACCGGGTGTGCGTTATGGTGCATTTGGTATCCGCTTGGAACGAGAAATCGAGCAGCCGTGTTCTAATAACATTTGAATTCCTAGCGTTCACTTACGTGCAAATACCTTTGGGAAAGGTATTAACCAATCTATTCCCTCCATTTATTGGTTAAATAAAAAAACTGATTGGGTTCTCTTGCTTTGGTCGGCAACTAATCTATTGTAGAAAGTAAAGGCAACCTACTGCGTGATAATTTTCTGACTAGTCAGTAATGTCTCTTTCGAGACATGATCGTTCAAGCGTGTATCCCGTATGACACTTAAGTGATGACTGACATGAATGCGAATTGTTTAAAGCTATGAATCAGCTAAATTTTATCGACTACCAAAATTATACAGTTTAATTTAGAAAATTATATTGTTTTCGAACGAAGGATGGAACTAGTTTCGTTACTGATATTATTTCGTAAAGAGTCCGATAACTGTTGTTGATATTTCACTTTACAAATCATGTGATATTTGTAGAGAATAATAATGTTAAATAAATTATATAACTGAATGATATACAGATACCACAATATTTTTTCATTCTGCACCTGCTGTTATATTTCACGTCGTTTATCATTTGCTATATGATTATACATTTAGAAGTTTTAATTATTATATGCACCGTTGGTTATTTTAAGATAATTATTTGTATTCACGCATTGTTTTACTGTTGTTTTTAAAAATACGTAGTGTCACAAGTTTAAAGGTTATTATATTTAAACATTCAATAAACTTTGCTTGTTAAATTACTTTTACATGCATATACCGGTATGAATAGTTATAATTTATTTTATATTTAGCGTAAGTTTTCATTTTTTTTTTTGAATGATGTAACTTTTGAAATTATAATGAAATCATTTAGGAATCATATTATCTGTTTTATTTTCAAATTTACTATCGTTGATTTCCTTTTCCTAACGATTATTACTCAAATATTTTTTCTTTTAAACAACATTTGCTTATAACGTTCTTATTCAATGTCTGTAAGTAACGTTTTTAATATAAATGGAAACATATTTTAAAATTTGAGTGAGCGTTTCATGTTTTAATTTTATTTTATTTAAATGCTTAATTTTATAATTCTTTTGAATGTTAAATGTCGTAGAGTCAAAAATAAATATTTTCTGCGATTTAAAGCAAAATTATATACTCTTTGATATTTACTTATTATTTTTGCGTTTTCAGATATACTTCTGTATCTGCTTTAAGTTATCCTTTATTGAATCAGTAATATATCATACTAAGATTTTCTGGCTCTTGCTAACTTGAAACATAGTAACTTATTTTAATTTTTATATTTTTAATTTTAAAAAGTAAGTAGATAGTTACTCCTTTTCTTTTTCTTGAAGAGGAGATGAGGCTCATCCTTGTTTCATTTTTAGGAAACGGTTTCCGGTTTTTTGCATCTCTTCAGGTTTTCATAGTAATATTGTTCTGTGGTTTTTGGTATATGATGGAATGGTAGCAAATATTCATTATAGTATGCACGAGGTAGGCAGTCACCTGGTTGCCGCTTCAAATTGGTAAATACGACCCTGAAATCCTGCTGATCAAGTTGAATTTCATAGTAATATGGTTCCGTGTTTTTTTTTTTTAATATGATGGAATGGTGGCAAAAACTCTTTATACTAGTTACGAGGTAGAGAGTTTCCTGGTTGCTGCTTCAGATTGGTAAATAAGAAGCCGAAATATTGCTGATCTGATCAACAGTTAAATAGTATCCTGATTCTTCTAGTTTCAAGTTATGCAAGGATGTGTGTCGTTGCATGTGTCTCCAGTGAGGAAGCTTAAAGAAAGGTTATACTGTTGTTAACGCCATTTCAATTCCCACGTGTGTAGCATTTGACGGCCGACCGATTCTGCTAAATTAGGGCTGGCCTGAATAAAATAATTTTAAACAAATCAAAAAACCACTACACATATAAACTTCTTTTTTATCTAAAATCTGTTGTATCCGTAACAACATTTGCATTGTGGTATCCTTCCTCTAAGAGGGTCTTCTGAAGGCCACAATCTGCGAAATCAAATTCAAACCAACAATACAGTACTCTTATTTTTCGCTTCCGGTATATCTTTCTTTCTTTAAGATGCTATTCAATGTCCACATGCAGAAGCTAGCAATTTAAAAAACTCCCTCTACCTAGGTAGATATCTCTTGAATTTCCTGTCTACACTTATATATGTCACTGTCTCTATACTAAACTCAGTAAGCTATCTCTTCTTTCTCTAACGCTCCCCTTTTCTCCTGACTGCTTCATACTGTATAATATTTCAGATAATATAGGCAAGGCCATTTCACTTTACCCATTCTCTAGTGTATTTTGTTCGCTTATATCAATGGCCATCATGCCAAGTGACAGAAAATTACTTTCACTCATCTTGCTAGATACCAAAGGGTGAACTTCTACATCAATCACACATATATTTTTTTTTAATCGTTTCCCCCCGAGCAAGGCGGTAACGCCACTGATGTGCAGGGGGTTACGTAATAGTGAAAAGATTGGAAAAGATAAAGCCGGAAACCACATCCTAAACAGGGAACAAGGGATGAGCCTCTTAACCTGTTCAATAGACATGGGTGGAGTGGGAACCGGGCGATAGATAGATCTATGAAAGTCTTTGATTTCGCCACACGTTTCCCTATTAGAGAGACAATAGTCACTCTTCTTTTCTTGATAGCTCCCTTATTTATACCCCTGACTCTTGCCATATTATGCAAATCTGCATTCTCGACAATTCTGATCATCTTGTGGTGTACATAACCATATCTGTTGTAGATGTGAGGATTATCGAACTGATTGAATAGATGAGGTTTCGTGGTTTTTATGTTGTTCAACACACTCTTGCATAGAAGACGTTAATCAGTGTTACTACACTTGCGAAATGCTATACACTTTATCATTCTTTCAGTATATAAAAACTTAGTATCGTTGAAGACACACTTACACTTATTTCGAGCAGAGATAAAATGGCAATTATTGTGATCAGATATGTCATTCCGGTATTGCCGAAAGTAGAGATTTCTGTGGGCTGAGTAAGTAGGGGAGAACCACAAATATAACATAGGTGATCTTTGTGGTTCTCCCCTACTTACTAAGATATGTTGTGATATTTTACTGCTATGTACGATAGCAGTAAAATATCACAACATATCTCAATCCTCTCAGACAAAGGATCATGAGTCAGCAAGAATCATATGTCAAAAGACTCATGAACTCACTCCTGAAGGATAAACTACGTGTAGATTCAACAAAGAAAAAGAAATCTTTATTACAATCTTTTCTTTGTTGAATCTATGCATAGTTACTCCTCCAGTAGTATGTTCATGAGTTCTCCTGACATATGATCCTTGTTCAACTGTGTCCCTTTGTCTGAAGCGATTGGGATATGTACATCGTTGGCTCCTCGGATTTTTCTGAGAGTGTATTTGTTGATCGCATCATGTTCGCCACTGCATCTGTTGAATTTAGTTTTAATGACAATATCTCCTGGCAGATTCACTATGTAGTGATGGGTGTGCCTTCGAGTCCTGCTCTAGGTAATTCTTTTGTCAGTTTTCAGCAGACTTTATTATTCTCTTGTGTTGATTTTCGTCTTATGTATCATCTTTATGTGGATGACACCTTCTGCCTCTTGAATGATGAGGTTGAAGCTGACTTATTTCTCACATTATCAAACTCTGCCCATCCTTCTATTAAGTTTAACATAGAAACGTTGCCTAATTATTGTATTTCATTTTTTGGAATATCTGGTCCATAGGAATAGTGACATTTTTTGACTTCTGTATTAAGGAAAGCTAAGTTTTGGGCGTTTATAAACGTTGGGTCTCTTTTTATCAACGACAACGTACAATAAATTTGATTAAGACTTTGATTTACAGGGTCATTAAGGTCAGTTCCGATTTCTTTTTCCGGTGATGAAACGGTCTTTATCTAGGATTTCGAATCTGGATGCTAGCAATATATAAGTAAGTACATCCGGGTCGCCTATTTCTCAACATATTTTTAATAACAGGAATTGTGTCTCTGGATTTACTGTGGACCTTTTTTCTATCTTTTATACATTGGATCTCGCAAACATTTAATCTGAAAGCAGAGGGATTGCTTATTGGGTTTGAATGTTATTGGACTCTAGTTTACTTTGTACACATTTTTTCCTATTCGTTATCCTCTATTCATTTTACACGTCTCTTATTTTAATTTCCAGGAGTAAACATGGTAAAACTGGTAAAGAGCCGGCTGATTTTATGTATTATAATTTACATAAAATCATGCCTTTTAAATTAGGCATATTATCGTTCTTAGATTATAATGTGATAGGCTCATTTATTGATTTCAGATTTGAATACCATTCATACGTTGACGCTGAACGGTTCCGGGTTTTGATATCTCTGAGTAAATGCTTTTAAGGTGACTTTATTGTGATTATTTTATCGTGTTATTTCTTATGTCGTCTTCGTATTATCAGATGGTGCAAAATGTTGTTGTTAGATGTACTATCTCCCTTTTATATTAATCTCTATCAAAAACAAAATATTTTCCCCAACACGTACTTATAGTCAGAAGCATTGACTCCTTAGCTTTGTGGAAAAAAAGAGTAACCATGACATTTTGCTTGTTGCCGAATCACCCAGAATTATCACAACTACCGGAAAGTTTGTATGTATGACTTAAGGAAAGTCTTTAAGAGCATTCCATAAATACATGTTATTTCTTCGGTTGATAGTTTACTCGGGATCGATGTTTTTATGATAAAACGAAAACAACATATTCTGTTTCTTGCCGATTCATTTTGCTCAAAATAAAGTGTGTACAAATCAGAGAGTTATATTTCGCATTTTATGCCAAGATCAGACATGAATTGGCTTCTGTTACTCGTATAATTAGTTTCTTAGCAATAACATTAATTGACATTCTGGATTTATTAACGATAATTTTCTAAAGCTTTCATAGAAATGTGGGTGTTGGTATGATAACAGGACGATTAGCTAGCGTTTTACTTTTAGCTGTTGGTGTATAAACCAAGACTTTTACTCCGACATTTGTGAACATTGAGAAAGATCAAAACAGCCATTTTCAAAAAACAATTTTGAAAAAAAATCTCTATGCTTTTAAGTCAATGATTACAGCGGGCCTTTTCCTTTGCTAAGTTCCCTTGATGTTTGTCATCAGTTATCTGAGAAAAACCTGTTTATAAGATCAAATTAGAAAAAGGCTGAGCGATTAACGATCAAAAGCTGTATATACAAAAACAGACCAACCCTCAAATTCTAGCATAGTTCTTATAAAATATAAAAGAAGAGAGTAAAGCTGTTGTTCACTATTCTTCTAAGTAAATCTGAATGTGAATTAAAGGAAACTTCTTTACTTAACTTGAATATCAAACGCTTTTACTTGTTTCAACCGGATTTTTTGTGATCAACCAACCCTTATCTGTGTGTGTGTGTGCGTGTGTGTGTGCGTGTGTGTCTGTGTGTCTGTGTGTATGTGTTTATGTATTTGTTAAAAAGAATGACATGGTATTTCAAAATACTTCTACTTTCATAGCGTTTCTACCGTCAACACGAGTAAGTACCTCTCTCGTCATAGTAGTATAATAACTAACCAATTAACATGGCTAATAATTTGACAAAAAGCACTTAGAATTAAAAAAGTATTTGGTCAATTTTTGCGTTCATGAGACTCAGAAAATATAGTTCTCAGGATTCATTACACATAAGCAAAATACTATATCAGTATCATTCAACGAAACATGTATTAAAAATGTTCTCTACAAAATACACATGCATAAAAATATATACATATTGTCCAATTGACTAATAATATATATTAATACTTCTACTACCATTATGACTACTATTACTACTACTAAAATAAATACAAGTACTTCTAATAATACCACTACTATACTATTACTATTAATACAAATACTAATAATACTACTACTAATAATAATCCTCTATATAAATTGGTGAGAATTATACGATAATACACGTCAAGAAATTGAAGTAGAGGATATATCGACGTTTACGAGGTGTTCACGATTTCCACACTCGACCAAGAGAAATTTGTGAATAAATTGTGAAATCCACAAATATTTTAAAACCTAATATCTGCAAAAAGTAAGTGCGTAGTGAAGTAGAATTTGAAAGAAAATAGACAATGTCACTTCATGGACATTTTGAGAGAGACCCAACAGCGTATAAAAAAATAAAATTGACGAAAAATCAAAATAAAATTCAAGATATAAGGCCTACTGATAGTCGTGCAAGACAAAACTCTAGACACAATATCTACCAGATAGAAACTCTACTGGACGCTGGCATTTGCAGAATATGTGACATTGAAGAAGAAAATGTCGTTACTATAATCAGCGGTATGTGGAATGAATACGGAGATATAATATAAGAGCCATCATGATAAAATTGCCACTTCTGTGCAATCATGACTATGTACAAATTCGGAACTTGAAGTCGAAAAGAAATGTTACTGCCACAAACGACAGATAATAACGTGTAAACATCTTATGGTACTTTCACCTCTAAATATAAATTATGTTATAAACCACCAAACTAGACACTAGTGCTGCTGGAATGACGCCTGTTTATGAATATGGATGTTCCTCCTCTTCATAATCTCAAGGTCAATTAAAATGAAAATTTAAAGAGTCCACTGATCTCTAGATTGACGTTGAAATAATGAGGGATGTTGAAACCGCTATTGTCCCAGTTATCATTGGGACATTGGAGCCGATATCACCTCAACTGAACTCTTTATGCAGTTAAACGCCATATATGATACACTCTTTGGTCGCTCATGTTTCGAATTTGACACAACTAACTGGGCAGTAGATTATGCCACAGTAGGCTGCCATTGCTTTCTATGGTAGACAGGTTGCCACCCAATGCTATAGAACCCAATCTGTCCTATTATTTAATCCATAACTGAAGGAAAGAGACGGATTCATACCTTTTCCAAGTGTTTATGTGCGTAAGTGAATGCGAGGAATTCAACTGGAATTCGAACTAGGCTCCCCGGTTTGTCGTTCAGAGTCGTTAACCACTGCACCACAACGCACATCGCCTGAAATCTTCCTGAACACTTTCATTAGAAAAAATCAGTATAAAACTTATTAGTTAATTTCATTACTGACCTGCGTTTATGAAGAACATGTATAATGTGAATATTCTGGTGGAAAACAAAAAGCTGAGTGTATGAAGAGATAATAATAATAATAATAATAATAATAATAATATGTTCATGAATAATCTTTTTTTCTTCTTCTCTTTTTCTATGTGCCGTGTCCCTTCAGGACGTAGGCGGTCATGTCGTTATACATCTCTCTATCGCTTGTAGGTTTTATAACCCTTCATCTTGTTAACTGTCCCAAACTTTGTTCTATTAACCATTTGCTCAAGTCCAACAAAAATGCTACTCGTTGGTATCTCTTGTCACTCTTTCCCTCCATCTTCTGTGAGTATCAGATTCTTCAAACCTTCCTTCCTCATTACGTTTCCCAAAAACATCACTTGTTTTTCTGATGTTAAATATAAGTTTCCTTTTCATTTGCATCACCTTCAAACCCTCGTCGTTGCTCTCGTGTTAATTCTATGGCATTCCCAGCATCCTTCTTTGGAACCTTTCAGCTGCTTCAAGTCTTTTCTCCATCTTTGATGTGATTCTTCAACGTTCGCTGCCTGTTGAATAACAGATATCACATTAAAATTCAGTACTCTCCTATATGTTTACAGCGGAATTTTCCTGTCTCTCAATACTCTATTCAGCTACTGTAGTACATCCCTGCTGCTGCCAATACGCCTTCAGATTCCAGTGTCGCAATTTATGTCCACTGTCAATGTTAGGCAAATCTTAACAAAATCCGCAAATTCAACATTTCAAGGAAGTAACACCATACCAAACATTTATCACCATTATTTGTCTATAACAGGCTTGTTAGGCTTCATCATAAATAGATAATAAGCCCCAGTGATTTCTAGGATGGAGCTCTGATCACTGAAGTTATTAAATATTGCCTAAAAACGTTTCAAACACATGATTCAACATTTATAGGCCAATAACATATAAATTGTAAATATCCTGACATAATACATTAATTCTTTTCTCGAAGATAGAAAATTGTATCCCTGAAACAAAATGAATTAAAAGGATCAATTACTTATAAATAAAATGAATCTGGAAAATTGCTGAAGAATAGCAGAAATCTCAGCACAGCTTGTGTACATTACTGTAAAAATTTTGTTAGTATTCCACACTCTTGGAACTATAAGATTTTGAAAATGTAAAAATTCTCAATGGTGAGAATAAATTTATTTAATATATTTCATTTAATATATCGAACTGTTGAAAAGCACATGATACCTAAATTGCTCCAAATATGATACCCTTTGTAATTCATTTCATTAATTAGAATAATCGTGAATATTTAAGAAGATCTAGTAGAGTAAACCCATGTTTTCTTATCGAAAAAAAATAAACAGTAGTAAATTAATAGTTTTTTCTGTTTTATTTCCTTTGAAAAGGGAGCAGAAATAAAAGTAGCTAGTTTTTAAAGAATGAAAGGCAGTGAAAAGCATACTTTATGCTGCTTGCCTTTCACGCGTATTAAGGCAGCTCCTGTTTTATTACCGAAAGAAATAGAAATAAAAATTGATTCCTTTCTTGTTCTATGCCCTTTAACCTTGGAATCCGAAAAAACGGAAGAGTGGGAGGTCAAAGCTAGAAAGGTAGAGAATACTTGACTATTTCGTATTTGCTTTCCAGATTTATTAAGACGTACTATTATTATCAACATATTTCTACCTGAAGCATTGGTCTTTTATTTGCCTCCTGTGGCTAAGATCAAAGTCTATATTCAAAGGATATAAATCTTTCTATTCGGATATATTCCTATAACCACCATCCAGATATTTCCCCTTCATTAATTTTCACTTCAATGGAAAATGAGTAACCGACAATGTGCATCTTTTTAATAAAAACGCAACATTCCCACGATTTACCCATTCCAAATACCTTAGAATTGATTTAAATATTTAAAATTATTTGTTAAAAATAGCATGTTAAATTTAACTAGCACCTCCTCTTTTTATTAGAATAAAAGTTTTATTAACGTATAGAATTGTAACACGTTAACATTTTTCATATTTTATTTCCGCACTGTTTGGCAAAATTCAATTAGCGTAGTTTCCACACTAATTTCCAGATCTTATGTAACCGCCAAGAGAAGAATTATATATTGTTATTCTCGGACGAGAGAAGAAACAGCTTGAACTTAACATCAAAGCCACAATGAGAATCAAGGAATTCCAACTATTTTGAATAATATGAACATAGGACAAGATGTCACCTTCTGAACCAAACATAATACATGTCTCAAATTCTGTCAAAATAAGAATACAATGACAAGAATCGGCTTTGTGATTTTAACAATTTTAGATACAGCATTGGCAAAACAAAGAGGTATCAGTGCCAACTTCAGTCCTAATTGCGTTAAAACATCTGGCTGATAAGAGAGTGATAAATTATTCGATCTCTCGAAAACAGCTTCGATTTATTTTCATAAAAGTTCAATCGGGACACATCATATGATGAAAGGTTTACCTCATTGGACTGAAAATTTGGCCTGTCAAGAATTACCATGTCGACGACATGATGAAACAGAACAACAAAACAACAATTACTCTCTCCTGATTATATAAGGAATCATAATATTTTAATTTTTAAGATCGTTTTTATATACCGTGAAGAAAAATGATAACAGCAAAATTTCAGGTCTCAAATAATATGCCACAATTTAAGGTGAATTTAGAAAACGATTAAAAATGTTATTGTTTTGCTGTTATTCCCGTGAATACTACTGATCGCAATTATCTCAAGCTTTAAGATTTCTTGATAACTCTAACAAATAAGAAACATTTTGAGGATTTATTAACGTTAGTAATTATAGAATGTCAGCGTCAGTGAGAGGTTAAATTCGAAAATAAGTTAATGAAGTAAGCTGGGGCCAAGTATTAACATGACGAACGTGTGATTTAACGAGATTGATGACTTGGCATGGAAAAGGAATTTAGACAATAATATTTGCTATTTTAGGCGTGGACGTCATATTTATTACATCTTCATGCGTATACACTTCATCATATATTATTTTTCAGCTTCCAGCATTCGGAAATTTTGAATGTTCATCCAAATTCTTAAAATATCAACCTGTTTTCACTGACGATTTCTCGGGAAGAAACAGTTAGATATCAATTTCCAACGATATCTGAGACATGCTGAAATCATTCATCACGAAAATAGCTACTTGTCAGACAAAATTACTGACTTCTGCGTTATTTAAAAAATATTAAAAAATTGATATTTTTGTATTTCCAGAGAATTCGATGTGAGTCGACACCATCCTAGATGAAGTTAAGGTTAAATTTTTATTCGTGACTCACAAATAGTGAGTGCATCAGAGATTTTGATTTTGATAATTTAAAAGGTTGATGCGTTTGTGAAGTATAAAATTAAAGGTACCAAATAGTTAATATTAAAATTATTAGTAGAAATTTTACTTCCAACTTAGTGTGATAGTTTCGTCGGTGTCAAGAACTAGAAACAGTTTATAAAACTATACTTACTATAATTTTAAACGATGTTATTCTTCCTGATGTGTAAAGATTTCAATTAATCAGACAATTTACATGAGTTGAATACGTTTCGCAGCGTTTTATACTAACAAAAAAACAATTCGTTTGCTGTATTTTATTCTTTGGCGGTATTTAGAATCATATATATTTTGATCGATTGAGATTCTATGTGCAATCAGTTCATCATGCATATTATGAGAAATAAATGATCAAGTATCAACAATGTATCAGATATAATATGGGAGCTGAAAATAAAACAATTTCATGAGTAAGCAATAAAATTACAACGTCTCATTTTAAATATATCTGCCATATTTTCTTCCGGGGATGTGGTCGTTTTCTTTATGAAAACGAGTAAAAATTATATGAATAGTTCTCAAAATAAAGAGCGTAATTTGATCTTCCTTTAGATGAATAAAGTTCTTTTGCAGAGGGTAAATGTGGAATGTTGTGCTGATATATTTTGTATTAAAGTAATCGATGGCTATACCAAAAAGAAATTAACAATGGAACTGATATAAAACATATTTTATATATATATATATATATATATATATATATATATATATATCACCCCAAGCAAGGCGATAACGCCACTGATGCGCAGGGGGCTACGTAAGAGTGAAAAGATTGGAAAAGAGAAAACCGGAAACCACATCCTAACCAGGAAACAAGGGATGAGCCTCTTCACCTGTTCAATAGACGTGGATGGAGTGTGAACCGGGCGATAGTTAATCTATCTACTCTAATTGATATCTGATTAGTGATAGGTTCTATTATTTCTCCCGTAAACAATAACGGAAATTATGACAGATTCAGCGCAAAATCATTGCTACTGGCGGGAATATCATATGTGGGTTGATAAACCGAAAAAGTGACTTGTTAATAAAGGTTTTTTTCCCTTATTAAATTAGCGTTGAAGCACAAGGCTCTTTTTCTTTGCAATTAGCCACTATCATGGTTTGCCTGACATCATTTTTAAGACACACACACACACACACACACACACACACACACACACACAGAGACACACACACACAGTCACTTGTACACAAAACACGCTCGTGTGTCTATGAATATGCAAATACAGAGAACTATAATAATGAATAGAGGATAGAAGAAAGTTTCATATTAAAATGGAAAAACAGGCTAGAATAGGAGGAAATATGCATCGGCTGACCAAGATACTCTCATCGAATTTGACAAAATCAGCCTTGTTTTGAACTTTACCCATTGCGACTGACAAATTCCTCCATATAAACACATACGCAAACCTACCAACCTGCATCTGTAACATAATCTAAGTATAATATCTTCAGCAGCGCTTTTTTCTACATCTGCAGAACAAAAAAAAGTTTGGGGATTGAGGAACACAATGGTGCCTACTCGAAATTTCGAAATCGGCATAAAAGTAAAGTGGCATACTTTTCCATATTAATCATATATATATATATATATATATATATATATATATATATATATATATATATTAATCATATATATATATATATATATATATATATATAGGGAGAGTGTGATAGAGAAAGATAGTAAGAAATTAGCCAGAAATCTCTTCGTTATGATACCCAAAGCTGAGAATATTTAGGAATTATATTAAGTGATTATATTATATCAGTTAAGTGCCATACAATATACACGATTTGGGTCATCATGTCTCGAAGAGACATGTCTAACTGGGAAGAAAATTATCACGCAGTAGGTTGCTATTGCTTTCTGCGCTAGACTGGTTGCCAGCCAAAAGTATAGAACCTAATCTGTCCTATTACTTAACCCTTAACTGGAGGGAAATATGGATAAATACCTTCCCAATGTTATTTGTGCGTAGTAAATTCAAGAAATTCAACTGGATTTCGAAATTGGAATCTCCGATTTGTCGTTCTGAGTCGATATCCACTGCTCCACAATGCACATACCGAAAAGAAAATTGAGAAAAATTATAGTACTTCGCTCATAGATGACAACATAAATACTATGTTCTTAACCTACATTCTCAAAGATATGCATATATGTATTCAAATGGCAGAATCTTTTGCTGTGTTTTTTTTATCCACATGCGCGTTCCTGCATACAATGTGGTATGCAGCAGTTGAACATAAAGAAAGATTACTTCATATCTACTGAGAAAGGTGTCGCTATAACTTCCTAACCAGACAACGGCGTGATTGAAATGTGTCTTCTTGTGTTAAATTCATTTCAGGCCGGAAATCAAATCGTTGAAAAATAAATAAATAAACAAAGAGAAGAAAAAACAGTGAATCTGCTCTCAGAGATTTCAGACATCATTGGGACACTGAGTCACCGTTGGGACGCTAAAAACATACTGAAAGGAAATAAAGGGAAAAATTAAACGGAAATTGAATGTTTTGGGGTGGAATCCATTTAGAATACTAATCAAAGAAGATACATTTACGTATTATTAGGTCTCTTTGTTTGTTATCAGCACATTTCTCGTTGGAACTACCGACTGATCTTCTGAGGTGTAAAGATAGTACAGGATAAAAGGGACAAATTTGGCCTTTCGTAGTGAAGAGTTCCAGTTTCTCTGCATTTATTGACACTTGTCATTAGTATAATGAACAGCGTTATTCTTGGAAAACGCACATATACGAAAGCTCCTCCCACACACACATATGCGTGTGTGATAGAGTGGATGTGATGATGTAATACAACTCTCTCTCTCCTCTTTCTTTCCCTCCCTATCTATTTATATGTATGTGGTTGTGTGCGTGGAAGTGTGTGTATTTCTGTTTGTTTATTTGTGTGTGTGTATGTGTGTGTGTGCGCGCGCTAGAGATATACATATGCAAGATCCGAAACAAAAATGTAAATTATTTGACGGAGTACTCTCTCCGAGAAAGTGTATCTAAGGACTACTTCCCATAGTTTCATTAGAAATCACAGAGCAGGCACCCGTAATAGGGTTTGTTTGGCGGCACTGGAAGAGAGTCGCGCTTGAAAGCAAGTCATATCTGATTTATTATTATTATTATTATTATTATTATTATTATTATTATTAAAGCATTTGAATTATGTTGCATGCATATTGAACCTACGGATCACATCCTAAGGTCGTTGTTAGTTTTAGAAATATTTCAAAATGTGATCTATAAAAATATATATTTTATAGACTAAAACAGCTTTCCATAAAATTTAGCCAGTTATTATGACGTAGCAAATGCATGATTCCAAATAATCTTGATTGTAAATCGAAACATTTTTCTCTCTTCTACGTTAACTTTCAATTCTTCTTATTAAGAGAATCTTGAACAAACGTCTTTAATTGTTCATTTTGAGAAAATTCTTCTTCTGTCAGAAATTAGGTTTCGATGAATTCCCTTCAGGGGATGTAATGCTTTATACAGCAGGTGTTTTAACCTGAACGTAAACAAGATAGATCGTCGATTAATGTATACAGAAGAAACAACTGAGCTTGTTTTATAAAAAATAAATATCATTAAATATTTAAAAAAAAATATTTAAGAAACGCTGTATAGACTTAAACATGTATTTACGATAGCCAATTAAAGAATATTTTCTTCGAAACAGTTAAATAAAAAGAATAATAATTATCCACACACAACTCTCCATTATATGTAATGAATAGTTTTCGAAATAAATTAATTTATATAGTACAATTTAAAAACAATATATCTTATTCTGTTTCGTATGAAAAAGTATGGTGCAAACATTTTTATTATTAAAACGTAAAGAAATTTATTTTCAGATGAAAATATACAAAACGTAAGATTTTAATAACTAATGAATTATCTTGTTTGGTTAAAATGTCTTCTATCTGGTGCGGAGCTGTTTCGGTGCTGTGTTGTTTCAATCTAGAATTGTTTCAGCGGTCAGTCAACGGTGTTCACTCAGCAACGTTGAGTTGACAGTGTGAAGTCGTCCTGCACACCATAGGAAATGGTATAAATATTATATTTGCATTTGATTTGCCACACCAAAGAAAACCAGGAATACATTTCATCATTGGTAAAAGGATTTGGTTAGGAACATTTTCCGCTTAAACTCTAATATATTAAATGATTTACAGAAACATATAAAACAATCTATATATTCAGCTAAAATTAAAATATAATGCATCCTTAATACTGGCTACAAGTACAGCCGAAATAATCTTGGATAAATAAAACAATCAGAAATTTTGATTTTCATTCATTTTTAAATAGAATACAAAATAAGATCACATGAAAAAGTATATAAAAGACTTACAAGCAACTTTTCTCTCATTTGTAACGAAAGATACATGAACTTGCTGCCTAAATACACACACGCACAGATATATATATATATATATATATATATATATATAGATATGTGTGTGTGTGTGTCTGTGTGTCTGTGTGTGCAAAATTTGTCCAGTAAACAGTTGTATTAAAAAGTGCTCAATTACATATTAAAATTGTTGTAATTAACCGATTTACTTACTATATTTCCGACCATATATGTTTCTCCGGGTGGAAATAATTTTACTTATGTTTTTTAGTTAAAATGTTTTTTTTATTTTATTCTTTACATCAGGAAATTTCTTTAATGCTTTACACCTTGTTTCCCTTGACACCATAGGATCTTCAACGGACACAAATATAAACGTACTTGACGCAATTGTTTTTTTAATTCTCGTCGGATACCCGGCTGTATTTTGGCTGTCTTCCCACTTTCTAGAGGTCACACACTGGCTATTTCAGTTGGCTAACCAACTATCCACTACCTTCCACTTGGAGTGACCAAAAAGTTAAAAATTACTTTTATCTTCCTAGTAGTACCCATGTATTGGGATGGGAATCAACTTTGTTTTAAATATTCTTTAAAGTATGTCTTTGTTTGCTTAATTTGAACATTCCATGCTTAATTGAATGATTGGCTTTCTTTTTTTTTAACTTGGCAGAAATCACATTGACTGGATTTTAACTAAGTTAAAACTTAGCAATTATCCACCCTATGTCTTTTTTAATTGGAATAGATAAAGCGAACTATCGCCCGGTTCACACACCATCCACGTCTTTTGAACAGGTCAGAAGGCCCATCACCTGTTCCGTGTTTAGGATGTGGTTTCCGGTTTTCTCTTTTCTCTCCTCAGACCTCAGTATTGGTGCTTCCGTGATTTTCCTGCGATGCGCTTGGTTATTGAGAACGTCTCATCATTGTGAGGGTACAGGTTTGGCAGTTTCCTGGTTGCTGCTTCCGACTGATAGATAGGAGCCCTAACTCTTGCGTAGCGTAGGAGCGGCTGCTCTGATCAAAAGTTGCATAATATCGGGGCACTTGTAGTGCCATGTCGCGCATGGATAGGTGTCTTTGCAAGCGGTTTTGGTGGGCAAAGCGAGGCCACATTTTCATGCAACCCGAGCCAGTTTCCATCCCATAATATCGTGGATAATGACCGTTTGCATCCTCTACTCAAGGTCCCACCCTACCAATAAAAACTGAACCTGATAAACGGAATCAGAAAAAACCCTCAACCAGTCAAACTCAGGTCACCAAAATCGCTTAACATTTCTTTTACTAACATCTGGGGCATTCGTACTAACTTTTGTAGCGTAGAAGCTTTCCTCCACGAAAAGCCCCCTGACATCCTAGCGTTCTGTGAGACTAACCTCAATTCATCAATTCCCTCCTCTGACTTCTCGATCCCTGGTTATCTTCCCCTGTTAAGGAAGTTTTCCACTGTCCACTTGCATGGCCTGGGAGTATACGTTAGTGAACAATGCCCTATAGCTAGGGTGACATCACCCGAAACCACTGCCCACCAATATGTATGTCTCCGTCTGTTACTTCTTAATTCGGTTAGCTAAGTTTTCTTCCTTTAACGTTCCTCTTCTTCTTCCGACTGCTCACATCTAGACAGCATTTCTGACAATATAGATAAGGCTACAAGCTACCACACATAAGCTCATATATTTGTGTTCGGAGATCATAACGTCCATCATGCCGATTGGCTTAAAGACTCTGTTACCGATTCAGCTGGCTTCCACGCCATGAACTTTGCTATTTGCCAATCCATTACGCAAGAAGTGGAGTTCTCCAGACGCTTTCCAAGCACGCCTTCTGGGCACGTCTCTCTACTTGATATATGGTTTACCTCTGCACCTGATGCCTGCCAGGTCTCGCAGCTTTGCCCTCTCGGCAACTCTGACCATGCTGTTCCATCTCTTAATATTTCTCTCCACTCTCACTTCTCCCAGGAGCCTCCTATATATAGGACCTCCTACTGCTACCAAAGAGCTGACTGCGACGCCTTCCGGGACTTCTTATGCGACGTCCCTTGGGAAAAAGCGTTCGATCTGCCAGTTTATGACTGTGCCTTTGAGATATTTTCCTGGGTGAAAGCTGGCATTCATGCGTTCGTATCTACCAGGAATTTTCGTCTCAAATCTCATTTCTCCCCTTGGTTCTCTCCTGTTTGATCGGCCGCCATTGCCCACAGGAATCACTCCTTTCGACTATTTCGGAGACCACAATAGGTGCCTATTCACGTCTGCTCGTAATGAATGCAATCGAATCCTGAATAACGCCAAGCGGTTGTTTACTGAGAGAATGAGACAGCGCATAACTGACCGCAAGTTCGGCTCCAAGGACTATTGGCGATTAGGCAAACGGGTGCTGAACAATAGCATATCCTCTATCCCTTCTTTATTCAATGAATTTGAGGTCCTCACATCATCAGCGAACAAGGCCGAATGCTTTGCTGGCTGATTCTCATCCAACACTACATTTGACTCATCTGGAGTACCCTAACCCGACTTCTCTATTAGAACTGTACGATATATACATTAATCCGACAGTAGTATCCCGTGTAATATCAAAACTTGACCCTCATAAGGTAACCGGTGCTGATGGAATCCCGGTGATTGTACTTAAGAAATGTACCCCCGAACTCTCCTCCGTCCTCTCTAAACTGTATAACTACTGCCTCTCTGCATCCTGTTTTCATGCATGTTCGAAGTCCTCTTCTGTCGTTCCTGTATTCAAGAACTCTGGTGAACACTCGAACCCATCCAACTACCGCCCTATCAGTCTTCTACCAATTTTCGGGAAAGTGTTCGAGGCCATTATTAATGCTGAAACATTTCAGCAACTTACTGCCCATAAACTCTTCTCCGACAGGCGCTATGGCTTCCCCTTCGACAGATTCAAGGCCGACATTACGGAGTACATGTTCGAGGCACTTGAGTAGTCCGGCGAGGCTCGTGCTGTTGCTCTTGTCATCTCCACGGCTTTTGACAGAGTTTGGCACGCTGGTCTTCTATGCAAGCTAGAGGGATTACGGACGATTGCATCATCTGATACAAAATTTCCAACATAACCGCATAATGAAGGTCGTCCTGAATGGGCATGCCTCCACACCCTACTGTACAAATGCTGGTATCCCTCAGGGCTCTACCCTAGGCTCGACGCTCTTCTTTATTTTCATAAATTACCTCCCAGACGAGTAAGCATCTACGCAGATGACACCAAAATTTACTCTTGCATCAGTAAGAAACCCAGTGTGGCAGACAAACATAATCTCGCTGCTGATCTTAAGAGTGATCTACATTCTCTGGTGAATTGAAGCAAGAAGTGGCTTCTTAATTTCAATGCGTCTAAGACCAAGCTGCCCTCTATCAATCATCGCAGGCAACCTCTCCTGCCTCCCATAAGCATGGACCAAACGAGTACAATACACTGCTCCTTCTTGGCCTTACACTCTTTTTCTGACCTCAAGTGGAACCACTACATTGAGTCAATAGCTAAATCCACTGCTAGGAATGTTGGGTCCCTATGTCGGGTCAAGATGTTATTCTCGCCTGAAACCATCCTGTATATATACAACTCAATCATTCGTCTGTGCATGGAGAACTGCCGACATATATGGTCATGTGTCCCTGCTGTTCACCTCGGTGCTCTTGACAGGCTCCAAAGGAGAATCAATAATGTGAGAAGTACCGAATTGGCGGGTCGACTCCAGCCACTTTCCAACCGACGGGATGTGGCTTTCCTCTGTCTGTTCTATAAATACTTCCATGGATTCTGCTCCATCGAACTTAAGTCTCAATTCTACTCCTCGCAGTTCCCGACTGTAGAACTCGCTTCCTTATTCTTGCTTTTCTGACGGCTACAACCTACAGGAATTCAAATGCAATATCAATACTCATTGCTTAACCACTTGACACTAGTTCTTTTCTCACCACCCTGTATATCCTTTCCTTTCTCTCCACCTCTGCAACAGTCATCACACCTGTATTACCTCCCTTACCTTGCTCCTTTCTAAACGGTTTGTTCTTCTCTTCACTCTCTTCTATCTAATGATTTTATTCTTATGTAGCCCCTGCACACCAGTGGAGTTACCGCTTAGCTCGGGGTGATATGATTAATATATATATATATATATATAAATATATATATATATATATGACAGATCTCTGTTTATCCCCTCCCGGGATATAACATATATATATATATATATATATATATATATATAATGAAAAAACGACAGATAAGTTAGTGTGGTTAAATTAATATTTAAATTTTGATGTGATCTGAGGTTTGTATTTTCATGCCAAAAATTATATAAACATTTTTCAAATGATTTGATCTTTTGACCTTTTTCTGCTAAACATTTAACCATTATCGAATATGAAATATATTTTAGGTATGACTGAATATGTTTCGTCTTCATGTATGTTGGTAGAGTCAAGTGTGTGTCATCTTCCAAACATAGTAAGTACATTTTTGCCGTGTTCATAAGAGGAATTACTTTACTATTGCTGTTTTTTAAATTAAAAATGGATTCATTAGTTTTAGCCTATTTGAATTTGAATAGTTCTACTAGAAATATTTTATAAATAAATCTGCTATAAGAATAGTGTTTGGAAGCTCTCCTCGTGCATCTAAATACGATTTAAATGAACTATGATTTGAAATATGTAGCGTTATTCTTCCAGCCACACTAGTGAGGGTGCTCCTAATGTGTGTGTATATATATATATATATATGTGTGTGTGTGTGTGTGTGTGTGTGTGTGTGTGTGTGTGTGTGTGTGTGTGTCTGTGTGTGTGAATGTTTGCTTATGTTAGTAAGATACATTATCTGAAATACTTTTTGCCACACCAACGATAAAAGAGTTTCACACATTTTCTGGTTTATCAAAAACACACGCACATGATGATAAACTTCGAAATATTTTATTCGACTCAGTTATGAACTAGTGCATATTCATTTGAAAATGAATACAAGCATGTATCCATTCTTCCTTCAGACAAAATATCTCCCTACACACAATTTCAGACAAGCACACACTAAGATATTTGTCCTCATATTTAGGTGAGTGAATTTCAATCATTTCTTTTAAGACATTTTTCCAATAAACAGCAATATATTTTTAGACTTACAAAATAAAATGTTTCCATTTAATGTTACCTATTCTTTCAGAAACTAAATAACTCTGAAACAATTTATTAATTTCCAATTACAAGATATATAACTTTGATTTTTCGTAAGATCTTTTTCATAGGCTTAGAGTATGAAAGTATTGTCAAGAAAATGTGTTTTTATGAAGTGATCAAAAATATGATAAAAATGCTGTGCACAGCTGAAGATGCAATATTTCGTTAAGAATCAGTTTTGACTTTGTAGACTTCAGCGCAGTTCAGCAAATTCATTTTGAATTTAGTTTATTCTGTATTTTCTTCTTATTATGCAATCATTGTTACTCTAGTTTCAGTGTCAGCGATTCTAATCATTGCTCAATATCTTAACTGTTTTCAGTAATAATTCCTCGGTACGGTTTCCTGTTTTCAATCGATTTCTATTTCGAGTCTTTAACTGGCACTTCGATACCATTAACAACTCAACATACATATCTGTCATCAACATTTTTCTTATTTTAAATGGTGATAACCCCTAAGATTTCACAAACACTAACAATCATTTTTTTATAAATGTTTATTCTTGCACTTTTGTACCAAGAAAACATAAAATTTTTGAATACATTATTTCCTTCTATTCTGCACGGCACACGCTTATTTGATAACAATTGTTATTGGATTAGTGCACTATGATCATCTTCTGTGTACAATTATTCTTCTCGGTAATTATAACTTTCTGGTAGAACCTAAATTTGAATTGCTTCGTCTGTTTAGCAGTTGTAATTTCAGAAAATCATCGCTGTTTTAGTCAGCAGTTTAATTTGGTATAAAAAATAATTATTCCACACCATGTGCGATGATTCAGAATCTGTTGTGGCGCCCGGTTCACACTCCACCCACGTCTATTGAACAGGTTAAGAGGCTCATCCCTTGTTCCCTGTTTAGGAAGTGGTTTCCGGCGTTCTCTTTTCCAGTCTTCTCACTTTGTTTTTTGTTTTTTTCAATTGAAGTAGATAGATCTATCTATCGCCCGGTTCACACTCAACCCACGTCTATTGAACAGGGTAAGAGGCACATCCCTTGTTACCTTTTAAGGATGTGGTTTCCGACTTTCTCTTTTCCAGTCTTTTCACTATTATGTAGCCCCTGCACATTAGTAGCGTTACCGCCTTGCTCGGGGTGATACGATTAAAAAAATATACCACTAATCCACACGACAGAGTACCAGATTAAGGATCAATTAATACATATTTTGTTTATATCTTTACGCAAATAATTTGAAAATTTTGTTTTTTCAATTTATTTATCTTGGATTTATACTATTTGTTTTATAATTTTAGTTTTAATCCTATTAAGAAAAATCAAGTTTCTTAGTGAATATTTCCTAGTAAAATACATAAAAAATGATTTGAATATTTGTTTTTCTGATGCCAGCTTTAGTTTATGATACCCTAGGTCACTGGCGCAAAATTTACACTTAAATTTAGATTTCCACAGCAATTAAATCAGTGTGCAAATGTTTATTCTGCTTACAATCACTGAATAATAGTTCTGATTTCAATAAGAAAAATAATTAAAATCATAGTATAATATATTATGAATTGAACTTCTATCACGGCTCTTCTAAAATCTCCAACAACTACTGACAATACATCATTAAATGTATATATCAGTCAACATCAGAAAAAGAATACGACATCCAATTTCATTCAGTCGCTCTGTTTCACCTAAAATCATTTATGCTGTATTGTATAAATTATCCATGGCTATAAGAGTTCTTAACATAAATGGTTATTCGGAATATTCCTTATTTAGACTGAAGGCTTTATTTCGTCACTGTTGAGTAAAATTCTCAAATTCACGCAAAACAAAATCTCCTTTAAATCAACCAGCACTATGACAGAGGCATTCTCTGGTAACTCAATCACTTTAATGCCATACATGATTCACGCTTTGAGCGATCGTCTCGAAATAGATATAATTGACTGGGCAGGAGATTATCCAGCGGTAGGTTGACATTGCTTTCTGCGGTAGACTGGTTGCCAGCCAAGGCTATATAACCCAATCTGTCCTGTTATTTAACCCATAACTGGAAGGAAGAGACGGATAAATACCTTTCTCAAGGGTATCTGCTTAATTGATTGCAAGGAATTCAAATGGAATTCGAACTTGGCACCCCGGTGTTGCGTTCCCAGTCGATTGATCGTCTGAGCAGAGAGTGTTCGCCTGCAGCCCACAACCCACAACCCGTACAAGTATCACCGACATTTTCGAAGTAAGTCGCGAGACAGACCGACTACTATTTTTAGGTACCACCACAGTTTTGGACATTCGGCTTGACGCTCTTTTAAGCCATGTAACCTTCAAATCTAAACAACAGGAAAACGCCACATCCATTAGCGAATAAAGGCGGAATTTGCTGTTGGAGAAGATAAAACAAACCGTCTTTTTTATGTTCGTGAGCGCAACACAGATGAATTGTTTTTAGTCGATACTGGTGCTCAAGTGAGTGTGATACCACCCAGATTAAGATTTTCCATAATAACATCGTCATATAACTTACGTGCAGCTATCGGCTTGCAAATCCAGACTTACGGCCAGGTCTCATTGACTCTCAACATTTGATTAAGGAGCGCTTTTTAGTATTTTTTTTTTACCTTGGTGGACGTAAAATTCCTAATACTCGGGGCAGACTTCCTAGCGGATTACAAGCTAGCTGTAAACATGGCGAATCACACGCTAATAGACCAGACAACAATCATTACATACTCAAGCATTACCTCTCCACTAACATCTACTAAAATATGTGTTGCTTTGGCAGAAAATAATCCACTCCAACATGTACTGGATAAATTTTCAACACTTTCTCTACTCCTCACATACACTGAATCAGTAAAACATAAAGCAGTACATAAAATACAAACAACCGGAATGCTATTTTCTTCGCCGCCACACAGACTCACGCCTGAAAAATATAACACAGCACGTGCTGAGTTTCAGCACATGTTGGATCGGGGCTTAATTCGCCCTTCTTCAAGCCCTTTCGCATCTCCACTCCACATGGTACCCAAATCACAGGAAAGGGCGTGGGGACCCTGTGGAGATTATAGACGTTTGAATGCACAGGCAATTCCTGACAAATACCCTGTGCCAAACTTCACAAATTTCGCCATCTCGTTACAACAAGCAAGGATTTTCACTAAGATCGACTTAAGAAAAGCTTTTCTCCAGATCCCAGTGGCCGAAGAAAACATGCATAAAACTTCCATCACAACTCCTTTCGGTTTCTGTGAATTTCTCCGAATGCCTTTTGCACTTCAAAACGCGACACATTCATTCCACTGCGTGGTTTGTCTCACACGTTTGCATATATTGATGATTTACTAGTCGCAGGTGCCAACATGGACGAACACGTGTTTAACGTCACACAAGCTTTTGAGCGTTTAGAGCATTTCGGATTGAAAATCAACCCAGATAAATGTGTGTTTGCTGTGCCTAAACAGAGTTTCCTTGGTCATGAAATCTATAGCACTGACATCACACCTATCCCAGATAAAGTCAAAGCCATCCAAGAGGTTTCACGAACAACAACGCTTCAACAATTTTGACGTTTCTTAGGACTGATAAATTACTATCGTCAGTTCATCCTTAACTGTTCCCATATCCTGGCACCTTTGACCAACCTACTTCGCAGAAAAGGGTAAACGAAACGCGAAAATAAATCTGTCAGACGAAGCACTTGCTGCCATTATCCAATCAAAAAATGGTTTAGCAAATTCCACCAAATGAACTATTTGCGTGATGACGATTCAGCACAACTTTCACTAACTACCGATGTCTCATCAGAAGCAATAGGAGCTGTTTTACACCAGCACACGGAGAAAGAGACTACACCTATTTCCTGTTTCTCTGTCAAACTAACTAAAACACTAAAATATACAGTACATTCTCACGGGCGTTATTAGCAATTTACATTTCAATAAAACATTTTCGTCACATTTTAAAAGGCCGAGGCTTTAGAGTTTTTACTCACCATAAGCGTTTAATTTTTGCTCTTCATGCAAAAACAAACAAGTATAATCCCCGTAACTACAGGAACCTAGACTTCATCTCACAATTTACAACAGACATTCGGTATGTTAAAGGAAATGACAACACCGTCTCCGATACCTTTGAAGAGCGCCATTACTTAACGCTGTTAAAGAAAAACTAGAGCTCGAAAATATCACCGACGCACACCAAGGGGAGACGAATTTGTTGGATTCAGTGTAAGATTCGTCTTTAAATATTGGGCAACTTCCCGTACCCCTCAGTGACAAGTCAATTGCATGTGATGTCAGCACTTCTCATCCCAGACCCCTAGTTCCTGTTGGAATGAGAAGACAAATCTTCGACCATTTTCATTCTATATCTCACCATGGCCGAAAACTGACGACCAAATTTATTTGTGAACGTTTTGTCTGGCCAAACATGAATGTCGATGTCAAGTACTGGATTCAGTGCTGTCTTGTTTACCAGGGTACGAAAATACATCGGCATACTAAATCCCCACCAGGGAATTTAACTACACCTGACAGTCTTTTTCTCAGATTTAGTGGGTCTGTTACCCGAAGTACACGGACACCAGTACATCCTTACTATCATTGATAGATTTACGCTGTGGCCTGTTGCCATCGCACTTCAATTAACAAGCAACGAGTCTCTCGCTAAGGCGATATTGAAAGACTGGATTTCTGTCTGTCGATACCCATCAGCAATAACGACAGAACGCGGTCCTCAATTTCATTCTACGTTATTTAAGGAATTTTATAATCTTCTTGGGGCCAAGCACATTTCAACCACAGCTTATCACCCATGTGCCAATGCATTGTAGAACGCTTCCACTGGCAAATAAAGGCTGCGTTAACTGCATCCAACTTTGACAACAACCAATACTGGATGGAGAATTTACCATTAGTTATGTTATCACTTCGATCTTTGTTTAAGGAAGATCTACACTGTTCATCCGCGTATTTTGCGTTTGGCAAACCGCTAGTATTGCCAGGGCAATTTCTGACCGGGAATTCATATCACTCGTAAAGGACAAAAAATCCTCGAAGGAACAAATCTAACCCTAATAAGCTTAAGGACGTGAACAATTTTCACTTATAAAATTATTAATCAGTGACATCACTTGGCAGAGATTAAAGTTTCAGATTCTCAATTTTAACATTTGAAAAGACGATAGCAGAATTCATTTCTACACTGACCTCTCTTAGTATTTAAAACATTCAAATATAAAAATATTTTGTACTCAAACTCAAACATATGCATAAACCATTGTTGGTATGCAATTACATATGAAGACAATAATGAGAGTGTAGAATAGGTGGAGAGACGTCCTAATTTTCTGCAGAATCGTTTAGTATCTGTATTTTCAAAATGAAAATGAGCATAATAGGAACAGACCGATAAAGAATATACCATATATCAGAATATTCATATGAAATATATTAAAATTTAATGAATAAGGTCAACTAGAAACTTCAAGAGAATACACGTAAATGAATCTGAAAATGATTATATAAAATCAGAATTCGGTGAAAACGGCTAACGGTGGTCATTCATTGAAAAATTTGTATGTCATTGATAACTAAAAATAGGGCGCGTAATATCAAAACATATATACAAATTCCTTCACAAATTTTGAATCAGAAAGTATGAAGCATACTGTCTGCAAGAATGGTTTCTCTCATTGAAATAAAGGATGCAGGTTCGATAAGTGTTTTTATTTTTAAGTCGGGACTGTTTGTTATTAAATTTCATGTTTAAGAAATAAAAAGTGTATAGCTAATAGCTACGCACTAAAAACACATTTAATCTAATTATATATATATATATATATATATATATATATATATATATATATGTGTGTGTGTCCACACACACATATACATACATACATATATATACGTGTGTGTGTGTGCATCTGTGTGTCTGCAAATATAAAAATTAACCTTGAGCTCAGCATTCTGCGGCGACCTTCCTCAGGAGTAATATACTGAAACAGTCCAAGCAAACTTGAGTAGTTGGTGACTCCAACTACTCAAGTTTACTTGGACTGTGGAGGATAATCATGTGAAAGTATCTTTGTGTATGTGATTTTTATATGCTTGCGTGCGTGTCAGTATAATCACGTGTGTCTCTGTCGTTTACTCTCTCTCTCTCTTTATATATTATATATATATGTGTGTGTGTGTGTGTGTGTGTGTGTGTGTGTGTGTGTGTGTGTGTGTAACTATGCTTGTACCAGCATACTTGCTCAAACAGATACGTATGTATATTGAGCTTACATATGTTTATAAACTGACTGTGATTACTAAATTTACATCTGTGTACGTGCACCACCGCGTGAGTGTGTGTGTGTGTTTGTGTGTGTGTGTGTCTCTGTGTCTGTCTGTCTGTGTGTGTTTGCGTGTGTGTGCGTGAAATCCTGTATAGAATATACAGGATAAACAAATATACGCATATTCAAATTGTATCTAATGTTATTTTTTTGCGCCAGGGACAGGCCGCTATATACACACATAGGTTCGGGTGTCATATCAGCAATACTTGAAGTATCTTGTGATGTCTCGGGCTATTTTCTAACATGGGTGAATATTTTGACAACACGGTAACAGACTACAGACAACATGGCGACGAATCAGCAACACGCGACAAGAAAATAGCGGTCAATCTAATGATTGTACACAGAGTGAGGGAAAGAACGAAGTGAATGACATGTGTGATCTTATTATGTTATTATTCCAATACATTTCAACCGAATTCACTAGTTTCATGGCGTTCGCATCAGACTCTGTGTCTCCTCCATCAATTGGGCAGCAACTGAAGAGCTTACCATTTCGTTAGTGTCGGCTGAAACTTTCGCATCATTTGTTGTATATTTATGTTCAAATAACGCAAGCCGATAATAAGTTAAATAAAATTCTTTTGAAGGTACCTGCACAGTGTTTCTAGAAGAGTTTTCTGTCTTAAAATATTTCCATTATATGCAAATATAACTTAGGATGGACTTGAATATTTATAATTGGAAGCATAGACAGTTGCCAGGAGTGTGTGAGTGGAGGGGGTGTCATTGACGGCAAAATGAATACTGAGTAAGTTGTGAAGTGAAATTTGAATTTAATTATATTGTTCCATCTACATTATGGCCCCTTTATTTATCTGGATATTCACACTATCAATAGAATATATTTTGTTTCCTTTCTCTCTCTCCTCACACACACACACACACACACACACACACACACACAAACACAAATACATACATACACACACACACACACACACACACACACATATATATATATATATATATATATATATATATATATATATATATATAAAAACTCTTTTTTTTTCCTCAATATATGATATTGCTCTGGATAATATCCATTAGGCCATCTATTTTTTTCTATTAAATATTTTATACTAATTGGATACATTTTGGGAGATGTTCTTCCCCGTTTTTACGGTTATAGCATATATATATATATCCGCAGACAGATCGGATTCGCTGTATCCCAGCTCATCAGTACGATTATATATATATATATATATATATATATATATATATATATATATATATATAAAAGTTATATTTATGCAGTAAATAGTCATCGGAAAAAAAGTTTCATATTAAAGAACGGAAAATAACTGGCTTAGTTTTTTTCTTTATTATTCTTTTCCTTGTGTTTTTTTCCATTCTTTTTCATAAGAGGTCGGTACTCGAATTTTCTTATAAACTTTATCTCGTTCAATGAAATCGATTCTTCATAAATAGCTAGATAAGAAATTTGCGAACAAAAAGATTTACCAAATGACTATCATTTGATATCTTAAGTCTTTACACAAAACATAGAACGTTCTGGACATCAATTCTTCCCTATTGCTGTGACGGTGTTTCTTTTCTATAAATATTTTGACGGCAATTTTTCTATTGAAATCTTTATTTTATCGTGTTCGCAGTAATTGTACTGTTAGTTTGACAATAATGTTTCATTTTTTTTTTTTTTTGCTGTGGAAATGGCCTGAAGACGAGTACGATTATTGGCATTACACAATATAACAACACTGCTTTTATCTTCTTTGCGACATTTCTTAATACATTTTTTAAATTTTCAAATGCATCCATTGCAAATCCAATACTCGTTCGGATTTTGGTGTTGTTTCTTTCATTTCCCGCATATTAAAATTTTAGAACTTATTTAAATGTGATATCTTCAAAACTTAGTTTGAGTTTTTGGCTTCATTTAATTATATTCATCCATAAATTATGTCTTCTTTAATTCATGTGATTCATTTTTTCGCACATTTCTTCACTGATATCTTAGGCACTGTGTTTCTCTTGCTGTATCTGCCATAATGAATATGTAATCAGATCATTTTATTAATTTTACACCTACCGGTAATGAATACTTGTATGGTCGCTATCAACCATAGCATATCCTCCTTATATATTCATACTATAATGTATAATAATTTCTAGGATAGGAATTTAATTCCCATCCGTATACAGGCGTTTTCCACGAAGTCCCTAAATTATGATAATTTTTAATATTCTTCCATAATTTATCGTCTTTCATATGACATAAAAATGATCCCTGTCGAAGCATATCAAAGGATTTTTTATAAACTATAAAATATAAACGTACTTATTTCTGCTTTTCTTTTGCTCACTTCGATATCATTCTTGTCATAAATATTACCTTTTATGATTCCTTTATAAAAACTGTCTTGTTTCTCAACTATTTCAAGTCAATATTTGTCTATATTTCTGAGATGAATTATTTTAATGTTTTGCACTATTTATGTATTTCGAACTCATCGTTCTTTCCATATTGACGAGGTTTCGGCCGTTGTACGCCCCGAATGTCTTCAGGTGACTGGAATTTCAAAGTGAACTTTTTATTTCGTTCAACAGGGTAGAGTGTTTTAGTTCTATGAGTCATCTCTCTTCCAAATATCTCAGTATCATTTTTCTCCCTTTCACTCAACACTATAATATTTTGTTCACTTCTGCTTTAGCTTAACAATAGCAGAGCAAAGGTGAACCAATAATATATAAAATACTAAGGAATACAATTAGGGAAATAGAAGGATAAGTTAAAAACAATTAAGATAGCAGAACATTGCGACTGATATTGCATTTAATATTTTGGGATAAACAAATTATCTAAGAAATTAAAAACCAGAAATGGAGAAACACGGGAGAAGATTACCATAGAATGTCCGTAACATAACATTTCCGCTACAAAAATGATGAAACATCGCCGAAAATTTAGTATTAATTAGAAATAAAACTAAATAGAGTAGTGGATTGGTATGTGATGACTGTCCTTCAAAATGGCAGTGAATGCTGGAAAATACCATCAAATATGAAGGAAAAAACTTGAAGCTACTGAAATGTCGTTATACAGGAGAATGCTGCAGATATCATGTATTGAGCATTTGAGCGATGATGATGTTTTAGAAAGGATGGAAAGTTTGCTGATGTAAAAAAAATCAAATAAAGAAATCTATTTTAATAAAAAAAAACAAAGAAAAAAGATTGCAATGGGAAAAAATACATGAAAGCAGTGCATTTTACAGAAAAATCAGGGATCACACTCGATGGGCCCGATGGATGGGCGCAAGGATGGGTTTGCAAGCAACATGACTTAAGAAAAAATTTTAAATGCCAACGTTGCGGTGGTGGGATCATGATATGGACTAGGATTATTGGTAATGAATGAGCTCGTGGGTCCATTTAAATTAAAAGACGGTGTTAAAATGAATTCCACAAGTTACGCGCAAATACCCTTGGGAAAGGTATTAATCCGTCTCTTCCTTCCAGTTATGGGTTAAATAATAGGACAGATTGGGTTCTATAGCCATGGTCGGCAACCAGTCTACCGCAGAAAGCAATGGCAACCTACTGCGGGATAATCTTCTATCCAGTCAGTCATGTCTCTTTCCAGACATGATCGCCCAAGCGTGTATCACGTATGGCACTTAACTAACTAACTGTGATTATCTAGATAAATATTTCTTGATTGGTTTGATAACCAGACTTTACCCAAGCTTAGATCTATGATCTTTAAGCAAAACAACGCATCAAGTCATGAATCCTGGTTGAAAGAAAAGGTATTTGTTGAAGAGTCTCTTATGGACTGGTCTTCAAATAGCTGTGACTTGAATCACATTGAGAACCTGTGGCGCATTCTCAAGAGAGATATTTATTCTAATGCATGGCAATTTAGCGGCAAATGTGACTTAATTTTGCTGCAAACAATTTACGAGTCGCTAAATTTGCAAATCTAACATCAGATATTGACAATAGGCTGATAAGATATTTTTTGTTAATATATCTTTTGTTTTAAAAAGAAATGTTCTTTTATGTATTTCCTTTAAGGAATTGACGAATTTGTTCTAAAGACTTTTAATATTATTTTTTACATTAGTTTTACAAGGTATAATAATGTAAAAGTATCAAAATAAATAGTTGCAAATACACTACTGACGGTCAGATTAATCTGTTTTGTCAACTTAATAATTTTTTTCCAACCAAAAACAATACATTTCTCTCTCAGTATATATCTAATTTAATAATACTGAGTAGAATTTAAAACACCATAATAGGACTTTTATCATTAAAGACGCAACTCTTTATACAAATTCAGGACTTGCATATAATCTCTAGACGCAGTTTATAATGCTATATTTTAAAAAGTAACCAGGAAAAGATTATCATGGGGAAAAATGTACACAAAATTCAAACAAATTGTTGTAATACCTAACATATTAAAAATGCGAGTATTAAGGGAGTTTCAAGGATTAAATTTGTATCTTGTTTGAGTAAATATTTTTATGAAGTGGCCAGAAATTTGTAAACACAAAAAGCATTTCCATTAAAACCTATTGTCAAATTGCTGCAATAAAAATTTTATTAAATTTTTCTTCTGTTCGTATCTTTCTTTTATCTCTGTATATATAATGTTTAAAGCTGCTTGAACATTTTAAATATCCGATTGTTTTCAGCTATTCGTTTAGCCATTATAAATGTTTTATATGAATATCTATAGTGGTGGAAATATTGGCATATTTTGTTATTTTTAGGAGTGTTTTTTTCTGTTATAGTGTAAATGATACACCTCTGGTAGCACAAATGAACAAGTCTCGACGCTTTAATAAATAATTTTCCTTAGTCTTAAAAAACCTTGAAGTCTTCTTTCTTCAGATGATGTCTTTCAGACATTACGGTGAGTCTTCAATTTATAGCCTAGAGAAAATGGGATAAAACAGTGGCAAGGATGATCGAAATTCGTACGAGTTGTAACAGGAGAGACAAAAGATCAATACTCATGTAATTTGACTGGAATTACAAGTATATAGAAACTCATACAACTCATATTTTGGAAAAATAAAACTTTTGCTTCAACGCACAGAATCAGTGACAACGAGATGTTGAATCACGGTTTTTTCCTTTTCTCTTTTTGTGTAGAAAAAATGGACAGTAACAATTCTGGCAATTATGGAGGAAACATTGTCTTCTCTGGTATAAATTCAACAAATCAGTAATAACATCTCCTGTTGTTAGACATCCAGAAACAGTAATAAAATTTGATTGAAATTGTACGGGGAAAACAAAAGAAATCACAAATCCTTTTACTTACGTTCGCAAATAACATATCGGAATTTGCATCCAATCCAGATGAGGGAATGACATTTGCTGTCTATTTTCGAAGATGGGATAAAATTTGTACAGAAGAATCCAGTGACTGGGAAGATGAAAGAGAAAAAAGCCTTTTTTTATAAAGTTAGCACTGGTAGAAAATGACAAATTCTGACAAAACACTACAAACTTTTCTAGGAAAAATCTCTTTATTTAGCAATATTTGGAAATATTTGAATTAACCGAAATATTGAATATGGTGGAATTGTTAACAACGATTTTCTAAGATTTGTTACCGGCGAAAAAATTTACGTAGTTATAGGGGAGAAACTGTTTAATTAAACTATAACAAAATAATAAACTTACGCTACAGGGAATATCAAACAAATGTCAGGAAATCCTAAATCTGAGCCGTGATGCAGATAAAATCATGAAAAAGAATGTGCATACATACAAATGAAGTGTGAAAAAAGTCTAAATGTATTTTTTATATATAGAAGCTTAAATCTAGGAGACAACTGTCCCTTCAATATTTCAAAATTCTACAAAATGTTAAGATATATATTGCTATACTGTAAAGATTAACCACGAAAAGATTATTACAGGGAAAAATGTAAACAATATTCACACAAATTGTTGTCATACCTAACATATAAAAAATGCAAATATTAAGGGAATTTGAAGGATTAATTTTTTATTTTGTTGGAGTAGATAGTTTTACAAAGTGGCCAGAAATATGTAAACGCGAAAAGCTTACTATAGTGGGTGTGACACGATAACTAGACATATATGTATTTTATTATAATAGATTAAAATAGAAAATAGATTAGAATAGAAAATAGTTTAAAAACATATTTAACAAAAGTGAAAAAGAAGAGAAAAAAATAAATCAACGCTTTTTCTTTTATGTGGAAAATTGTCCTCCGGTAAATATTTGACTCAGTGATAAAGGTCAGCGGGTAGGTTTTCGATGACCCGGTCAAAGGCTGTCCTTTACTGTATCTTGACCACACATTAAGCCTTTTCCGGCGGAAGCCTTATTAAGATAAAAAAAAGATAACTGAAATTTCAGACTTACAGTCGCCGGTGTTTGTCACCGGTGGTCTAGAGCATTTCCGGATTTCCGGGTTTCTGGTCAGTTTTAGATAAATTCAGGTGTTTTTTCCGAGTTCAGTTAAGTTAGGAGAGAAGTTAAGGAGAAGGGGAGTCCGCCGGGTGCGAGCTTGAAGTAAGGATCTCCGTTCGTCTTGTTTCGTTCAGTTTGGGTTTGTTGATCTCCATTAATTAGAGTTAGAGCTGTGTGTCACATTCGCCTGCCCCAACCGACAAGGCTAACTCTAAACGAATAAAGCATCCTTTTCAACTCATCCAAATTGTGGAAGTTCGTTCCTTATAGTCAATCATGTACCCCCAGCTGTCCGGCCGACATTTTCAACAAACTCCCGGCAACATCACAGCGTGGAGAACGGCCGCCGGAGAAATTGTTAGGACGGACCGTTGGGGTGTTACATATGAGAGTGATTTTTTTTACACGGACTGTTTGCAAGATATGTCATTCAGATACCACAGTCTCCAATAACAGTAAACAATTCCCTACTCACAAATTCGATTTCTGTAAAATGTTCTTGATTGAACATATTACTACTCCACCGTATCACCAAAGGACAAAGAGACAGATTGAACGATATTTGGGTACGCTTAAGGCAGTTTTAAAATAACCAATATTGAAAAATAATCAAAATGCACTGCAAAAGATTGAATACATGTGATAGAATTATGTTTTCATTAAAATAAATTGCACTGAAATAAAGGCCAAAAATATAGAATAAATATTTAAGGATATTTTAATTGTGAAATTCTTTCATGTTAAATATCAAAGTTACTTCTGAATAATTATTTCTATTCACAGACTTTTTTTTCTCGGTTATACACTTTGGAATTTAATCTATTTTATCATAAACATACCCTAGAAATTGCGAGAAAATTTCCAGAAATTCAGTCTCGTATATTTTCCTTGCAGATTTTATCAAGAGAAGAACGATAAGAAAATTAATGCAGTACTAACAAGATATATCAGCAACAACTGATAAAATTTAATTCAGTTTATTCAAATATAGTTGTTGGACTGTACAGGTAATTAGGGACATTTGATCATTGAAAGATGGCTCATAATATCCTTTACATACACCATGAAACAAAAAAACATCAGAGAAGTTTATTAAAAATAAAAAATAAAATTAGCAATACTTGGAGACAATTTAGTGCAGACAACAGATACAGAAAAGAAAATGCAGGACTTTCTCTAGAAGTTAGCTAGAGAAACCGAGACGAAAGAAATGCACATAGACTTATAAATAAATTTAATGTGTGGTGATCAGCAAAAAAAGAACTCAAAATGCCAAATTCAGTTTGGAAAAACTAAAATACAACAATTATAAAAAATAAATACATGGATAGCTTTCTGACAGTGGATGGAAATGCATCGTTAAGATCTGAATATGCTTTGTCACGGCCAAAGACACATTTCCAATGCTAACCAGAGTACTGAGAGACAGGAAAGTCTAATTGGATACAAGAAAATAGGGCTATATTGCTATGTGATATCTGTCTTTTACATGGCAAATAATTTTGGACGACGCCTTATAAATGAAAAATAGGTTTTAGGCAGCAAACAATGTGGTTCTACTGAAAGATGCTGAGTATTACATATACTTAGCATATGCGCAATTTTGTGATATTGAAGTTGATACAAACGGAAACGCTATTAATTAACAACAGGAGAGGCAGCCGAGGCTCCTGGGACACGTAACAAGGAAGAAATGTCTGCAGAATTTGATAATCACAGGACAGATGGAGGGAAAGGGTGACGGAGAAAAAGCGTGAGACATATTTGATAGGTGTTAACGGGTGGTGGAATTGGGTTTGGGAGCGATATCAAATGGAAATATTTACGAGCGACAAGAGACAGGGCTAAGTAGAAGTCTATGATCGCCAACGACCTGAAGGTACTCGGCACATGAACAAGAACATCTTAAGATACTAACGTTGTCAGTATCATAGATACGCTTACATACAAATTTTTCTGGTTTTCCAATCGATGAATGTGAAAAAAGAGAAAAAATATAATTGAACGTCTGCTATGTCCTAAAGTAAAAGAATGCTTTACAGGAAATGACACGATTTTGTTCGAGAGGTAATTTTTCATGGAAATTGTGCAGTTTCGAAAGCATCAAATCACGAATATCTGCATAAATATCTGAATTGTTTCACTGTTCTGGATTATGTCCACCTGACTCACTTTTTAACTTATAATTGCCTGAATCTTCCAAATTTGCTCAAAGGTATTAATTGATTTTTCAGTTTCTATTTGAAGTAAATTATTCAAATTATTCAAATAAATTAATTCTCAGATTTTGTTCTGAAGATTTAGTAAGTATGCATTTTATTGTACATGACTCTCTGCATGTTCACGCGAAATACGCGTGTAATAAAACTTCGTCAGCTATTATCAGGTAACTTTAATAATAGTTTTGCAACATATATAATTTATCCCTGTTTTTTTATTCATTACAGGGATATGCGAAACATAGTTTTTTTTTTTAATCATCTCACCACATGAGGTTTGGGTAGATGGGAAGAGCGTTTGATAGAATGGGAGCAGGTTAATGTGTTAGGAGGTGTCTATTGACCTTACATTTAAACTCCTGGAGATTGTAGCCGTCGAGGAAGCAATCGTGTGGAAGGGAATTCCACAGTCGGGAAGTGCGAGGAAAGAAACTGTTGGAGTAGAAGTTGCGTTTGCATTTTATCGGTTTCACTGTAAAAGGGTGGGACCTAGTTGCTAATCTAGTATCTAGTGCAAATAGTACGGCTATTCTGAGAAAAAGATATGCTATTGCAATAGAAGAGTACGTCGATCACCATTTCTCTGATATGCAGGAAAAACTATAAAGAAATATTCAACAATAGAACATCAGGGAATTTTTTTCTAGTAGGAAGGTCTCCAATTCTATTGCAGTAATCGAATGGTAGGACAAAATCATTTCAATCACAATATAAAAGTTTTGATTCATGTTGCTATACGGATTGCGATAGGTATGTTATCACAGTATTGTATTCCTAATTTGCGCATGCGCGTAATTTTTCTTTTTTCTCGACTGCACTGTAAAATAATTTAGTTGACATTTTCTGTAAGGAAAATATTACCATGACACAATAATCACTCCACCAGAAATTTGATAAAGACATGTTCTACTGTATGCATTCAGGTCGGAAGCTCGTAGACAAATATTCAAGTGTTCGGTGTCAATCTGGGGACAATGCAGAAGATCCTAAAAGAGTTGAATAAGTTAAATTGTTATTACGACGATTAATGATGGTCACGATATGCTTCACTAATCTCCCCACAAAAATATCAGATTCAACACGGAGTTCTCATTAAGCGTTCACCTATATCAAGAAAGTGACTGCTAGAAAACTCTGTGTCCGTCACCAAGCTGCACAATCAAAGGAACCTGTCAAACATTTTTTCAATCACATTACCACTTACATGTGGCCGACTAACTCCGCAGAATTTAACGCATGTGAGTATTATGTATGTCGCGCAGTTGACCAAGAGACGAACGAAAATCGTTGTAACACAAACGATTAACTGAAGGCAGACATTTATCAATTAAAAAAGAAGGAAACAGTACAGAAGAGATGCAGGGATCCTCTGGAGGCCGTGGTTAAAGTCAATGGTAATATTCTTGAATTAAGTTACTCTTTAGTAGTTCAATACACTTTTGTGTAACGTTGTTAAATATATCTGTAAAAATTATATGTCAGAGTTATTTTCAATTTTGAGTCATTTAGATAAAAATTCACCAATTGCCTATTGATTTTTTAGGTTTGATTCAAAAAATAATATTCAAATTGATAAATTTGCATAAATCTGTACGTATTCATTATATCTGCCCTTTTATGATATTTTTCGTTGAATTTATATGTTTTTAAAGTTAATTTAAAGAAATTAGTTGCGTCTCTTACACCATGAGTTTAATAATAATGAACCCTCTATTATATTCTTGTTTTACTGTTTTTTATCCTACCATGATTTTTTTATTCTTTTCGTTTTTTAGGTTTCGGTATCAGCCGAAATTTATTATACATTTAATAAATCAATATATACATACATATTACAATCATTATTTGCAAAAAATATAAATTCTTGATATGATGGTTGCGTATCGCAAGATTGGTGTAAAATAAAATCGATCGCATTTCTATCTGTTATTTGCTGTATAAACTCTATAAAAATACACACATTTTAGGCAAATTTAAACGGATGGTAAGAAAATTCGGCGAAAAAAAGTCTGCATTAAGAGATAGGAATGTAAAGGAATCCTGTACAATGCGATTGCGCCAAGTTGTCAGTCAGTTGATACTGGGAAGTATAACTTGCAAATGGACGAATTCTAAGAAAACCCCCAGAATTGGCAAACAGGAGAGGTTGTAAGGGCCTCAAATTTGCTCGTAAAATTGGCATTGTGCTAAACACAAACGAAGTCCCAAAATCTAGAAGAAATAAATGAATTGTTGGAAAAATTAAAGTGTCTGTTTGTAAATAGGTGTAATTTTCTAAATAGAACTGGATAACATATTTGTGAGAAGAAAGATACTCAAATAGAAAATGCATGCAGTTAATATTTTTGGATGAGTAAAATGTACCAATACAATAATATTCGTGGTTAAATGATCAAGAGAGATAGTATTAGAATGCGTGTATGTATTTAAAAAGATTAATCAGTCTACTTCACTAAAAAAATCTGTGTTCCTTCCATTTTCTGTTTATTTGGTGACGGGGTGAGAAAAAGTTGAAACAAATAAAGAAATTGTACTGAGTGGTCTTTAGTTTTATTAGTCAGCTGAAGATGTTCTGTTGTTGTTGTTGGTGGTGGTGTTTTTGTTGTTTTCTTTGCGTGGGGAGGAAACGAAGAAATTAGGTGACCAGCTCCAGCAAGCATTGTCATTCGTTAAGTGTGAAACAAAAACTGACTGACGTCATAGATTAATTTGCTATTTCCCATCCAAACAGCATCCAGAATTTTACTTTTCACACTGCTTCTGTAGTTTGCATTGGACTGTTTTTTGTTTTTTTTTTCAAAATGTTTTAGTCCTTTGCATCCAATTTTACGAGTGTGCAATTATACCTTTTTCGTTTTCTTTAATTGCTAGATAATTTAAACATCACAAATATTTATTTGTGGAGACCCGACAAAAATTGTTGCAGTTTGGCTGGTATATGTTACCTCAACCTCTGTATTTCCCGAAATTGGACCTTGAATTTTCATTTGTCCATTTCCCATGAAACATTTCAGTGATAATAAAAAGGTTAATTCAGTGGATAACATAAAACCCGCCTTAATATATTAACACATATACTTCGGGAAGAAATAAATTTGAAGCTGAAGGAGAAATCGCGAAATGTTAAAAAAAAATGGTTCATATTTAGTTGAATAAATATTTAATGTCATACTTAGGTTTTGTGTATGAATTCCCTTTTAAATCTGAAAACCGAATACATAGATAGACACATACCCACACACACACACACAACACACACGCACACACACAACACACACACACACACACACACACACACACACACACACACACACACACACATATATATATATATATATTCCTTCTAAAAAACATTTCATTTTTACACACACTGACATTATTATTTTAGTTTTTAGATTAATTTTTTAATATCTTTATATATAATTCAAATGAGGCTATTTTATTTCTCATTATATTACGTTTTATTATATTAAGTTTCTGATTATATTATATTTCCGTTGATGTACGGCATTGAATAACAAAATATTTTGCCGTCAAAATCAATGTAGATCTTTGGAGTGTCATTGAAAATCTACTGTATTATGTCTCAAAATTATTATGGTGTATCTCTCTCTTTCTACACACACACACACACACACACACACACACACACACACACATATATATATATATATACATATATATATATATAATTTCTACACAGAAACACATATATATATTATTATTTTTATATTTTCATATTACTATATTTGCCATATATTACATAATATTATATTTTTAAAAGTTTTATACAATTAATAATGTGAGTTGTCATTACCTTACTGTTGACTGTTTTTAGATATTAACAAATCTTATATCAAAATGTGCCATCCATATGCCATAACATATCATAAACTGATCTATTCTAGGTTTTCTTGTTTGAACATACATAAGATTACACAAATCTAATGTTACAGTCTCTAATATAGTTAAGCCATCTAACCTGATTCATTTCGTGTGTCGTTTTCTTTTATTTGCAGTATTGAAGAAGCTGCACAAGATTTCGATTTCTCAGGCGTATTGCTATCGTTTCTGGAGGGAAATATTCATTGTTTCTAAGGAATTACAAAGATATTCATTATAAATTGATTCACTAACAAAATCCCATATGCTACGAAATTGTAACTTCAAGGCAACAAGAGGAGGGCGTTGAAATCTTTGGGGAACAAAAATGAGAAGTATAGCGACTGTAATATTAGCCATCATGAATAATCTTTTATCAAAATTATATGAATTATTCTTCGATGTTATTTAAAGCCTCATAAACTTTCGACGAGGATTAAACAGAAATACATTTTCTACATGATCTATTCATATGTCTGGTCACATCATGCTTTATAATGCATGGACCTGTGTTTTCTGGAGCGTTGAAAAATTTATTCTTGATTTTCTAATGTCTGGGTATTATTTACGAAGATTACAATTATACAATCCGAGAGACTGTATAGAATGTCAAAGAGGACAATAAAATGAAACAGTGGATACGGTAGGATGATATTCCTGTTTGAATGAAACAATTTCTATGAAATAACTAGATCACTCATCAATGGCATTAGGTATGTTGCTTGATCAACACATAATCACTCTGAATATGATAATATTATTCATCGTATAATTAATTTTCTCCTTTACAAAATTATTTCGTTATTTGTAAACTCTACACACAAACATACAGGAATACACACCAGACACCCACATATTTAACATTGTAAAAGGATAGGTCAAATGTTCTACTTTTCAAACATACAGAAAAAATATGGCTTGAAAGAAAAATTAAGTGATTGCCTACATATTTAAAAATATGATATAGCCACTCGAATTCAGTACATTTAGAGGGAGTGAAAAAGAAATGAAAACGTTTTAATAAGAATAAGTGAAAAAAAGGGTAATAAAAGAAAACCTCAAGGAGATATTTGGCAGAAACAGTAAAAATCAACTACACACATATTAGAAAAAGCACAAGAGTTAATGTTCAAAAACATTCACACAATTAAAACTAACATGTAACCCTAGAAACAGAGATGCTACGCATACCAACATCCTTAAACATAAATAAGCTAACTTAAAAATACTTTCTCAATATATATAAGAAATGTAAAAAAATAACACCTAAACTATCATGGCAAATATGGAAAATAATATCCGCTTATTTATAATAAACCAATACACGAATACCTTGTAAAATTATAGCGAGTATATCTTTTTATTTATTCAATTAATTTCAATTAATGTTTTACAAATAAAGTAATACTTGAAATAAAAGTCCAACGGAGGTTAGAATTGTTCATGACAAATAATGATGAGCTAAAAGAGATTAAATGTGTGGAAGCGTCTTGAAAGTAAGGGGATGTTCAATTTGAGGTTGCCGCTTCTAAGCTCAGTAAGTCAGTAAGTACTTTGAGGAATGTCTTTGAAGAGGTCAGTAAGTACTTTTGAGATAGGGAGGAGGAAAGAAAAAGTTCAGCATTGGAGCCACTCGACTTAAGTCATGTGAGAAACTAATCAGCACTTCAGTCTCCTCCGGTCTGTCTAACAATGCTTTGTCTCTGCTTTTTATATCTGCCTTTTGGATCAAACAGCTTGTTTTGGTTTTTCATACTTGAATTTGATTCCCGGCTTCCCATTGGCTGGTAAATAAAATTCACGTGGGCTCGCGAAATGGAAATTTGATATTTGGTTAATTTTTATTTTTCAACCGGAACATCTGCGCGAACTCGGATGCGCGCGAAGAGTTTTATTCATTTGCTTTTTGTTGTGAGAGAAACCAACATCCTTTTTCTCACTTTTGTTCGGTCGGTATCACCACATAACTTTCGTCCCAGAAAATTGAGTGGTATTTTGGTATCTATTGTCGCTTTTTTTCAGATAGTTTTTTTTTTGTTCTGTTTTGCTGTTTACTTTTACTTTTTTTCGTTTTCATTTGAAATAAAAATATGTGTTTTCTTTCTTCCATTTAGCCGTTCTACCGAATTTGTCTCCTCGGTATAAGAGGGGAGTATTCGAATCCCGTCTTTATTCGAAGGAATATTTTGGTTTTTCGGTTCCTGTTGAAAGGGATTGTTAGTGAATTTTTGTGGGACAAGCTATGGGTTATTTTGGTCATTTTGAATTTGCATTGCAGGGAAATATTCATATTTCGCTGAAAGTCCAAATTCTTTCTTTTTTGTTGTTGCTGTTGTTGTGGGAATAGCCATGGGTTAGTTAATTCTGATTTGTTGAAGTTTCTTCAGCGTTGTTATTTTGAGTTTGTATTACGGTAAATTTTAAAACTTCGCTGAAAGTCCAAACAAAATTTTTAATGCGTATGTATATATATATATATATATATATATATATATATATATATATATATATATATGTGATGAACTCATGCCGGGGAGACACTAATTTTATGGTTGGTTTAACGTTCTTTTAAATTCACAAGTGACTTTCCGACTGTTTTTGTTTTTCTCTTTTTTTTCAGTTTTTTTCCGTTTTTTTTTTTTTTTGCTTTTCCGTTTTTTTCTTTCAGTGTTTTTTCTGTTATTTATTTGATTTTTTGTTCATTTTGTTCTTTGTTCTTTTCGTTCTGTTTCTTCTTTGTTCTTATCGTTCATTATTTTCGTTTTTTCTTTCGTTTTCTTTTTCTTGTTTTTGCTTTTTTCTTTCTTTCGCTTTTTTTTCCTCTTGTATTTTTTTCTGTTCATCTTTTTCCTTTTCTTTTTCTTCATCATTAATTGTTTGCGCTGGGTGTTTATTTACTCTTCGACCACGTGTCAGGAGTTTTTAGTTGTGAGTCCGATGGCCGTTAAGTTTTTCATTTTGGTTCCGAAATGCTGGGAAAAATGTTCATTTTGAACTTTCCGTAAAATATAAATGTCGAAAGAGTAATTTATCTTTCAGTAGATGTTGTCCAATTTGGTGCCGGCGGACGTGAAGTTTTTCGTTGCTATGGTTGCTGAGAAAATGGGTTGGTGCGTTGCCCCGGAGAAGAGGTCTTTGTGTATATATATATGTCTTGAAAATCGACGTGTTGGTTACCAGTTTATCTGGGGAACTTCAGTTTCGCCGGTTTATCTGGTGTAACGTTGGGTAATACCAATTTATTTGGTGAAAATACCTTTGTGCGTGTTCATCACCAGTTTATCTGGGGAACGTCGGGGTATACCACTTTATATCGGGTATCTTATCTTATTTAGTTATTCTTCTTCTAGTAGTAGTAGAATTCTGTTCTAGCGAAGGGTAGTTGTATACCGTAGCAGACTAACGGAATTTGGCCTTGTGGGAAGATAGCCCACTATAATTCATAAAATGATTTCTAAAATCAAGAAAGGCAATTTGAGTATAAAATAATATATATATATATATATATATATATATATATATATATATATATATAATCAATTAATGTTACAGAAATAAAGTAATACTTGAAATAAAAGTCCAACGGAGGTTAGAATTTTTCATGACAATTAATGATGAGCTGAAAGAGATTAAAGGCTTTGGTGTGTAGAAGCATCTTGAAGGTAAGGGGATATTCATTTTGAAGTTGCCGCTTCTAAGCTCAGTAAGTACTTTGATGAATGTCTTTGAAGTGGTCAGTAAGGACTTTTGAGACAGGGAGCAGAAAAGTAAGAGGTCAGCATAGTAGCCGCTTGACTTAAGTCATGGGGGAAACTAATCAGCTCGTCCGTCTCCTCCGGTCTGTCTAACAATGCTTTGTCATCGCTTTTTATATCTGACTTTTGGATCAAACAGCTTGTTTTGGTTTTTCCTTCTTAAATTTGACTCTGGGCTGGTAAATAAAATTCACGTAGCCTCACGAAATGGAAATTTGATATTTGGTTAATTTTTATTTTTCAACCGAAACATCTGCGCGAACTAGAATGCGCGTGACGAGTCTTATTCATTTGTCTTTTGTTAAAAGAGAGCCACATCCTTTTTCTCGCTTTTGTTCGGTCGGTATCACCACAAAATACAATCAGTAAGCATGCAAATATACGCGTTTTATAAAACGCAGGAAATGTAACATACTTCATACGATTCTAATATTTAAGGAAAAAATTAAAACAACCAACACTCGAAATAAAATGAATAAAAAATCTAAACAAATTGACAATTTTATTAAATCATAAAAATCAACCAAATACAAATGTTTTTCTTAATCACAAGTAAATGTTAGAAAAATAATTATATACAACAAATACTCATATGATAAAAAATGATAACAAATTTAAAAAGATCATCACTATAAAATGCTACAAATGACCGTATTCGAATCTGTAACTATTTCTACTCAATAACCTCAATTGTGTTGTATTCTCAAAACTATTGCTATAAATTAAGTGTTACGAGTAATCGGTATAATACGGTGTATTACGGGAAATATCCCCTTGCATGTTAATAGCTTAGATATTTGACTCCATTTATTTCCTAAATGCTGGCGAATAGACGTTCCGAAATATCTAAAATAATTAACATATAAGCTCTTCTATGATTAAAAATGTAACCTGTAGCGATGCAGGATTTTGCTCATTAAACAAATAGGCATAAAATCGTTGAACATTTAGGGGTGATATTTAAATATACTATTTATATACAAATTTATAATGGAGAGGTAAAAAAACACGCTATTTGATATAATGTGTATAATTATTTTACTAATTCTTATATCTTCTAGGGATGGCAGGAATAGATCATTGAAATATTTTCTCCAGCAAAATTTATCAAAATTTGACTGGAACAGCTGACTACTAGCAATGCGCATTTTCTTGAGAATCTTTTCGTTTTAACATCCAACTACTATCGCTCACCTGCCTGAGTGTGTGCTTCTATTGTTGGATCGACATAAGAGTCACGTGAGAGAGAAGAACCCAGGTTAAGCGCGGTAGACCTCAGCGTTGCACCTGGGATGACCATATATTGAGGTAGGGCTCGCGTTATAATAAAAACCATAAACCCTTATAAGTTATATGCACAAATAGCTAAACTGAAAGGAAAAATATAAAAAGGATAATTATTTTGGATATACTTTCTGAATTATTTCGTTTTCTTTTCTTTCCCTATAAACCACGAGTTATTTATTTATATTTATTTTCGATTCAGTTGAAAAGAATTATAAATGGAATCATTTTTGCCAGAAGCAGATACATGCTTATATCTTATGTGTGTATTTAAACAGATCCGTTATGACTTTACTGTATTTATTCATCTTTTCAAATCTGCAGTAACGTTGCTGTTTATAGAAAGAGGGCTTCGAAATTGAGAGATGAGTGACGGGATATATGATTTTGTGTATTTTCTTTGTTTCGTACTTTTTTGAAGTGAAATTTCTGTAGAAAAGGCACCGTTTTTTAGAAGATAACACGCTGAGGTTATTGTGTACTATTCCAATCATCCACTTCCTGGTGAAAAAAAATTACACTGAGAATTTCCGTGTTTTTGCTTATCATATTTGTACATGATTCAGTTCAACGTGGATGTCCCTTAGATGCGATTCTTATGAGCTAGTGAAAATAGAAAGAAAGGCTTGCTATTCTTTGTGGCTAACGTGACAGCGAGAGTTTACTTGAAATATCCTGATAGATATTCTTCCCAGTGAAGTTTGGTCGCTTCTTACTTAGTTATTGTCAGGGATTTGTTCCAGAGACAATATCTGTTTTTAAGATATTTTATGCAAGAATCGTATCTATATAGCTGGATTAATTCACCATTGCCTGTTATGATTTAGAACCTTTAATACGAATGTAATTAGTGTAAGTTATGATAATTCCTCATTATATTCTTACATTAAGAAATATTACTGCAAATAGTCATTATCTGTAAAATTGTGAGCCATAATGGGATTTAGGCAAAATTATTTATTTACAAAAGAATAATTTAGCGACGCGCTGGAGCGTGTTAAAATTTTGAGACTATTATATTATTGAGTAAGTGATCACTAATATTTTTTCGAGTTTTGTAAACAGTATATTCCGTTCAATTTCCAAAATAATCAATGAAATTTCAATATTCCAATCTTCTCACTTTGTCTTTTTTTTTCAATTGGAGTAGATAGATCTATCTATCGTCCGGTTCATACTCCTCCTACGTCTATTGAACAGGTTAAAAGGCTCATCCCTTGTTCCTCGTTTAGGATGTGGTTTCCGCCTTTCTCTTTTCCAATCTTCTCACTTTGTTTTTTTTTAAATTGGAGTAAATAGGTCTATCTATCGCCCGGTTCCCACTCCACCCACGTCTATTGAACAGGTTAAGAGGCGCATCCCTTGTTCTCTGTTTAGGATGTGGTTTCCGCTTTTCTCTTTTCCAATCTTCTTACTTTGTTTTTTTTCAATTGGAGTAGATAGATCTATCTATTGCCCGGTTCCCACTCCACCCACGTCTATTGAACAGGTTAAGAGGCTCATCCCTTGTTCTCTGTTTAGGATGTGGTTTCCGGATTTCTCTTTTCCAGTCTTTTCAATATTACGTAGCCCCTGCACATCAGTGGTGTTACCCGCTTGCTCGAGGTGATATCATTAAAAAAATGCTACATCGTTTAGAAAAATACTCTGACAAAATCCTTACTTCGCGCTTTAATAATTACTTTAGTTTAATTTAATTTTATAGCACGTCATACTAAATAATATTTTTGGAAAATTATTTTTTTTTTTCATTTTTAATAACGAAAAATGAATTAATAACATTTCTTACGCTAAAGCATGCAACGTAGAAATAAACACGCGTTAATATATTTTCCTGGATCAAAATGATAAATGTTTGATGCAATTTATTGATTTATAGCTTATGCAAATGCAGGACGAAGAGGAAAATTTATAATAAGAAATTAAAGAAAAGATGTAAAAATCAATATTCTATATTAATTGAAAATATATTTATTATTTTAATCATAAATAGTTATATATATATATATATATATATATATATATATATATATATATATATATATATATATTGGAAGATTTGGTATGTTAAATAATAAAATTAATTATTTTTTGGAAAAATTTACCTTGTCTTGGTTCTAGCTTTCTTGAATTGAGAATAATTATATAATATTTTTTAATCGTATAACCCCGGTGTAATGACAGGTGCAAAGGTGGAGAAAAGGGAAAAGGTATACAGGGTGGTGGAGAAAGAACTAGAGTCAAGTGGTTAAGAGATAAGTATTGACATTGCATTTAGATTTTGGGATGATGTAGCCTTCAGGAATGCAAGAATATGGAAGCGAGTTCCACAGGAGGGAAGTGCGAGAAAAAATGCTGAATGAGTTGAATTGTCGTCTACATTTTGTTGTTCTAACTGTGATCGGTTGAGACCAAGTTGCCAGTGTGGTTGCACGATTAAGCACCTGTTGAAGGGGCAACAGTGACTTAAGTTCGTTGGAGCAGAATCCATGAAAGTATTTACAGAACAGACAAAGGGAAGCCACATACCATTATTGGGGAAGTGTAGAAGTCGAGCCGCCAAGTCGGTACCTATCACATTACTGATTCTCTTATGAAGCCTGTCAAGAACACTGAGATGAACAGCAGGGGCGTCTGTCCGTATATGGCAGCCGTACTCCATGCACGGAAGAATGGTTAGATTTGTATATATGCAGGATGTATTCAGGCGGAAAAACATCCTGGCACGACATAGTGACCCAAAGTTCCTATCAGTGGATTTAGCTATTAACTCAATGTAATGGTTCCACTTGAGATCGGAAGAGAGTGTAAGGGCGAGGAGTCGCAGTGTATTGCTCTCGGGGAGACTCGCTTGGTCCATGCTTATGGAAAGCAGGAGGTCGCCTGTGATGAGTGACAGATAGCAGCTTGTTCTTAGACGCATTGAAATTGACAAGCCACTTCTTAACCCAATCCACCAGAGAATGTAGATCCCTTTCAAAATCAGCAGCGAGGTTATGTTTGTCCGGCAGGCCGGATTTCATACTGATGCGGGAGTTACAATGAAGTGAATATATATTAGTCTCAGTAAATTAGTTTCCCGTTTAATTGAAACACAATTTGTAATTTAAACATACATTCATATTCAGTACGATGAAGTATAACTTTTAGATTAATGAAGTCAGCTTATGTTCAAAAATGCTTCACACATTATTTTCCATTACTTAATGTTGTCAACCAGTAATGCTATATTGGATACATAAATATGTGTAAGATGTGAACAAATAGTTAATGAAGTAAATCAAGTTCTTCATGCCAATCTAGTCGGAGTGGAAATTAAATCAACGAAAACGTGCCGATATAGACACATGGAAATGTAGTATATAAATATATCACTGACGACAATATCTATTAGTTAAGCTAATATCCGTAATTATTATATATTTATGTATATGTCGGATATCAGTTATAGTAATTATTTCCATTGTTCGGACAGTTAGCCTCATCTTTGTTGCTATATTCACGACGTTTCGGTCGTTGTGCGATGTAGCCTTCTTCAGGTTATTGTAATTGCGAACTGAACCACTTATTTCGTCAACCAGGAAATATTGTTTTATTTCTATACGTTGACCACAGAAGCAAAAATCTTCTAAGCAGGTAAAGCATAAAATACATGAAATATGGGAGCCCGTAATGAAAAATGCTATAGAATATCTATAAAATAGAAAATTTTAATATGATTTCTATATTTTTTCCTGAGACTGTAGATTTATTATGTCGAAAAGTTCATGCATACACAGTAGATAAAACAGTTGTCCAAATCTACTGACTGTCAAGACAAGCTGTACACACACACACACACACACACACACACACACACACACATACACACACACACACACACACACACCACGCATTTTTTTTTATCGTATCACCTCGAACAAGGCGATAACGCCATTGATGTGCAGGGGGCTATAATAGTGAAAAGATTGGAAAAGAGACAGGCGGAAACCACATCCTAAACAGGGAACTAGGGATGAGCCTCTTAACCTGTTCAATAGACGTGGGTGGAGTGTGAACGGGGTGATATAGAGATCTATCTATTCCAATTAAACATATATATATATATATATATATATACTTTAGAAAAATATTTTCATGTATTTTACATTTTCGTGTGTAATACTTATTTGGCGGCAAAAACAACCTGCTGCACGCTAGACCCAAATGATACAAAAGTTAATATTCAAAATCACCCAGAAAAGAATTACATAGACGCCTATATCAAGAATTGACGTTTGTAACCGTAATATACGAAAAACATTTCCTGGCTCATTCAAAAGCAAAAGGAAAAAATATAGAAAAATCATAAACGGAAAAAGAGAAAGTAAAAAAGGGGAACAAACAGTAAAAAGAGAAAGCGATTTAAAGTTAACGTCTTAGATCGACACCACCGTCTATTGCAATTTAAAAAAAAAACATAACATTGAAATTTAACATTAAGTGTAGTTTTAAATATATTGAGATGTAACTACGGTATAAAAATAAATTGTAAATCATACTTTTTAATTCAAATTACAATTTAACTTCTAGTAGTATTATACTGAAAATATAATTATATTAACTAAAATATAAATTAAAAATATAAAAGTAAATGATAAATTATATATTAAAAGACAATCTTAAAAATGATCTTAAAAATTAGTAATAAAATAATATTAAAAATAATAAGCTGGTGTCGATAGAAGAAGCTAACTTTAAATTCCTTTCTCTTTATACGATTCGTTCTCCTTTTATTTTTTCTGTTTACGACTTTTGTATATTTTAATTTTTCATTCATTTTTTTTTTGTTTTTGAATGGGCGAGGAGATTTTTTTTTGGAGATTCCCGTTAGAAACGTCAATTTTTGTATTGGCACGTGATTGTCTGTTGAATATTTACTGTTGTATCATTTGGGTATTACTAGAAGCAGGTTTTTTTTTGCTGTAAAATACGTATTACCGAGGAAAGTGTAGAATATCAAAAAGATTTTCTAGATTGTATTACAATGTTAAATTAAATAAATAAATTTAACATTGAGTTCTTTTGAGTTCGTCTCTATCATAATTTACCTGGCCTAAATACCAAATATTCTAAGTTATATATATATATATATATATATATATATATATATATATATATATATATGCGCGTGTGTCTGTGTGTGTGCGCATGTGTGAGTGTGTGTCTTAATAGAGAATTCTGCAACTCAATAGCTATAAATATTGGTGTTAAAGCACCATCAACAGGCTGTAAAATGTTATTCATTTATGTTATAATAAATAAAGAGATTAAAAATGTTAAATAAATGAAATTATAAAATAATGAAGGAAAAATGTAATTATTTCGTCATTATTATTTTATTATTATTATTATCCTTATTATTTCATCATTATAACATAATATTTTTTAACATTATACTTTTCTTCTATTTGGTTTCGATTTTATTTTCTTATATTTACCTATTTTCATTTATTTTAACTTTTTCAATATTTTAATTTTATCTTTGCCAATCATTCTCTTTTCTTCCTCTTCTCTCATCTCTTCCCCTTTCGTCCTATTTCTTTTTCTTTTTATTTCATTTTTTCTATTTCATCTTTTTCTTTTTCCAGGTTACAATATTTGTCATGGGAAAACATTGAAATTCAGTCTATGAATCGTAGACACACTATTCTTTAAAATGTTATAGACACCTACCCGACTTAATTCATCTCATTGGCTGATTCCTTTAATCTCTTTATTTATTTTTTATTTTTATTTATTTTTTATTTTATTTTATTTTTATTTTATATATTTCCATAAATGTGCTTATCTTTATATATTAAAATAATACAGTCAAATTACTGCCTTATGAATGCATTTTAACACCAAAACTTTATAGCTATTGATTTGCAATATGCTATTATTATTTAATGATAATAATTACCATATATATTTGGTCTATTTTTTTGTACTGAGCACTTTTTCGAAATAAACATCCATTAGTGGAATTTAATTCTGTTTGTAAACATTAGTAATGTGTGTTTGTGTGTTAGTTTGAATGAGGAGATAAAAAGTATCTTAATATCGATGAGATTTTCATATCTTGGTCCGATATTGACAATACGCCCTGGAAGTACCATCGAGCATTCTATGTATGACCTTATGTTCCCACTGAGTATAGCATCAAGGGAATCTATTCTATAATTGTGCTATTTTTCAATCAGTCAAACAGTTATATATGAGTATATATGTGTGTTGTAACGTGTGTAGAAATTCTGTCTGTCTGTCTGTCTGTCTGTTCTGTACATATGAAAATATGTTCATTTATTGATGTGGACCGGTAATGAGACCACGAAATGATAACTCGAAACACAGTGATATAGTTAACAATATATCTCAAATCAAAAATAGATACAAGAGAAAAAAGTAACATAAGCTAGGTTTACTAGTGACTGATAGACTGACAGATTTTGCTGAGCGGAATTGAAGCCACGAGAGTGATTAACTCTCAGTCAATATACAGGTAAGAAGAGTCCATAGTTAAGTGGGTAACGCCCCACAACACTCCATTTCTAAGAGCATTTTCCCCGAAAAGCTGTTTAATATTTCTTCCGTTTTGGATCGACGATCAAAGTCTATGCAAATTTTCTTTTTCTTCCAGATCACGTTATTTCGGGTGAAACTTTGGGTGCCTCGAGATCGAAACGCTCGAAGATGGTCCCTATCGGCTCTTCATTGGTCGGTGGTGATTCATTAATGCCGGTTGCCTGACATTTCCATAATTGGTTCTGATGGCGCTTTTGTGTATTCTTGGAACACCGAATTATATATACGAGATCTCCCAATCTTTACTTTACTGCCTAAAACTTCCCAAAACGTCATGTTGTTCTCATAGATTTTGAACAATACTTTCTCACCACAGGAGTAACGTCATATGGGGAGGGTAACCGTTTATATAAAAATTGCCGTTTTTGGAATGAGCTTATCAAATACCTATCTTTCTTGCGAACAACGTTTCTGCAAATGAATGTCCCGTTGGCATATTGGGGTTTGGTGTAATTCTATACACCTGCAGAAACTGTTGCAGCGCATTATCAGTCAGTGTCCTCTGCGCTTTCTGAAGTAATCGTTTTAAAGTGTCCACGAATCACCCCGCCTATCCGTTGGACCTCGAGTGATATGGAGGGATCGTAATGTGTTTCACCTGGAACTGTTTAAATTCACTCATTCATTATACAACAATACCTCGTCACATAGCAAAAAAATCACAGGCATACTCGAGTCTTTATTGCAAATTTTGTTCTTGGTATTACGGATAAACTCGTCTTTTAGAGCCTCTCTTATGATGTCTGATAGTGTTACTTGAAGGGCTCTCACGGTGTTCACATTCATGTACTTAATCTCGAGGTCATTCTTAATGTCACGATTATCGAATCCTCCAATATTTATTTGCTTTTTATAACGTGTTTAGAGAAACCGTCCGCGTGGGAGATGTTAAAATCTTAAAATTATAGTTCAGTAATATTGTAACCCACCGTATAAATCTGTTCGCCGTGTACACCGGCAGTCCTTTCTTAGATCCGTATATAGTCAGCGGTGTTTTGTGGTCAGTCTGTAACGTAAAATAAGCTTGGTAACGGCAAAGATTATGCTTAACGCCACCTTTTCTATCTGAAAAGTTCGAGAAGCCTTATTCTTGATTTTTTTCGAATACGCTTAGTATGTACTCCAGATGGTCTTTTACCAATTTACTAGTAATTAGGATATCATCAAGATTAGCAGTTGCGAAATCAAGGTCGCCCATCATAGCATCAATTACGTGGTGAAAGATAGCAGGCGTGTAATTGACTCCAAAAGCCAGTCTATTAAATTTATACAAACCTCTATGTGAATATATGCAAAGAACTTTGGAGAAGTTCTCCTCAACCTGGATTTGTAAATATGCATCCAATAAGTCAATTTTAGAAAAAAAATTGCCACCGTTTCATTTATTAAATATCTCTTCGGGGCTACGTAGAGGATGGTGGTGGTCTTTTAGTGCGTCTTTTAATCCTGTTGAGAAATCAGCACATACTCTGATTTGGCTTGATTTGTTCTTTACATATACAGTTGATGCATCCAGTTCACTGAAATCTATTTTAAACAGGATACCTGCATTTTCCAATCTGTCTATCTCTGCATTGATCTGGTTCAGCGCCGCAAAAGAAACGTTCCTTTTCTTTTTAATCACGGGCTATTCGTAATCTTTTAACTCGAAATGTGCTTTTATCTTGATATATTCTCCTAAACCGCCTGAAATTTTCTTGATTTCCTGTTTCAGTTTCTAGATGTTGGAATTTGTACTTCCTATTTTAGGACAAAACATACTAATTGGACTGTCTCACAGATTAAAGTTTTCAATTCAATCTGTTCCAAATAAGTTTTCTGCATTTTTCTTAACATATGCTATGAATCCTGTCTAATTTTATTTTTTGGTCTTCTGAAATTTTGAACATACCAGCGGAATGATGTTACATGCCCAGCTTTACCACAATTTTGACAGGTTTTCTTCTTTTTGGATGTAAAAACCTCATCCAGTGTATGTTTCCGCAGATATTACACGCAGCTGGAGGTGAATTTTCGTGTCTATTTGTAATGTACTTTTCATGATATTTTGGTCGCATAGATTTTACTTTTCTCTTTTTCCGGGGATTAGTCTTTTGATCTGCTCTTAATCTTTTGGATATCAGCGACTCCCGATTACTCGGTATTTCTAGTGTAACATTTTACGTATACGACCCTCTGGCAGTCCTCTGTCAATTTTAGGAGGGTTAGACCCGGCTCATTCTCTAATTTTGTCATCAATAGGCGTCTAATTTCGGCGTCTCCACCTGAGACGTAACCTTGGGCAAAAATCAGACATATGAATTCGTCAACAGATAGATCTGCTAATTTAAAGTCATAACAGTGTTTATTACCGTAGCCGCAAATGTCAGATAATCCTGCTGATCCTCCTTGAATAGATTTAGGCACTTCCATCTCTTATGGAAGAGTGACGTGTTAATCACAAATAGTTCCGACAGTAACTTAACTCTTTCTGTCCGTTGTCCTTTTGGGGAGGATAAAATCAATGAACCTACTGTGTTCTGCCGTACCCAATCCTCTTAGTAATAGTCGAACTTTTTTGGAATTTGACCATTCTTTGCAATCAACGTTGAATAACTCTTCGTACCGCCTGTAGAAAGGGTCGAAGGTGTTTTCATCATCGGGTATATATTCGAAAATCTCCATGGTACTCCAGATAGTGCCCAGGTAAATTGCTGTATCGTTTTCAGATGATTGTTTGGCATTAAAAGATTTGTAAAGTAACTCTTCTATTTGACTTTGACTTTCCTCGCTTTTTTAAGTTTGTCCTTGAAAATCTTTATGCTGTTTATGAAGTTACATAAACAGTTGTTGCTGTTGTTGTAGTTGTAGAAGTAACAGCTCTTCTGTTTTCTGCTGTCGTTCGTCACAGTTTTGCTGATAATCTAAATGAGCTTTCATCAATTGGATTATTTTATTCTGAAAATCTTCCATTTTTTATTTCAGACTAAAACGACTAAATTTTTACGTGAGAAACTGAGAAGAAAAAACTAAATGTAGTTCCAGTTTTTCTGTAAGACATACGTAAAAGAATTGAGGCCACAAAAAATACCGTTGTTCCGAGCTTGTAAAATATTTTTCATGCGAGATTTAATTATTGAAGTTTCCCACAGTTATTTTTTACGTCACCAAAATTTTAAAACGGACTTGCAGATTATTTCCTGTTGTGCCATTTCGACTTGAATTCGTTCGAAGTTGTTTAATTTTTTATTTTTCTCTTTTTATAAAAAGTGTTAGTTTAGATGGTGTTTTTATTGGTACTTCGATGTTTGTCGACAGATTTAATGTGAGGGGCTTCATCACTTGGTCAGTCGCTGTTAGTACATTAGCTCGAATCTGTGTTTGTTGTTGTGGATCTAACACTGGTTTTTAGTTTTTCGAAGTTCCCGTTCGCCAGTTAATGAGAGGTTTATTCTTTTTATGAACTCATATTTCCTTGATGTTCGAAATCCTCGTTTGCCAGTTGATGTTCGAAATCCTCGTAGCCAGTTGATGTGGACCGGTAATGGGACCACGAAATGATAACTCGAAACACGGTGGTAAGGTTAACAATATAAATTAAGTCAAAAATAGATACATGAGAAAAGAGCAACATAAGCTTAGCTCACTAGTGACAGACAGACTCTGCTGATCTGAACTGAAGCCACGAGAGTGATTAACTCTCAGTTACTATAAAGGTACGAAGAGTCCATAGTTAAATGGGTAACGTCCCACAGCATTTATATGTACATTAAAAAAAAATCAATCAAGCCATTACGGAAGTTCGATTCTTACTGTAGATCACATTCTATTTACTAGGATTTCTTGAATGCACAGACGTAATACACGCAATGCAAAATAAATATCTGTCTATTTTCGTCTATTCGGAAAAGAATTGCACAGTATGATAACGTTTAAAGGAATAAGATATATGATTGAAAATAATATATATATATATATATATATATATATATGTGTGTATGTGTGTATGCGTTTATGTATGTGTATGTGGGTATTTGTGTGTATATGTGTGTATGCATGTGTACCTGTATATATATATATATATATTTGCGCGCGCGCGCGCGCGCGCGTGTGTGTGTGTGTGTGTGTGTGTGTGTTTAGGCACTGCTCCTTGGATTTTTACTAAATTATGTAGTCTTACCTTACACAATAATAAATAAACTTTGGAATAATGCAATCAATTACGCAAACCAGGTATACACACACACATATGTGTGTATGTGTGTGCAAGTTTCTTTTTTATTTACTATAATGTATGAAAATATACATGTCATTTTACATGGTTAAAAAATTCATTCAAATAATATTAATACGTTTCTGACACAATTGTTTTCATTGTACTATGTCAATGAAAAATATTTCTTTCATATGTAAATGGAATACAATCATCATTAATTTATTACGTTTTTGTATTAATGAATTAATCCGGGATATATAACAATAGAAAATATTAAATGAATGACAGTGATTCTTTGTTTTGTTTTTTGTTTTTTTTTGTCAAATGAGCTTAACAGGGAGACAATTATTGACATGATATTTTGAGTTTTATCACTACTTCAAACAAAAGGTTAAGAATTTTGCTTCAATCATTATTGCCGGTAGGAAATATAGAACAGGAGATAACTATAATCCTGAAAACAAAATTAAGAGAAAAATGTTATAAAGTTTATACGATATTTTCATTGGTATCAAGTTCAATAAATGCCAAATTAATTCTTTTAAAAAACAGATAATAGCCTCATTATCATATAATACCAGCTTTTAAATCCCAACACTCATGATTCTAAAATATTTTGTTGATATTATCAGCTGTTACAAATGACACAAAGCAAGAATTTATGAATTATTAATTCACAATTTAAGTGAACGTTCATAATTGTAATAACATTTATATTATTAATCAATTCATCCCAACAAAGGCGATAACGCCGCTGAGGAGCATATTTTCTGGTAATAAAAAGTAATGGGAACGTATTAGATGGAACTGGAAATTCAGTCCTAATGTGGAAGCAAGAGATAAATCTCTACACGTTTTCAAAATTATGGCAAGGTCTCTAGGTCTAGGAATGAAGATGTATGTCGTTATAATCTAATAGTAACTGTGAAACAATGCACGGATTAATGTAGATCAGAAGAAAACTATAAGTGACAAATAAGAAAATCCAGGTAAGATATTTTAACAGATTATCCGGTTAGAAAATCAAGGAGATAGGGATTTAATTTTGGGCTATAATATTAATTATAGGAACCGTTCTTATAAACCTTCTGTTTAATCGCTATGTGCAAGTTTATATACTTGAAACATAATCGTTATATAATAAAAATGAAAGAACGGGAATGTTTAATTAGCAGAATTTGACGTTGGTATATTATAGAATGATATACAATTCAACAAATAAAAATATATCTATCCAGGCTGAAGCTTTCAATATTATTATATCTAACGGCATAGTTTTATTGAAAGGTTAAAATGAATATTGTACAATAGCTTCTAGTATCATCTCCATCAGAATTTAATAGGTTTTGCGCCTCAGGTTAACACCAAGTCAGTGAGTGCATTATTCTTTGCTCGGTTCACACAATAAGCCAACTTTCTTTAGTGGGTAACTTGGTTACACAATAACATGCTATTTAAGTTCCAGGCAAATGATAGTGGCATCGCGTACAAATGCAATAATAAAAGCCGTGTATCATAACATGGGCGCAAACAAAAGACAGTATTTTAAAAAATGGTACATGGGAAAAGCAGATACCAAAAAACACGAAGTAATGCTCAGATGACAAAAGAAAGAGTAACATGATACTGCGAAAACAATGAAAGAAAACTGTAAGATATTTCACGATGGCTTCATGTGCGATATGCACACAATCACAAAAACTATGTAGGCAAATATATAGTCTGTTTAGCTGCATCACAACTTATCAGTGCGGCGAGACATATCCAATTGCTACCAAACGGGATCGAAACTTACCCGATTTGGTGACAGTTGGAGTGCCTACACCGTAAGCCATGGCCGCACGGAATGAGTAAAATTAAATTTTAGCCTGTTTCATAGAACAAAAAGAAGTTTTGTGGATTTATTTCATGTAAATGTTTTTCATATCATTTGAAAAGCTTAATAGCATTATCGTTGAAAGAGGAAAGAAAATCACAATATTGATACATTTTTTGTATTTATTCTTTTCGGAGCTTTCGACTTACATCAGTTATTATCAAAGATGACAATTGCATTGGTTGTAGTAAGCAATTCGCGATGGAACGATTGTAGTCGTCGTCTGTTTGTTTGTAAGGAAAAACCTTGATATTAAAAAAAATTACATTAAATTAATCGACAAAACTTATTATTTAATTAAACATGAATCAATGAAAAAATGCTGCGTAAATGCATAAATACACACACACACACACACACACACACACACACACACACACACACATATATATATATATATATACGTTCTCAACTGATTGAGGACTCTGAAAGAATGATAGACTTTGAAAACAGAAGCTACTCTGGCATCTACGTATCGTTCATGCAGCAATGAATTAGAATACTCTCAGCTATTGGGCGTATATAATGATGATATACATGCTAAAAAGTCTGCGTCCTTCTACCGAGTGGCCGTAACTCAGAGATAGATTCCCTGACTGACGCCAATTCAGTCGGGTTTCAATTTTAGGTAAAAAGCAATCGGCTGTCTAACCGTACTGATGAGCTACGATACACCGAATCAAATCTGTCTGCGGATGACTATATATATATATATATATATATATATATATATATATATATGTGTGTGTGTGTGTGTGTGTGTGTGTGTGTGTGTGTGTATTAGCGTTTTATGTATATATGCATCTACTCATTACGATAAAGCTCTCTATAGAGAAAAATTTTAAAAATGTTACAACCTCTGAGATTTCTTCATGTCTCATTCAATGCGCCTATCCCGTTTAGAAGCAAGTGTATGTCTAGCCACAATGGTGAGCTGCGAAACAGTCTTTTATGTGTCTGATATATATATATATATATATATATATATATATATATATATATTGTATATGAATTTCACTAAAGTGAGCAAATAAACAAAATATTCCTACCCAAATATTATACGTTATTTTGGTATTTTTATATATATTTCAACCATACATACGCATATATTTATGAATATCTGAATATATATGGATATTATAAAATCATGCATATATATATATATATATATATATATATATATATAGATTGTATTCATAAATTCATAGAAATATTAAGTCGTATAAATTAACGCGTATACACAGACATACACATACACATACAAATATATATAAAGTTCAGACTAATATTGTGAAAGAATATCCAGTGAAAGTGAACAATGTATGCGCATCAACACCGCATAAAAAATGTTATTTGTCGGCTTTTAACGATTGCATACTCATATATATTTATATGTTTTAATGCTTACATATAATATTCAATCTAGATATATGTTCGCTAATGTATATTAATTTAATATTCTCTAATCAGCATATATGCATACACATATGTGTATATATAGTTAAAATGAAAATAAATTGACTAAAATGAAAACACATCAACAATTGTTGGATAAATGAACGTATTTTACGAAAACCAATGAAAAGACCGAAGCGTTATCGCGTAGAATAAATTAAAACAACAATAAATAATTTTAATTTCTTTAAGTTCACACTATGCCTTGCAATACAGAATATTCCTTATTTATTTCCAAATTATATGCTTCATGAAGCAATGGACGTAAGAACTCATTCTTCAGTATAATGTTATCTTTCTAGATATATATTATCTTTTCAAATATAATAATGCCTTAGTGAAATCCTCTTATTTTTCCCCCAGTTAATTGTCATTTGGAAATAAATGCTTTCGTGAAGAAACCATCATTTCTCCGTCTTAATTAATTAATTTATTTATTTTATTAAAACTGATATCTGCCTCGCTTTGGCTGAAATTAACTTCCACGTATAATTCCTGGTTGCAGTTGAGCTGGCATTTTCTTAATAATTATTGATAACATATCTAAATGCGCTTACAAAAATAACGCAAAACAATGAAAGAGAGAAGATATTAACATTAAATTGAAGCCGAAAATAAAAGTAACAAACAGTACATCTCTGAGAACAATATCAGTAATATTATTAATAATATCTCATCATTTTATCAATGCTGTCTAATGGACGACCTATAATTATTGCCAAAGTATAAAACTGAACTGGAATCACTGGGCCGAACATTCCAAATGCTTAGCCACATTTCTGGGTTGAAATTTGGAATAGAAAAATACATTATATTAGTGATGTGTAAAGAACAGCAGTAAAATACGGAATGAATTCAATTACCCAAAATTTAATTCAGTATGAAGTTGCATACAAAAGGCAACTTCAAATATATTCGATTATTGCCTTTTGTTTCAGATACTATTTTCTTTTAAGTCATTTAAGTCAATAAATCTCCTAACTCTTGCTGCTCAATCTTTTGACCCTTTCTACTCTGTTTGTCAATGTTTTACAATCCATTCAAACACATTCTTAATGTTAATTATAGCTTCTTATCAAGCCTCCAGGAAAGTTTCTGAGTTTTCAATTCTCCGGTTTAACGTCCTCATTATATTTCATAAACAGATAAAAGTATTTTTTTTGCAATTCTATCTATAGAATTCATTTTATTTTCGTTATTTATATTGTTTTGTATTATTCGTTTTTATCGATATTACCAACATGACTTGATACAAGCTCATCTCCATCGCTTGACAAATATTCACTGTAAAATTTCTGTCCAAAATTCAAAGCCATATTAAATATATCACGACAGTTCAATTTTCTTTCTTTCTGATGAAAATTCGTATTTCTTTTCACATTCTTTATGAAATACATTTGTCTATATTGCTATGAACCTTCGAAAAAAAAGAGTTAAATTCTTATATAATATTAATAATTATTCAACACAACATTTTGTGTCAACTCATTGGAACAATCAAGTGGATATGTTGTTAAATACCTGAAGAAAGCCATAGCATAGAAACGTAGATAAAATGGCAAACAAGATGAAGACAGTAGCCCGAAAAATGTAATTCTGCCTTATCTTCGGAATATAGAAAAATAAATGCAGTAAATTGAAATAGCCGGTGTATAGATAATTGTTAGTTGAGCAGACTCTTTTCATCCCAAAACAATGAGTGGGTGCATATCTTTGTGCATAAAAAAGAAAACACTAAAAAGAAACTGCCAGTATTAATAAGTGAAAATGGCAGAATGTTTAAAAAGCTTCTATAGTAGATCTCACGGAATATTGAGGATTCATTGCTGCGAACTCGATAGCTATACAAATCTCACTATTACAAAGCCAAAGCTAGCTTGAATAAAGTTATGAAAACGATTTATATTTCACAGGGATTTATATTTTGCCCGGGTAAACCTTAGTAATCCATGTGTTCATGGTACATTTTTAAACGTACGTTGTGGTCCAGTGGATATCCGCTCGGAACGAGAAATCGGGGAGCCTAGTTCGAATTCCAGTTGAATTCATTGCATTCACTTACGCGCAAATACCCTTGGGAAATGTATTAATCCGTCTCTTCCTTCCAGCTATGGGTTAAATAACAGGACAGATTGGGTTCTCTAGCCTCAGCTGGCAACCAGTCTACCGCAGAAAGCAATGGCAACCTACTTCAGGATAATCTTCTGCCCAGTCAGTCATGTCTCGAAAGAGACATGATCGCCCAAGCGTGTTTCAGGTATGTCACTTAACTGACTGACTGACATTTTAAAAGACGATCATGACTATCACGCCAAAGATATTTGTATTGCATTGCTATCTAGCTCAACAAAAAAGACGTTTTTGTGAATCGCAATTAGGAACTTGGAATAGAAAATCTATTTTCTATTTTCAATGTTATTCATTAAAAATGGTTGCCACTAATTATATATTATCACACACATGCTTCTCTGTCTGACTACACCTGATAATGGGTAGAAGCCAATTAAAAGAAACTGTATGAGAAACTTTAAGGAAATTGTTAAGAATTATATATAGTAAGAAACATCTTCGTCTGCATAGCAAACAACAATAATACAAAATGTCCACGAAAATGTTAGAATTTTGAATCATAAAGAGTTAATCACTTCAATTGAACACTATTTGTGTCATATCATATGATGACACATTATTTTGTAAATGAAAAAGTGAACTAAACTTATATGTCGTTAAGAAACTTTTTCAAATTTCAAGCAATAATTTGTCAAACGTATGCTTATAATGGCCGAATAAAGATTAACTTTCCAGTTGTATGTCTTTACAAAAAACGATACGTTGCAACTAAATTCGCCTTTAAATTTTAGCGTTCTACCCGATAAACCACGCGCTACTTTTTTTTAGTATTTTTAATAGAGGGCGACCAATTATTTCACATTTGTTCGTTTATAAAAAAAATATTACTATAAATGTTCAAAAGTAGTTTCACGGTTTCACTGTTTATCTTTGTATTCACATACTTTCGTTTCTCACCAACTGTGATTATATTTTCAAACAGGACAGCATTTTCTTTCCTTTTAAATTTTGATTTTTGGTTTTTAGTTTATTTATGTAATGGGTGCTTTTGTGTCCGCTATAGTTACACGGAATACAAACCTTCTCTTTCAAGCAACAACCATTTTAAAAATCTGACTCTCTAAAGCTATCGCATGGACACTATTTTGCCTTAATTTTTTTCAGTTTTTGGGGGAATTTTAGCCTGACAAAATCATTATTATTTCCTCAATCTTCATGTTGTCTCATTTCACGTTTATCAATCTTTGGCGCACCTCCGTTACTTTCTGCAGTAATTTATTTCTGAATCTTGATAAAATTTGGTCAATATTCAGGATCGGATATCTTTATCCTTAGCCGCTGTTAGTATTTGAATGATAATTAAGAACATGAACTTGTCAACCGACTAATTACCTTAATTAAATATTTAGACTGTGAATTTACTTTTTCTCCGTATGTGGTGAATGCTTCATTTTCTTATTCACGATGTTCAAGCATTTAACTCTAATATGAAATAAACTGTTCTGTTTATCAACATTCCTGATAAAATCATTATCATCTTTTCAAAAGAGTTTTTTTCTTTTTTATCGCATATTTTGTATTTTCTTCTGTACTTAATTTTTTCTAAAAACAAGATGATTTTCTCTTCATTAGACTACTGTGATATTATTTCGAAAAATTCGTTTCGTATCTCCAAAAACAAGCCAGAAAAGAGACGCTATTTCTTGGGTCATATTTAATATCTGATAAATCATTAGATATATCTTCGGTTGAAAAAAATATTGAATCTCGTTCTTAAATAACACAGGTAACACAGTTTCGGATAAAAATTTCGTCTGGATGGTTTGTTGTTTGCGTAACTACGTCAATTCGTCCGAAAAATCGTTTGTTATTTTTCGTGATGTTGTTGAGGCTACTACTGCTGCTACTTTTAGTCACTTCCGCAAGTTTTTCCAAATTTGACCAATTTAAAGCGAATTTATTTTTTTGTTTTCTCAGGGTTCTTATTGTTATGAATTAAACAGTAACCTCGAAGAAATTTAACAAAAGTTATACATTTTTTGCAAGTATTTTCGACGTGAATTCTTTGAGTCCTACTTAGCCACTGTTGTATCCTTGAGGAATGATTACAATATACAAGATTGTTACTCAAGAGGAAAGAACAACCATCACGATAGTAGATGGAAAAAAGCGAGAGTTCAATAGTAAGTACAATAGAGAGTACAATAATACTGCAATAGAGAGTAGAATAAATGGATAGACAGAGATTAGTAAGACGTTAATAATCTCCGAAGAATATATTTATTATTATTTTTTGCAGTAAATGTGGCACAAGCCTAAAATGGGTTAGTTGATGTTGGAAATCACTTACTATACTGTACCGAGTAAATCAGATTAACTACCTATTCACTCATTACAATTATTTCATTCACCACAAGAACCCGTCCCTCACCTCCTACTCAACCACACACCACAATACCAAGTATTTAATGGGGCAACTAAAAATGGGGAAACAAAATCCATGACATAAAATGTTGCTTCTGTATACAATGATACAAAAATATACTGGAAAAAATTAACGATATAAAAATGAAAAGGGGAGGGGATGAAATACCAACAACAAATTAAATGATAACAAAATCTAATCTAAAATCTACACATCTTAATAAGACCCGTCTACCCCACAGAAATTCAGAGTGCCTGCTGTATTCCCCCAAACGGCGAAATCAAGTATAAATAAAAGTTAAGGGAACGGGAAACATAAAATAAATAATGGAATGTGAAAAATTAGATTAAAAATAAGATTAAAAACAAATGTCAAGATTAAAAACAAACTGAGGGAATCTCGATTTAGATCATAACAAGTGAGAAAGCCTGGAACAGGCTTGGAACTTATTCACTCACTTTAACTTGGTACACAAAACTTTCTAACTAACCAGTGGAAATTTCGTAGGAAACAGCCCCGTTGTACTATAAATGACTTAAAAAAGTAAATCAAGACTTGCCCAATCCAAGCAAACGATACATTCAACAGTCAGCAACCATTTGCTGAAATCTGTCGTTATCACCCACATTCTATCAGATAAAAGCATCATTTGAGCTGATGCTCAAAGAATCTAATCAAATGTTGATAAAAACAATGTTCATATCACAAGATTCCCTCCATGCGCAACGTCTATATCACCATTCGTGCTACGGCCAGGAACGTCAGAAACACCATCCATCTTACTCCAAAATAGGGGGGGGGCATATTATCGTACGCGTGCGAAATCGATGTACCCGAACATTTCTGGAACGATATGAGCCGTCAAATCGCCGACACGGTCTCAGAAAGCGCGCACATGAGAAAAATTTATAAGGCTTGCTCAGTCGTTCCTTCTGAAAAAGGTCACAACAATGACAGCTTGGTAATTACAACATATCCCATCGGAAGGTCATATCATTGGGAGATAGACTGTTCCGAATCAATCGCCAGATAAGCGAAAACTCAGGATTAGTGAGGTAATTCGCAACTTGCTCCAAGGACCAAAACGAGCATGACTGGGACAACGACACTTTATAATGATGCAAGTGCCTCTGGATTCATGTAAAACCTTCTATACAATAAAGACGGAAGCTGATGATGGTTCGCCTGAAATTTTTTCTTATATTTACTCTATATACTTTTACACACACACATACACACACACGCGCACACACACACACGCGCACACACACACACACACACACACTCACATATATATATATATATATATATATATATATATATATATATATATAGAGAGAGAGAGAGAGAGAGAGAGAGAGAATGAGCTCTTTTAGAGAGTTATCCTACCACTGTATGTACAGGATACTCTTATGGATTCTTCTATATCTACACCGCATGCTTATATATATATATATATATATATATATATATATATATATATATATATTGTCTAATTTGTATTTTTTGTATTTCGGTGTGTAATCATATCTCCACAATAATATTATTATTCGACATCGGTTACTATAATTATATCCTAATAATTTCACTAGAAGAAACATTCATTCTATTAGTATTATTTTATATTTAATTATAATGATTTCTCACTTATTAAAAGACGCCCATACAGTGCCTCGTCGAGATTTGTTTTAATAATAATATTTTCAAATATACTCATATTCCTAAGTGTCTAGATGTCTTGCAGCAACTGATATATTATAATGTTTCATACCTCAGTCACTATATGTCTTGCTGGGACAGCTGAACTTTGAACGCGAAGGAAAGGTTCACCTGTAAACTCAACGGGATTTATATACTGAGTGGGATGTATTGATTAGTTTTAAGTGCCCTATATAATTTCTGTCTGTTTCAGTCTCTAGAGAAGTTTCCAGTTTTGCTTTTATACCATTTTTCTGCGTGGTCAAATATAACTTGTTTCTGCAATTCCCACGGAATCACCGCAAGAAATTAACTATGCATATTTTAATAACATTCAGCACATCCCTGATTAAATCTCTTTCATTCTATTTATTTTATAGTTCACGAAATATTTCTGACTCTAAAGTGTCTGTCAAATTAACCTTTCATATATATATATATATATATATATATGTATATATATCTGAGCAAACCACTGAGATATGTGTAGTTTTTCTCTGTGCAATTTTGTCATTACATTTTGATTTTTTCCGTTTTTCACATTACATATAAGGGATCGGATCCGCCCTACTTGAGGAATGGCAGACAATCTCAGGAAATATTTAGAAATACTCTTTAGCCATTGCGCAGTCTATGCTGTTAATTTCATGATATTAACTCATCCCAAAATTTTCAAGGGTTCTTCAACGTGGTGTAATGTTTAGTAAGCTTTTCTAACTAGATCAACTACAAGTGAATATTGAGGAACGAACTCAGTGGGTGCATCATACGTTCGGCCTTGTGCTACATCAGAGTTTCACTTAGAAGATCCCCATCATTCTATTCCCAGTCTCTCTTATATTTTGTAAGATATTTCGGGATTGTTCCCTAAAAGATATCACAAATATTATCTATGAATTATATATTTATTTCTGTTCTCTAATGAGGCTGAAGTTTGCCCATCTTTCCGATTTTTTAAGTGTCATTAATACAAAACACGATAAAAAATGTAATATTGATGTTATATCTTGGCTGATGATTCTCCATCCTCATTTTCCATTTTAGATAGACTTCTATGTTTTAATCTGTTGCGCGGGAACTTACCAATTTAACACACTGCATCCCTTTTTTCCCAGGGACGCGTCCTTAAAAAACAATCGTATTTCTCTCAGTGTTTCTATGTTAATACTCACGCCATTTTTTGGTTCAGACATTTACAGTAACGCCCATTAGACTATGTGCCGAAAGACTAATCACACCAAAATTCCTTCGCATATGAAATGTAAGGCCTTAGTTGTTTTTTAAGACATGTAGAATAGTTTCAAATAAGACTTCAGTTTTAACCTTTACAATAATCTATCTTCCTTATACTGATAATCTTCACTTACAAATTTTACAAATTCCACTCATATCAGAAACCCGGTTCATTAAAACTCTTCCTTGAGTGATTCGTGATTTATATCAGTTAACTACTCGTGAATTCGATATTATTTCTATTTTTCCTGATAATAATTAGAATTAGATGTGTTGTCTGAATCAGTAAATTGAATCACAATAGCACGGGAGATATTATTCTTTACTCATACACACAGCTTTTGTTTCATTAATATAGTTTTTTTTTTCTTTTTTGTGAGCCATTTGCTGTCGTATGTACGATTCACATTGAATCAAGCATTGGGTTTCGTTATTCCAATTACCCTAATCCATCATGAATATCTTGTTGCCTTCGTTCATTATGTCTGATATATGTTTCAGTTTCATCAGCCTTTCAGATTGTCTTGCACCTGTCTATTTCAAACCTTCATATAGATGTCCTACTTCACCTATATCGGCAGCAATTATAATTCTATCTTTCGAATTCTTATTATTATCTTTATTATTGCTACTATTATTATCATCTATTATTGTTTGTTATTCTGTATTATCAATGTACAGAAGAATAAATTTTAGTGCCTACGCGACTTAAGTTCCCTTCGGAGCAATGTAGGATAGTTATCCAGTCAAATTTGTATAGTTAGCGTTACATGGAGAGATTTTTGCCAATGATATATGGTTCTCCACACTATGTACTCTTTTGTAGCTTTGAGATGCTGATGAGTAGAAATTTTACAGTCATTATTTTCGCTATTTTCGATATTAAAAACAACACCCCTAACACAAGAAGTATTATCAGAGTTTAAACTTTCCTTATTTGTCATACTTCGATTTACAGGTCTATTTCATTGGACGATTTTTGAATTTGTTTTAAGAACATGTGGTAAAGTTATATCCATTATTTATTAGGACACTTTTTTAAAAATATTTCTGGACTATGTCTAGTGTATTTACATCAACTTTGTTTCTGTAGGGTGTGAAAAATCGACAGTATATAATTTGTATCAGCCTTTTTGGCAACATTTGGCTGGTGTTTTTTATCATTTATTCAGAAGATCAATATCATAGTTCGAACAGACATATCAATGAATACATGTCTATTAATGTATTTTTTCTGCATGTGGTCAAATTTTCATCAGCACTTCGGCATAAAAGAGGAGTGGGGTTTGAGCCAGTTTTTAGTCCTTAAGACATTAGACGGAAGACATTGGACTTGTGCTGCTAATAGATCCCCTTTTTTCATTTGCTTCATAGCTATTGATTTGTTTAGCAAAAATCAATGTCTGCTTAATTAAATACCTTAATTTCTACAGTTAATCTCTGTCATTTTCTCAATTAAATGTCGATTATTGCATCCATATGACCTTTTTTTCTGGAAAAAGGTATTTCGTTTCAGGAATAAATAGATTATGTTGGTCATTATTGGGTGTTTTGTAGGTAAGAGTTAAACATGCGATTAATATTTAATTTAGGGGTATCTTTGTCTCTGTAGTTTTGGCAAGCTGGTAAGTTAAGCCTTCATATAACTTATACAAGGATGACGCATTAGTATTATTTATGATCTCCGAAAGTTGATTATGGATAATATCAACATTTACTCGAATACATAATTCATCTAGTTTGATAAATTTATCATAAACTCTAAATTTCCTTGCTTACAAATATGAAATACGATATTGAATTTATATGTGGGTCCGTCTGGATGTTTTTTCTATCCATTATTTCATTATCGTTCCTATAGTAATTGTTTACATAGAAACTTTTATTTTATTTGTATCACTTCTGCATACTAAGTGATTATTTTCGGAATCTTTTTTTGTATTTATAATAAAAATATTAGTAATCTAATTGGATCAAATATCAAATCATTTTTCTCAGCCGATGCAGAATTTGCAATATTTCCATTTTTTCCCAAAATTCTTTCATTTATCCATTGTTTTTTTTTCTTACTAAATTTTTACTAGTGTTTGCAGAAATATATTATTGATTTCCCTTTTTAGGTGTCTACTTCAAATCATAATCATTATTAATTTATTCGTATTGTCACTCATTATATTTATTATCTCAAACAGCAAATAAATATAATATTTAGATCAACACAAATTACCATGAAATGTTGCTTATTTAAAGTTAACCTCTGTATTCTGATAGATATATTCATCTACATTCCAGAATTTCCACTTCACTTTTCAGAATACGTTGTATATTGAACTTTGATTCCTCGGATGTTAGGTTAATCATTATATAAACCATCACCGCTAATGTCAGATATCAATAAAAAAGAATCGGTATCATTCTGGATTATCATTCATTGAACTCTGTTAATTTCCGATAAAAATGTGAACATAAAAAGATTCCATTGAATATACAAGGTCAGATTTCATACGGAGTCCCTTTAAACTCTTCAGGGATTTTTATTATTATTTTTACTTCATTTATCTTAAAGCCAACAAAAAAAAGGAAAATCGATCAAACATGATTGCACTTTGATTCGTGCTTCAAACAGCAAATCGAGCATCTCAGTTTGACGTGAAGGCTAATAGATGTCCCTGTTTGTTTACTTGGTTTACGGTCATTTTAATCTTTCGCTGTCCAAAATCAAAAGCAGTGTTATCATCTACTAAAAGAATGAACTAATTAGGATTCTCGGAAAGGGCAAATGGAAATGTTTGAATATAAAAGAGCAAGTGGACATTTTCTCTTAACCTGTTCCCCACTAGAGATCATTAACGTAGTTTTACCAAGGTGCAATTACCGACTATTATGACATTAGCCATCTGGCGGACAGCATATAAGATCAGTCGGTTATGGACTCAATATTCTGCATTGCGGATCAGAGGCATGCTTTTTATCGAAAACAAATGTAATTGATTCTCTAGGAGTACTTCAAGGCTTAACTGCTTTCGACAATTTCTGCCGGAAATTCTGGGATAAGCATTTATCGATATTTAAGTATATATTTATTTATATATATTTAAGTTCGGGTCAATATGAAGCTTCGATATTTAAGTATATATATATATATATATATATATATATATATATATATATATATTTGCCCAAACTTATATATATATATATATATATATATATATATAAGTTTGGGCAAATTTGCATTATAATATAAAGCATCGTGGTACGGGATTCATCATTAACAGACGTCATCGGACCAGATGTTTTACATTTGTGTGACTACACATAAACAAAAACCAGCAAATTCTTTAATATTATATTAAATTTCCTTTACTTTTATATAATCTAGACGAAATCTTTTAGATTGTAAGTGAAAATTAGCTAGATTATATTCCAAAAATGTAATTACATTTTGTAACTGATTATGTGGAATCATACAAAATTAAAAGCACAAATATAGACACATAAACAAACACACACACACACACACACACACACACACACACACACACATATATATATATATATATATATATATATATATATATATATATATACATATAAAGAGAGTTATTGCAAAAAGCTTGAAGAGTACAAATGGTTGGATTGTAGGTCGCGTAATAATTCGTTTACAAATGAAAAATATTTAAAATTCTACTGTATAATTGTACTGACAATTTTTCAGAACATCTGTCTAATTTAGTTATGATCTGAACTTAAGTAATTATATATATATACATACATATATATGTTAAAACATGTACTGTTAAATATAAGAGACAATGAATGCCTGTTATATTTAAGCATGAGCAGTTCTAAACATCGTATTTCGGCTTTCAATTAAACAAAATATCTAAGAAAAACATAGTCATGTAGGTAACATCAGACAGATTTTAATCAACAATACAATAATGCTCAACAGTAAAAAGAATCATCACATACTGGAGGTTATCTACATTAAATTAAATCAACCCACACTTAATAAAATAACGTTTAAATCTGGTCAAAACACATTACATTGAATTTAAATATATGGTTCTGTTAGCATTTCGGGCTCTCACGCGGTGTGACGTCATAGAACTTCAATACAAATATACGAGCTGCGTTTGCTATTTGTTAACTGTTATCGTTGCTTATCAAAGTTTTATGTCAACAGAAGTTAAATTATCTTTGATGTTCTATGTATTTATGTTAACGTTACTGTAACCTCTCTGAAGATTGCTTATGTGAGCCGAAAGGTTAGAACCAACTTAATAAAAGATTATGCCAATGTTGGAGAATATTTGCCTTTAATTTCACCTGAAATTAAAGCCCAAATACGATGTTCAGAACACCTGATGATTAAACATAATTGACATTCATTGTTTCTTATAATCAACAGTACATGTTTAGAAAATTATTTGCTGCCTCAATACAATATATATATATATCGCCCTGTTCAAACTCCACCCTCGTCTATTGAACAGGTGAAGATATTCATCCCTTGTTCCCTGTTTATTATGTGGTATCCGGCTTTCTCTTTTCCAATCTTTTCACACATACGTAGCCCCTTGCGCATCAGTGGCGTTACCGCCTTGCTCGCGGTGATATGATAAAAAAATAGAGAGACAGAGAGAGAGAGAGAGAGAGAGAGAGAGAGAGAGAGAGTGAGAGAGAGAAAGAAAAAGTGATAGACAAAAAGGTAAGTGTATACATAAAGATAGAGTACGTATATTTTGGCAGCATCTTTTCTTTTAAATAAGTTGTGTTAAACGATAGAGACAATATAGTCTTATAATATTTTCATTTTAATTTTGTCACATTTTCTGATTAGAGTTTTTATTTCCGAACTATATTTGTATAGAAATTGTTCAAAAGTTGTCCTAGTATTACGAACGTCATTGTTCATCATCAGGGATTATACTACTGTTTCAAAATCATATATTGCCCCATAGAAGGAAAAGTGTTACAAAATTTTAAAAGAAAATAAATAAAAGATTGTAAAGTATTTTTAAATTTGAAGGCAGTAATAATGTAAGCGACATTAACACGTGAAGATAAGAATATTTATATCTTCCATATAAATCACGCATCTATCTATCTATCTATATATATATATATATATATATATGTGTGTGTGTGTGTGTGTGTGTGTGTGTGTGTGTGTGTGTGTGTGTGTGTAGAAGGAGTGAATAGAATAAGCAAAGAACAGGAAAGAAAAGTGTCTTTAATTTATAGTGGGTTGCTTATCTATTCCTTTTCTCGTTGTAGTGGGAGTCCGTTCTAGTGAAGGGTAGTTGTATACTGTTGCAGGTTAACGGAATTTGGCCTTGTGGTAGATAGCCAACTATAAGTCATAAAATGATTATAAAATCAAGAAAAGCAATCTGAGTTTAAAACAACATTTTTACATATACACCTATCAATTAATGTTTTTACAATTAAAATAATAACTTGAAGTATAGGTCTAAAGGAGGTTATATGTTCATGGCAAATAATATGCTGAAAGAGAATCAATGTTTAGTAATGTGGGAGCTTCGTCAGTTAGGAATGTCTTTGATGCAGTCGCTCCTCAAGTCAGTAAGTATATTTGAAACAGGGAAGAATTTAAGGAGAGGTGAAGGGAGGCGAACGTGACTTAGGCCAAAGGGATATCGATTACACTCTTCTCCTGAGGTCTGCCTGCGGGTGCTTTCTGTCTCGGCTTTTTATATCTGTTTTTTGGAAAAGCATCTAGTTTGGCATTTTCACACTTGTATTTGATTCTGGGCTTCCCATTGGCTGGTAAATAAAATTCCCGTAGGCTCGTGAAATAGAAATTTAATAACTGATTAATTTTTATTTTTCAACCGGAATATCTGCGCGAGCCCGGATGCGCAGCGACGACTTTTGGTCATTTGCTTTTTGTCGTGAGCTTGCAAACATCCGGTCCGTCGCTGGTCGGTATCACCACACATTTAACATCTTTTACTTAAACAAGATTCTTGAAAGTTGTTATGTTAAAGACACTTTTCCTAGTTGTTTTCTACTTTACACACACACACACACACAGATATATATATATATATATATATATATATATACATATGTGTGTGTGTGTGTGTGTGTGTGTGTGTGTGTGTGTGTGTATTTGTGTGTGTAGAAGGAGTGAATAGAATAAGCAAAGAACAGGAAAGAAAATTTCTTTAATTTATAGTGGGTTGCTTATCTATTCCTTTTCTCGTTGTAGTGGGAGTCTAGGGATATTCTAAAAAAGCTAATAGAGAAGTTGCAATCGAATTTATAACCAAACCTTTGGAAAAGTTCTTCGGATACTATATACTGGTTTAATAACATCAATAATAAATCTAAGTCCACCTTCCTTAAATTCGATATTGTTGACTTCTATTGTCTATATCAAAAGACCTTCTTGAAAGTTTCTTAAATTTTGCTAAAAATTACGTGGATATTTCGGATAGGGGCTATAAGATTATCTTAGCGGCTAGAAAATCCATTCTCATCTTTAGTAATTCCACATCGACGAAAGGGCCAAATGATAGTTTTGATGCCCCTATGGGAGCGTATGATTAAGCCCAGTTAGCAGATCTTGTAGGTATTTATATTTTAGATGTTCTAAGTAGGTTCTTAGACCCAAAACTAATAGGCCTATATCGGGATGATGGATTAATATTTATCCCTAATTCCAATGGGCCCTATACAAATAGAATACACAAAAAAGTAGTTAGAGTCCGAAATTACCTCGGTTTTAGTCTTGAAGTTACTTCTAATCTTAAAATTGTAAACTATCTAGATATAATCCTTAATTTAAATGATGGATCCTACCAGCCATTTCTCAAAGGAGATAATTCCCCCACTTACATTAATATTTTATCCAACAACCCCAGAAATATTATAAAACAGATACCCAATATAGTGAAACATAGAATTAACCAAATATCATCCAACATTAAAACCTTCAACACAAGTAAATATATTTACAATAAGGCCCTTCAAAAAAGCGGATATAAGAACAAATTAACATATAATAAACATTCAATAGACCCCGAATCATCTAAAACTAAAAATAAAAGAAACTGTAGAAAAAGAAAGATAATTTGGTTTAACCCTCCTTATTATAAATTAACTAATACCAATATCGGTAAATATTTTCTCAAATTAATAGACAAAAATTTTAATAACAGTAATCCTTTACGGAAAATATTTAATAGGTACACCCTTAAATCAGCTATTCTTGTACCCGTAACATTCAATAGACCCCGAATCATCTAAAACTAAAAATAAAAGAAACTGTAGAAAAAGAAAGATAATTTGGTTTAACCCTCCTTATTATAAATTAACTAATACCAATATCGGTAAATATTTTCTCAAATTAATAGACAAAAATTTTAATAACAGTAATCCTTTACGGAAAATATTTAATAGGTACACCCTTAAATCAGCTATTCTTGTACCCGTAATATAGACAACCTCTTTAATTCCCATAATAGAAGTATTCTAATGAATTTACGCAATACTGATCCGGGTCCGGAATTTTGAATGAATGCATCTGTAGCTCTGTGGACGCCTGCCCGGTGGAGGCCAAATGTAAATCCAGCCAGGTGTTTTATGAAGCCCGCATTTCTCCATCAAACAATAAAAGTTACTACCGAACCTATATTGGTATGTACGCTGTACCTTTTAAGCAGAGTCTTTATAACCACAGGTATTCTTTTTCGAACCCGGGTCAAAATACCAGACAGCCCTTTCACGGATATTCTGGAAAATGAAAGAGGAAGCCTGGATCCTGTAATTAGCTGGAAACTAATAGGTTCAGCCTGTATTCCGAGGAATTTTTCTGATAGGTGCTGTCTGTGTTTGCTAGAAACAATTTTAATATGGAAGTATCCTTACCAGCCCCTGCTCCTGAATCTTAGAAGGTAATTCATTAGTACGTGCCGCCATAAAGCTAGTTTTTTGAATACTTAAATTGTAAATTTTAAATTACTAATTTTTAGATTTTAGGATATAAATATAAATTTAATGATTTTTGATAAATTATTTTAATTTTAACTTTAAATAGTAATTTAATTCCTCCACCTTACTCTCCCAGTCTCCTTTAATTTTCTATCTTTATAAAATATGAATTCTTTTACTAAACCCCTTTTTCCTTTGTTAGTATATATATTTTTAATAATTTTTTCACATCATAAATTTTATAAATATTCTATATATGTATTAAAAATAATGAAATTTATATAAAATTATTGAAGAATAATTTTTTAAAAATGTTTTTAAAAAATTTATAATTTTCTTTATTGTTATTTAGTTTGTCTATACCTAAAAATATCTTTAATTATATTAACTTAATAAATTTTAAAAATCTTATTTTTATTTTTCCCCTTAATATACTTTATCAAATAAGTCTGTTTCTTTTTTTCAAGATCTTTAACCATTTTAAACATTAGAAGTTAAGTTTATTTGACACGTATCGAGCGTTTTCTATTTTCTATTTTCTTCTTTTCTTTCTTTTCTTTTTTCTTATTCTTTACTTTTTCTATACACTCTTTTTATATTCCGCCCCTTCCATTTCTCTTCTGTTTGTTTAACCCAATTCCCAATTTAACGGTCTTTAATTCCTTAACTCTTTTCGTCTATTAATCTAGACATGCCAAATTTCCATCTCTTCACTTACAACTATATCAAAAAGTAAAACCAAAAATAGACTGATTAAAAAATATTGTGACGTATATTTCTCAAATCTTAACCGTTATTTTTTTTTCTCCTTTTTAATCTTATGTTTTCTTCATTTTGATATAGATTGTGTTGCTGAAGAGACCTGAATTCTCTCTTAGGGATTTCATGTTGGAATGTTCATTCAACATTTTTGAATTTTGATAATTTATTTTAATTTATATTGACTCTGTAATTTTAATTACGTTGAGCTCTCGTCCTGTATCATTTTTTTATTTAAATTTTTAATATTAACTAGGATCAGGTTCTTTGAATTTACCTTCTTACTTTTCCGTTTCGGATGAAAGTAATATATATATATATATATATATATATATATATATATAAATTCATGTAATAAATAAATTAATGTTATTTCCGTATGCCTTATTTAAATTACGCCAGGATTAAGTCATTAATCATGTAACACGTTTTTGACGCTTGATCTTGATAATGGCAGAAAAATTAGAGAGTATTTGAACAAAATCATAAATTCTAGATGGTTTATTCATATCTGCAGTCCTAATATCTAATATCTCATTCGGAAATTGAAAAAATATACTAAAATATCAGTTCTTGCCATTTGAATTTAAAAGAACGTATTTGTAAAATTTTAGTTGTCTGAATACACCATGCCTTCTATTATCGGAAACATATCTTTCAAATGATATATTCTCGACAGAAAATATAACGGTAGATATTACTGGTATATCAACACGACATAGATATCTAACGTTTGTTCGAATGAGTATACGTCGCCTGCATTTCTTTCAACCTCCTAATGACTTCTAAAATATGTTTTTACAAATTAAAAAATGAGTTGTTTTTTTTATATTTTTAACCATTATTTAGGAATTTCATTACACATTACATTAATATTTACTTGAGAACAGCCGTTTGACTAGATATATTTTTAAGTCCTTGTTTTTTACTACACCTTCTAAATAAAGAGTGATTTTTATATCATGGCAGTAGAATTTAACAGCACGTCACGTATTAGACAAGGTGCTAAATATGTAAGACAGTGAGAGCTACGCAAACTTGTGTACTGGAATCCATCATGTTTTATTACTGGAAGAATTTACCATACATCACTTACCTGTAGACGTTGCCTGTTAACCAAATTTAAATCCATATTAAAGTTTATGTCAGATACACCCGCAAACAGGCGGAGAAAACTAGTAAAATGAAAACATTCAGAAGAGCAAGAAATTGACAAATACAATCAAATACTTACACTGTTTACTGCATTGTGCGTCGTCTGGAAACCATCTACCTACTCAAATCTAATAGATAAATTTTGGCCCGCGTGTCAAATTTGGCAATGAATATTTTATATTGATTGTGAAGACATCTTGCAGGACATTTTCTTTTCTTTTCATCCATGAATACCTACCATCATATGATATGTCTGTGTTATGTATTTCGATAATTGCTATTAGATAATAGGTGTATATAGGTGCGTCTTTATATGACTTGCCGTACACACAGTTGTGTCTAAAGTGATATCTAATATGAATTGATAAATCTCCACGAGGCTTTGCAAATATTTCCTTAAACATTTGTAAGTCTTCAAAAACGCTGGGGATATTTGGACTTGAATAATTCATTTTTTTTTGTTTATTTGTATTTAAATGTTCATATATATTTCGAAAATGAAACTTTCATTATATTAACAGAAATGTATAGAAGATATTTCTTGCTGGTAAAACGCATAAAAACTATGAGTATTCACAAATTTGGTTAATTTGAACAGAACTTATGAAAGGAATGTATTTCGTAATATGCGTTAACTTTTAAGTATTTTAAGATGTAAAATATTTTCTGCTCGTATTGAAAGCATTACTTTGACGTGAAGATGGAAATATCAGCTTGAGATAAGATATTTGATAAGAAAAACACTCATCACACTTACCGGTATGTGAAGACGTGATGCAAGGAAAATATAATCCATGAAATCTATCAACTCGTGAAGTTGCCACACACGGAAATATAAAAAAAAAGCAGGATAACAACATAAAAACGACAATTATTATTTTATGTTCAATATTTACTTCAGAGCTTAGGTGATCATAGCTTCCCACATCTTCCTCTCGCTAGTAACTCTTAATAGCTTTTCACATTTTGTTGTTTCTCCTGAACAATTTTCTACAATCCATTTACTGGATCTAATCAAGTACGTTACGCGCTGTTTTCCATCAAATTTTCCTGAGAGTATTAGTTTTCAAAGCGCTCCTTCTTCATTACGTGCTCCAGGAATTTAAACTGTCCCTTGCTGATGTAAATTATAAGATTTCTTTTGGTTACGCTGTTGCTCAAATGTTCACTCCATGGCACAAACAAAAAATTTGAACTCTTTGATAATTTATTGACAATTTCTGCGAGAAGACCAGAAATACGTTGAGGAATTTACAAATATTAAGTGAATAAACATGGAAATATCAATAGTATTTTATTACATCTGCAAAAAGATATCAAAAGACAACATTTGGCAAAAGATACGAAGACAAGAAATTTTGGCGAGTCATTATCGCCGACGTTGGGAAAGAAGATGGTACATAACAGAAGATATAATAACATGATTCTAAATAATTTTCCCCGTCTTCCAGAATGTTTTTCATTCCAGCATACATTTAAGCCAGTTTTGCGAATTTCTATACGATCGTAACTTTTTTCTATCTTCTATCAATCTCTCTCTCTCTAAATTTCAGTTCCTTTCTCTTCCTTGTTTCCGCACACACGCACGCACACACACACATACACACACGTGCATACACACACACACACACTCAATGTTCATAGATTTTAAAAAGAATGTGGATTTAAATAAAAAATATTATAATTCTCTCTTATAATTTTAGTAAGTTATTACGTCCACGTGTGCCTTAAGCTGAGACATTCTATCAAATGTAGAATTGACTCTTCTTTTTTGAATCCCAGGAAAGGCGAAAAGCAGATATATATATCAGAGGGGCTGTAGATTTTAGGGAGAAAACAGTATTATAATCAAAAGCAAGCAAACAAATAGTCATGGAAAACGAATAGGGTTCTACTATGCTTAACGTTCTTTTTAATACATGTATACAATAATATTTCTTTTTTTTTGTAGCTTCCATTCACGCTTAAGAATATTTAATATTTTTAAAAGATTAAACACAGTTAACGATTCAATGGAAGATTTTTCTCATATATTTTATGTTTGTGAAACATACAGGACAAAAATCAAATATAGAACCATTTATCTTCTTTGCACAGAACAAATCTAATTCACCAACAATTGAGAAATAATCAGCAAAGACATATCGTACATCAAGATATATATGTACAATGATCGGTTGAAAGGTTCATAGGCAGACAAAGATACCATCATAGAATGTGTCCCAATGTTCATTTTTCATTATATTTTTCTTGGGGCACACAACTCCTTGTATCGGCACTGCAGTGATGGGATCCCAAATACTAATAATGCTTTCATCCTGATAGTAAAATCTCATTAATTGTTAATGAGACGTCACCATCATGCTGATACTGTTTCCAATCCAAGTTTTTCACATGTTATAGAACAGAGGATATGAAAATAGAGGAGGTAATCAACCAGTTTCAAGAAACAGCCACACATAGCAGCCAATGAAACGTGCTGGATAAGTCTTTTGTGGAAACAAGACAGACTCAGTCAGTTTTCCTTGACGTTTTGTCTCGATGGATTTTCGTAACTGACTCCCTCTCTCTCTCTCTCTCTCTCTCTCTCTCTCTATATATATATATATATATATATATATATATATATGTTGTGGATCTTCGTCGCCAATTCTTTTTTGTGGAGTTGTGGCGAAACTCCGTCACAAATTTTTCTTGAGAAGTTTGGTCCAGAAGTAAAACACGGAACAAGAAGGTAGGTTGAAACCTGTTTATTAGGATGACAAACAATGATATTCAAAGGAATTGTTAATAAAAGGAAATATACACATAAATCCGAAGGTATAATTACGCTGCCTATTGCCTTACTCGTAGGTGTCGTTAACTGCTTTGTTTAATGCTTTCTTATATATATATATATATATATAATATATATATATATATATTTATTCTGTTGTTTTTTTTAATCAACACGAAACACCAACAAGTAAGACTCATGGTATTAAATGCAATTTTTATTAAACTGACTATCAAAAAGAAATACTAATGTTTTAATTATTAATGATATAAAATTTATTAAATATATTTGCTCTGGTGGTACCGCCATATTTATGAAGAGGCCTTTTTTACGTTTGTTATCTTTAATTTTGATGCGTGATCTATTAGCTATTACATCTTAACAGCAATTTCGAAAGAAAATAAGATCCTAACGTTCTATGAGATGATCGGCTAATGTTCCAACAAATTTTCATTTAAAAAACATAAAGAAAATATCTCCTGTATACATACGATATTTATATTTCATCGGTGTCTAGAGTTTACAAACGTAAATCAAGTTTAAATGGTTTTAATATATGTTATATTTAATTTACTTATCGATTCTGCACTATTGAATTTATTTAATAAAGGGTACATAATGCATAATAAAAGTTAATGCAGCTTGATGTTTATATAATAAAGAACAAGATCAAATCTATCGTACGTAAGAATATAGATATAAAACATAGGTTCAAATTCATAATTCTCAACATGATTACTGGCTCTTTCAATGGTAGTGTTGCAATTACTAATTATGTAATATATATCCGGCTAAGTAAAAGAAAGCTGGCTGCCTTTGTAGACATTCTTTACAGCAATTTTCAATTCTTTATCAACACCTGACTCAGCCTCCTCAAATTTCCATTGCTTTGGTTTAATGAAATACGCATTGAGTTACACATTATTTTGGTGTTAAAAAATGAAAACTGCTGTAAGTAATTTGTTACATGCGCAACTATCCAAAGTTTCCAAAACAGGAATGTAGGCTTACATTTAGTGATGGAACGGAGCCATTTAAAGAGGGGCATACTATGTGAACCCTCGTTTAAAACGGTACAGAATTAAAGTAGGTTTAAGTATTATCACTAATACCTTGAGTTCTCTGTAAAAAACAGGTTCCTGCTTCAAATTCTTACAGGAGAATATATTAATCTGTCAATAATGTGTCTTAAGCACTCTTATATCTTTGAAAAGTAGACAACAATGTTTGTTACCTGCTAAGGCAATTGACAGATCGCCCCAAAAAATATTTACTAATATTTTCTATATTAAAATATCTTTAAGAAAAAAAAATACTTTTATTTAATTAAACTCTGAGTTTAGCAAATCTAATATGTAACTTACTTGATGAATGTATTTTTTTAATAAATTGCGTCATATATTTTCATTTTTTTAGGTAAACCTTCATCCGATAAGCTGAACGCAAACTGATCCCTCACAACTCTCATATAATTAATTATTAAAATGTTTTAGCAAAATTCTTCAAGATTTTAAAGTATATATAGTTACACGAATAATTTGCGTAGTAATTATAGTATAAATGATAAATAAGTTCAACGTTTAGTCTTACATGCTACTTGAATGACACAGGTCATTACAACTATAAATAAAACAACGTAAATACGTGATTCACTCGTTATGTAGGCGCATTCCGCTATTTAGTAAACAAATAAAGCAGTTAATTCTGTTCTGTTCTGGGAATTTTTCGGTGGATATCTGTAATTCGTTTGTTTTAACTTGAAAGAAAACAAATACTCAGCAATGAATGTATTGAATTTTGTCAAACTATGCTTGAAGATTATTTATTTTCTTCGCTTTTTGTACACTTTCCATGAACATCAATATTATGGTTTAATGATATTAACCGGTCAGGTGAAAATTTGATATCGTATCGTGTACAAAAACATTCAGAAAATTATATAATCTCCAAGGATATTCATGCTAAAATAGTTCCTACATTAGAAGATGATGCTCACATATTGCCACCCGTGCAGAATTTAGAATAGGTTATAAATTTATGATAATTCACATATCCAGTACTATCTCGTAAGATTTTTTTAAAATATTCTACACAATGAACTGTTATGACGAAGGTTTATTCTTGATGTGTAACACATCTTCTGACACATAATCACAAGCGACGCTGGCTGATCACATGACGTATAAGTCTTACATATTTTGAAACAGATTCGGCTGGTTTCATATAAAGTTTCTAGACCCAGAATGAGTGTTATAATCAAACTGAACAAGAGACAAATCGTCAAACTATGCGGAGTAAAACGCCTCCTTTCATTCTCCTAAGAAGGCAAGGGTCGTTTCATGTGCTAGAAAGATGATTTCCTCGGTTTTGGTGATGCAATATTTTTATGTTTATCTACTATCTTCAAAACTGCCGGATCGTCTATAGAGAGCACAATGCCAAATTCATTAGAATGAGGCAATGGTGGAATGTTTCCTTATATTACTGAAATAAATACTGGATTTACAAACATTTGCCTATGTTTTGAAATTTCTTCTCACTCTATATGTATATAATCTCATGTTATATATATATATATATATATATATATATATATATATATATATATATATATTCGTCATCGACATACAAGACAGCTTGACTGGATCACAGCTCATCAGTGTGGGTAGACATCCACTTATCTCTGACCGCGGTTGAAACCCGATATACAATTCATATATAAAATATATACAAAAAAAATCGGAAGGGAAAAACCAAGAACTACACTGAGAAGTAGTTATAAAAACGAGATGCATTATTTAATTTTTCAATAATAAAGGCTAATGAGGTCTTTTAACTATCTTATAGTTTTAATATTAAGGTATTAACTAATATGTTATGTTGTTGAGGTTAAAACATTAACTTCATAAATATTCTAAATATATTTGGATTAAGTCTGACAAATCTACAATCATTTAAAATTAGAATCCCTCATACTGCATCAATATCCTGTCCGTTCTACATTCCAGCCTCTCAAAGTACTCTTTGGATAACATTAAGTGTTTCACAAATGTTAAAGAAAAGCTAATCCTTCGCACTTAAATATGATATTGTAGATTTCTGTTCTTCTACTTTAATAAACTCCTACATGACTGTATTAATTTTTCGAAACATTATGTAGACATCACCAACAGAAAAACCAAAATTATTTTAGCAGCTAGAAAATCGGTTTTAACCTCTGACCATTCAACCTAGAACAAATTTCCCTACGATAGATCTGATGTCACTATGTGCGCATATGAATCAATCCAAGTTGGTGATCTATTACTTATTTATATATTAGATATTTTAATTATAAATGATACCCCTAAACAAACTGGATTATACAGTAAACACTTCCTCATGTTCATGCCTAATAGCAATGGGCCCTTAACTAATATAATCCATGAGAATTTCATTTGTCCCCTTAAATTTTCTTGGTCTTAAATTTAAAGTTTTCCCCAATCTAAAAATAGTCAATCATTTAGACATCACCCTTAAACTTAATGACGTTTAGTACATTAATCAAAAAAGATTATTACATTAGCTACATTATTAAAATATATACCCACCCTAATACTATTATAAAGGAGACAGACAAAATTGTTTGCAGTAGATATAGCCGATTATCTTCTAATCACAAAATATTCAATAAAATTTAAAAATTATATAATAGATCCTCCAGGAAAGCTACTTCAAGAATAGATATGTATATATAAAATCAGTAGTTAATTCTGAGTCATTTAGTTCGTAGAAAATGAAAGTATTATTGTAACCACCCCCATCCTGTAGCCTGTCTAAAACCATTATTTGTAAATATTTTCTGAAATTAGAAAGCAAGCATTTCCTTACTAATAATCTACTGCCAAATATTCTTAATTCAAAATCAACTTAAAAAAAGTTATTCCTGCAAACAAAATATTAATTCCAACACGAGTCAATTTTTAAAAAAATTAGATGAAATTAGTATTTTAAACAATTTAGATAAAACTCATATTTTCCAATTTTGAAATTATAGATCGATCAATAAAAGTCCGGTGGAAGGCAATTGTACATCTACCCAAGTAATCTGGCAAATCCATAACTCGCCCATAATTAACAAAAAGGATATTATCAAGTTTATATTAGAATATCGGTTGTAAAATTTAAACAACGTTTAAAACTTTCATAAATACTTTTTTCAACTCAACTTTAAAAATCCAGACAGCTTCACTCTCGGAGATTTCGGGAAAAGAACGAACAGACACTCAATCCAATAGTGAGTTTGAGAATAATAGTTTCAGCACGCACACCCAATTACCATTACGATAGACGCGATCCATATTCAGACGAAAAAAATAAAGCAGTTTGGATTAATGACAATATTTTGCAAGGGTTTATTTCTTTATCGCATTTATTTGAGGTGCGACACTGCTTATTTCAGTATTCTTATCGTCTTGCCAAATGTTATGTATCTCTAACAGTTTTACGCCAGGTTTTGTAGAGGTAATGTGAGTTAGTTTTCGAGTTTGTTTGAAACCCTTTCTCTAATTTCCATGTTTTAGCTGATGGTAAACTTTGCAGAAATACGATGCAAAATTCCGACTTATGCCTCTTGTTACAATCATTTATCGTTTTCACGATAACTTCCTGAGTAAAACACTCAAATCTTCATTAAAGTTACTTGTAAACTTTTTCTGCTTTTTCAAAAACAATTCCTCGAACTTTCGAGCCTTTCTTCAAAGTCTTTTTGTTGTTGTTTTAAATGTTGCAATAAAATTTTCGACAACTCCATATAGTATTATTCAGGCGTATATATATTTTTTCTTAATAGTCAATCAAAAAACACTTATTTTCATAGAATTATTTCTTCGTAACACCTTTATCCCGAGATATCATATCGATATTGCATGTTTTTTACAAATTGAATTTTTAATTCCACGTATCTTTTCGTTACTTTTTCAGTTAGAATATTATCGTGGTTTTTCGTTCCTTTTCATCGTTGTGTTTTACACAAATTGATATAACGTAATCCTCCGAAAATCTCTGTAGCACCCCCAAAAAGTGGTTTATAGTTTTGTAGTTTTGATCTTCTCTTTCCAATGTTTCTTGGTGAATTATTATGTGGAAAAAAAGTTTTTCACACAAAATGACTTGGTAACTTTTTATGTTCGTTTTTGTCGATACTCTATTCGTAGAATATCACATCCGCGAAAGTTTATTTGAGTTCCGTCTCAAAATTTCCTCTCAAAAATCTGGTGTTGGCTATCTTTTTTCTTAAGTCGGCCAAATGTTTCACCCACAAAAATCTTGTCATCACAAATCATAGTCACTAAAATATTTTGTTGGTGAACGCCACAATATTTATTAAAAAAAATGTTGTATTTAACGAAAGTTGTAATCCTTGACGCCAAAATATATTTTACCAACGGGACAAACTTCGTCGCCAAAATAAGGTATTTTAGTCAACGGCCCAATCTTCGTTTCCAAAATATTCTATTTTGGCCAAAGGCAAATTCTTCGTCGCCATTGAAACCCTAATCACCAAAACGCATCTTGGAAATAATAGTATAGCACAAAGTAGAAGACTCGCAGACTGCGTGAAGTTCATTAACTGCTATTCGGTATTCCTGTCCCCTATTATAGTGTCTCTTTAGAATGATAGAAACATTCCATTCCTGTATACAGTTAGGTATAAAACATTAGCACACACATATCAATTAAATTTAATTTTGCAAGGTTAAGTTTTTATTTTTTTCTCCAAGCGACGATGGGTCTATCCCTTTCACAAAGTACCGTATATATTGGCATATTTTGCCTTAAACCCCTCGAAATTATGGGGCTGCCTAATACTATATTTATACAGTTTTCGCTTTCCCCTTTTAACCCCTTTTTTCCCCATGCATGGACTGGGTGTCTACGTCAGCGAACACTCTCCCATAGCTAGGGTGACTTCACTCCAATCTACTGACCACCAATACATATGTCGCCGCCTGTCTCTCCTCAGTTCGGTTAGTTAACTATTTTTTTTTATTCATATCACCCCAAGCAAGGCGAAAACGCCACTGATGCGCAGGAGGCTACGTTAAGAGTGCTTTTCACTCTGACAACATGGATAAGGCTATTTCCTATCACCCATTTGCCCACATATTTGTATTTGGAGACCTCAATGCCCATCACTCTGAGTGACTTGAAAAGGCCGTTACTGATCCAGCGGGCATTCACGCCATGAACTTCGCTATTTCCCAATCCCTTACGCAAGTCGTGGACTTCACCACTCGCTTCCCAAGCACCCCCTCGGGTCATTCCTCACTACTAGATATAAGTTTCACCTCCGCGCCTGACGCCTGTCAAGTCTCGCAGCATTGCCCTCTCGGCAACTCGGACCACGCTGTAGTCTCTCTCAGTATTTCCTTCCAATTTCAATCCACTCAGGAGCACCCTACCTATAGGACCTCCTACCTCTACCAAAAAGCTGACTGGGATGCTTTTCGCGATCTCGTCTGCGACGTCCCTTGGGGAAAAGTGTTCGACCTATCAGTTGATGACTGTGCCTCTGAGATCTCTTCATGGGTGATAGCTGGCATTGATGCCTTCATACCCACCAGGAAGTATTGCTTAAAACCTCATTCCTCTCCGTGGTTCTCTCCGGCCTGCTCAGCCGCCATTGCCCACAGGAACCATTACTTCCGTCTATTCCGGAGACAGTCAACTGATCATAATAGGCGCCTGTTCATATCTGCTTGCAATGAGTGCAAGAGAACCCTAAATGACTCCAAACGGTTGTTTGCTGGGAGAAGGCGACAGCGCATAGCTGACCGCAAGTTCGGCTCCAAGGACTATTGGAGGATTTGCAAACGAGTGCTCAATAATAGGAAATCCTCAATACCTTCTTTAATCCATGAATTTGAGGTTCTCACGTCATTTGCGGACAAAGCTAAGTGCTTTGCCCGCAGATTCTCATCCAACTCCACATTTGACTCGTCCGGAGTACACCCACCCGACTTCCCTATTAGAACTGGGGCCAAACTGCACGACGTATGTATTACCCCGACAGTAGTATCCCGAGTAATTTCAAAACCCCCATAAGGCGTGTGGAGACAATAGAATCCCGGTAATAGTCCTGAAGAGGTGTGCTCCTGAACTTTCCCCTGTCCTCTCTAAACTATTTAACTACTACCTTTCTGCTTCCTGCTTTCCTGCATGCTGGAATTTCTCTTCAGTCGTTCCTATATTTAAGAATTGTGGTGAACCCTCGAACCCATCCAACTATCGCCCTATCAGTCTTCTACCGATATTCGGGAAAGTATTCGAGGATATAATCAATGCTGAAATAGTTCATCATCTCACTGCCCACAAACTCTTCTCTGACAGGCAATATGGATTCCGCTTTCCCAGTTCCACGGCCGACCTGCTAACAACCGTAACGGAGTACATGCTACAGGCACTTGATGAGTCTGACGATGCTCGCGCGATTGCTCTGGACATCTCCAAGGCTTTTGACAGGGTTTGGCACTCTGGCCTCCTATGCAAACTACGGGTTAGGTATTACCGGTCGCCTGCTTGACCTAATCCAATCTTTCTTAAATAACCGCAAAATGAAGGTCGTTTTGAATGGGCGTGCCTCTTTGTCCTACAGCACGAATGCTGGTGTCCTACAGCGCTCTATCCTGGGCCCGACACTCTTCCTTATTTTCATCAACGACCTCCCATATGAAATCAAGTCGCAAGTAGGCATCTAAGCAGATGACACTACAATATACTCCCGCACCAGTAAAAAACCTGTCGTGGCGGACAAATAATCTCGCTGCTGACCTTGAACGGGATCTACACTCTGTGGTGAACTGGGGCAATGGGTGGCTTGTCAACTTCAATTCATCTAAGACCAAGCTGTTGTCTGTCAACTATTACAGGCAACCTCTCCTGCCTCCCATAAGCATGGACCAAGCGATTCACCCTGAGAGCAATACACTACGCCTCCTCGAACTTTTTTTTAATCTTCTCACCCCAAGCAAGGCATTCCACTGCCACTATTGCGCATGGGGCTACATAGGGGAAGGTAAAGTGAAGGAGTGGTTAGACATAGGGGATGTCAGGAGGAAGGTGACAGATGAGTAAGGATAGCGAGAATGAGGGTTGAGCAGATCGGAAGAGTGTTTGATAGAATGGGAGCAGGTTTGTGTGTTAGGAGGTGTCTATTGACTTTACATTTAAACTCCTGGAGATTGTAGCCGTCGGGGAAGCAATCGTTTGGAAGAGAATTCCACAGTCTGGAAGTGCGAGGAAAGAAACTGTGGAGTAGAAGTTACGGCTGCATTTTATCGGTTTCACTATAAAAGGGTGGGATCTAGTTGCTAATCTAGTATCTCGTTCAAATTCGTATTTAGGGGGCACTAGTGATCTAAGTTCATCGGAGCAGAAGCCGTGAAAGTATTTATAGAAAAGACACAGGGAAACCACGTCGCGCCGGTGGGAGAGAGACTGCAGGCGGTCTGCCAAGTCGGTATCTATCACCATACAGACCCTCCTCTGAACCTTATCGAGAAGCCCGAGGAGAACAGCAGGGGCACCCGACCAGATATGGCAGCAGTATTCAATGCACGGTCGGATGGTAGATTTATAAATGTACAGGATAGATTCAGACGGAAAAAAACTTCCGGGCCCTACACAGAAAACCGACTTTCATAGCAGCGGATTTAGCAATGGATTCGATATAGTCATTCCATTTGAGGTCCGCTGAAAGTGTGAGAACAAGGAGGCACAGTGTTTTACTCTCTGGGAGGCAAGCCTGGTCCATGCTAATGGGAGGTAGGTGAGATTGTCGATGATGGTTAATTGAGAGTAGCTTCGTTTTAGAAGCATTAAAATTTACTAACCATTTCTTACCCCAGTCCTATATGGATTGGAGGTATTTTTCAATCTCGGCTGCGAGGTTAACTTTGACGCCTACACCAGATTTTTGTAGGAGGCTAGAGTAAACTGTGGTGTCATCGGCGTACAAACCTATTTGGGCTCTTATGGAATCAAGGAGATCATTAATGTATATCAGGAAGAGTGTAGGACCTAAGATGGAACCACTATATTGAATGCATAGCAAAATCTACTGCTAAGAAGGTTGGGTCACTATGTCGATCCAGAATGTTTTTTTCCGCCTGAATCCATCCTGCATATATAGAAGTCAACCATCCGTCCGTGCATGGAGTTCTGTTGCAATTTATGGTCAGGCGCCCCAGCCGTTCTCCTCAGTGTTCTTGACAGGCTCCAAAGGAGAGTCTGTAATGTGATAGGTACTGATCTGGCTGCTCGACTGCAGCCTCTTCCCCATCGTCGAAATGTGGCCTCCCTTTGTCTCTTCTATAAATACTTTCATGGCTTCTGCTCGGACGAGCTTAAGTCACTGTTGCTCCCTCAACAGGTATTTACTCGTGAAACCAGACTGGCAACTAGGTCCCCCCCCATTCACAGTCAGGTTAGCCAAATTTAGACGACAATTCTACTCCTGCAGCTTCTTCTCTCGCACTTTCCGCTTGTGGAACTCGCTCCCGTATTCTTGCTTTCCTGACGGCTACAACCTCCAGAAATTTAATTGCAAAGTCAATACTCATCTACTAACCACTGGACTCTAGCTCTCTCTCCACCTATGTATCTCTCATCGCACCTGCTTTCTCAGCTTTCTATTGCTCCTTTCTAACTAGTTTTTACTCCGCAGTCTTTTCTAATTAATATTTTACAGTTATGTAGCCCCCTGCACATCAGTGGCATTTCCGCCTTGCTCGGGGTGAAATGATTAAAAAAAATCTTGTGGTAAGCTGTTTGCATGGGAGAATATTGAACCTATTTAAACCCTGACTTTGTAACAATCGACATATTTATTCAATTCTAAAACACCTTAATTCACATTATTGCAATAAAATAATAAACCTGTAATGTAATTACTTCACTTATACCTGATACAATGATATGATTGTATGGCAAAAATAAATCTTATGTTTTAAGAGAGAAATCCAAAAACACATAGTGACACAAGATCGCGTGTGTGAGCAGTGGCATGACCAGATACTTAAGAGGAAAGATCACATATGCTATAAAAACCGGCTATCGAAAACAGAGAACTTACTGTTGAGTTGTTGCTGACTGTGATAGTTAATTGACACCATTTTTCATTTAAATTTTATTTAGTAAAATGTATATATATAATGATTTAATTTAATAATTTCAATAAAATACATTTTAAAAAACGATTGTGATGAGTTGTCTTGTATGCCGCATATAGCTCCAAAATTACATTTTAAATTTAACACTTGAAGGAATTTAATATACGTAAAGTTGTCTTGTGCGTCAGTATATACGCTAATCAAGCTGACTGTTGGAACTTTATTCTGAGACATGAAACAAGAAGGAAATGAGTGTTATTCAACTTCGTAAAATTAATATGACGTAATATGAATGTAATGCTTTGGACTAGTTGAGACAAATATGGAAGCATATCTGTACAACTGTGAGTGTGTAGTAAGAAACCCGTCACTTTGCAACTGTTGGAGAGCATGGTGGAACAATATATTGCTACTCATGAAGGCATAAATCATTTTAAAATCTATGAAATCATAAATATTGATTAGCTCCATCTCAGATATCGTAGCAACCTCCCTACGCGTTGTACAATATGACTAATTAAAAAAAAAACATAATAAAGACTAATAATAAGAAGGAAGTATATAATGAAATTTGACTGAACGCAGACACTTTATCAAAAAATTCTTATATATGCGTAATTAAGTCAGTAATTATAAACTTCTAAAATACTTTTTTCAAAAACAGATAATTAAAATATTTGAATTTTATATCGAAACAAAAATAAAGTTGCGAAATATTCAGTCCTTATTCATAAAGTAGTAAAGTAATAAGCTTAAAGAATTCGAATCCGTGTGTGTTTATTTTACCCATTATCAAAACATCCACTACATTGTCCGACAAAGAAGAATAATAATACCTTCTTTGATATCCTAATTATTATTTTTTTTAATCAATTCACCCCGAACAAGGCAAAAATGCCACTGATGAGCGGAGGGCTACATAACTGTAAAAAGATTACTTAGAAAAGACTGAGGAGTACAAAGTAGTTAGAAAGGAGCAATAGAAAGCTGAGAATGCAGGTGCGATGACAGATACATAGGTGGAGAGAAAGGGAAGGATATACGGGGGTGGGGAGAGAACCAGTGGTTAATAGATGAGTATTGACATTGCATTTAAGAGCAGATACAAATCGCCAATTGCTTTAGTTTCTGTAGTACATCCCTCCGTCTATGTGGTGTTAAACATTACAGCTGTAATGAAGGTAATTCAACATTGAAAAGCAGGATTGTAAGAATGGTAAAACAGGGTGTCTTTGATTACTCGAAAGTTTGGTAGTAAATTAACGAAAATCATGGACATTTATTCCAAAATGTATCAACAAAACTGGCAATAATAAATGGTGGTCCCTTGTATCCGAGTAGGTTGTGCATGCTCATCCGTGATTTGGACATTTAAAAATATTAATTTGTGTTTCTTTAACACCCAAAGAATCTCACCATCGTTTATATATACTAAAACTATGGTCAAAGAAATGAACTAAGTGTTTCTCGGACAGAGCGTGTCATCTATCCCTGTCAAATATTTTAACAATGTCATCAAATTCAAATCCTCGATTACAGGGACTTGTGACTTCCCGCTTGCACATCATACGACGAATATTTTCTTCAAATCAATTTCACTCGCAAAATTTGAGTCAAACTTTGGTATGTATTTCAGGTAGTTGCCAAATATACCAGAGGTTCGTATTTCCTTTCCCTCACAAATCGATCCCGGGTCTCATGATTCACATTTAAACCTAACTACTAACTACGCGCCCTTACACCTCTGCCACATAACCATATGATTTTGCGTCTGACAGTTGATAAATATTTTATGTAAACTACATACTGATTTGAAAAACTACATTGAACTAATATGATTAAGATAATGTCATTTTCGTAGTTGAGGTATTCAATTTGGGAAGGAGTATATCAGGATATTTGAATCAGGGAACATGAAGGAATAACATGGACAGACTAAATTACCCTCTTCGAAAGAAAAATAGGACTACGAATTTAATATATTGAAAATAATTTAATGCAATACATTAAAGTGAAATTTAATGTTATACTAGAAATATGCTACCCCAAATATACCCTTAACGAAAGAAAACAGGTAACTGAAAATAAGAAAACCAGCATAGGAAAATGGCGTTTATTTGAAACTGCTAAAAATTTTTCCATGCCCATCATCTTAATAATTTCAACAAAGTGAAGATAACTCATTCAACGTTGAGCAAAAGATAAGCAAAAGAATATTACTTAATATTGTATAATGATTAGTTTGATTCTGCTTTTAGAGTAGCGAATCAATTCATTTATTTTCAGATTTAAAACGATATAAATTTTAATGCAAATCTGCATAGGATATAACTGACAGAAAAATGTGCTTTACATATAATTTAAAATGTAATGTTTTAAAAGAATATATATGTACACACACACACACACACACACACACACACACACACACACACACATACACACACACACACACACATATATATATATATATATATATATATGAAAGACTACTAAAATGTTGTAAGTTTAAAAATGTATTTTATTGACAGTATTTATTTATTTCTGTTATTATATTTGATATTTCAGACCGCCCTCGGCCTTTCATCAGAAACAAATGATTTTGAAATTTAAATTAGAAGCGTTTTCGCGAGGAGCGTTCGTGGAGAGATTGTTTACATGACGTGACGCAGAAAGCGACAGATTTTTTTAAATACTTGTAAAAGTAGACCTATCTTTAATAATATGTATAAATGTTGTTTTAAAGAAATATTGTTTAAGTTTATCTAAAAGATGTTTAACTATTGAAATATTTATAAAGATTCAAAGCACCTAAGTCCCTATTTAACCCTAGCCTGTATGTATTTAATTTTAAAATCCAGTATTATTCTTTCTTTCTGCGTGAACATTTAGAACTAATATATATATATATATATATATATGTGTGTGTGTGTGCATTTATGGGGATCTGGAGTGTTGTTAGAAGGGAGGGAGTATGCAATGTGTGAAGTATTACGTTTCGTTTAATAAATTAATCAATTTCTCCTAATAGGAGTTTTGATAAAAATTTGAATGAAATATCGGCCGGTACCATATAAAATACAGTAAATTTTACGCTGCTATTTTGAATAATTTAGGAAATGAGCCAAATGATAAATCATAAAATTTCTGACGGTTCCAACTAAAATTGTATTTGCAGGATGGTTTTATAAATAAGAGAAACGATAAAATGCAAATACTCTTCTAAAAAATTTAATTTAATAAAAGACCGAAGATAATTTCTGAAAAGTAATTTAAATTCAACAGAAATTAATATGATTGCCATAATAACTGAAAAATGTATAATTTATAGTTTCTATCGTGTTATTTTCTTTAAATTTGAAAACAACTGCAAATACACAATTTCAAAGGCTTCCGAATAAAATTCAGACCATCCATATAAAAAATAAACATTAAAACGCATATATTTAGGGATTGAATAAAAATACGAAATAAAATAAAAATCACCAAATAAAATAAAAATACAAAATAAAATAAAAACTACGAATAAAAATAAAAATACAAAATAAAATAAAAGTACAAAATAAAATAGACATAAAATCTCCTAGGAGTCATCTGACAGGAAAGACACTTTACGCATGTGCAAAAAGAGAGGCTTCCTGGCGCCAAAAATAAACTCTATTTCTTTTTCTGTTGGACTTTGACTGGTAAAGAATTGCCGACTATTTGAGTAGGAATTTCCTCAGTAAGAGGTCGTTGGAATCAAAAATAAAATCAGTGTCCAAACTATTCTTCTAGTGTCTCTGTATCTTTGGTTTTCTCTTTGCCAATTTATTTCAACGACGAAAGCTATTCAAAAAGTCTTGAATGTTTAGATGAAAGAACCAATCCAGCAGTAATAGTCATAACCATCCATATATCTTTATCTTCTTCAGAATAAGAAAAAAAAAAACATTGGGCAACAGGGAACTATGGTATTTCATTTATTGAAACTATATATGAACCTTAATATTTTATTAACATCTTTAATATAAATTGCTGCACATGCTTAAACAACAAACTGATGATTTTATGAAATCATAAGTACAAATGTTAAAATGTCTCTTTTGTTTGTGTCAAGAAAGAAAACAAAATATCTACAAATTTATAAACCGACAAGGTAATTTACAAACTATTAGTATCGATTTCACACGTTTAAAAAAAAACTGTACATATGCATATCGTGCGAATGCACACTTATACATACATCTTTCTCTCAATTTTCTTTCCGAATGATTTTTATGTTTTCTTCCATTTAGAAATTCTCCCATTCACATTTTTCAACTGAATAAATACAATTTAAAGTGTCTGGTATTAGAGCGAATCTTTTCCGGAGTGATTGTAAAAATAGTTTTTCTATCAAGTCAAGCAAACATGTGTACACTGAAGCGCGAATAAATTTTATTTTGATTCGAATTTAAACAAACGGGCTCGACAACTCGACCTTTACAAACAAAAATAGTACATCTCAGACATGTCTATATATGAAGAGCGTAAGTGGTTTTCAGAGAATATTTGCTTCTATTTATGTGTGAATCCTCCCCCACCCACAGGAATATCCTGTTCTACATGTAAATGATACATCAAAGTGACATGAGTTGGAATAGAAACGTTGGAATGTATATACAGGTGTGTCCAAAATGGTATGAAGTTTTTCCATATTTTTAAGGGGCATACATATGCATATACACGCAGACGCACAGACACACACACACACGCACATATGCATATATATATATATATATATATATATATATATATATATATAAAGATAAAGATAATAAATCATCATACAAATAATTAAGTAGATTCATGAAAGTATTGGTTCCATTTTGCATTGTAATATTCTTTCAAATAATAAAAATAACATCTATTATTTTGTGCTTTAGGTTAGATTTTCTTTTTCATTTAATGTATATATACATTTATATCTTTATCTATTTATCTATCTATCTATTTATATATATATATATATATATATGTGTGTGTGTGTGTGTGTGTGTGTGTGTGTGTCTGTGTGTCTGTGTGTCTGTGTGTCTGTGTTTTTGTGTTTATATGCATATGTACATATCTGCTGGTAAATATAGCAGACAAACGTATATATATGCGCGTGTGTGTGTGTGTATATTTGTGTGTGTGTGTGTGTGAGTTGTGTGTGTGTGTGTGTGTAAATATGTTACGGAAATTAACGAAGATTAACGAAATTGCTTATAAACAACTGACTTTTTAAAAGGAATCGAAAATTCTGTTATAAAGGCTTGATTTGTCTTCCTTTAGACTGTTGGTCATTCGTGGTCTAGAGATCTCAGACGCGCCAGATCAATTGGTGGCTTCCCCTATGTGGATAGCAGTCGCAGTTTTGAATCCTGCCGAATGACGTACATTGTCCTAACAAAAATTTATAGTAAATAATCAGGCCGGAGAAATAAATTTATATATATACTTTCGGATTATAAGTAACATATCTAATTAAATACGATTATCAAACAATAATGATGTCAAACAAAAAATTTCAAATATATAGATAAATACATTATCTATATATTTGAAATATAGGGACAGCATAAACCTTAAAAAACATATATTGCTAAATAATCGTATTTTGGCTTTAATTTTAGATGAAAATGAAGATAAAGATGTCTAACATTTGGATATTTTTCTCATACTTGTTCTAATTTTTCGGCTCACATGAGCCATCTTCAGACAAGTCGCAGGGATGTTAACATAATGACATCCACCATCAAATTTGATATTATCTTGTGTTGGCATGAAACATTTCTACGTGACGGTAACAGTCAACGAATAGCAGCTGCAGTTCGTAAATGTGTAATGCGGTTCTATGACGTCTCACCACGTAAGAGAGCGAAATGTTAACAACAGAACCATATGTCTAAATGCAATGTAATAAGCTGTGACCAGATTCAAATGTTATTTTATTACGCGTGGGTTGCTTTGATTTAATGTAGATGGCCCTCAATATATGAAGGTACATTTTACAGTTTGCATACGTGAGAATTATTGCGTTAGTGATTACAATCTGTCTAATATTACCTACATGGCTATGTTTTTCTTGGAAATGCTGTTTAATTGAAATATAATCAGGGAGGTGGCAGGTAAGTCTACGGGAGAGAGCGGTTGTAGTAAAACCATTATATGTAGTCGTTTTATTATTAGTACCAGAGATACAATCTCTGAATAGACTTGTAAATTGATGCAGTACATTATGTGTATATATGTGAATGTTGATAAAATTTAACAAACTTATATTTTATGTAAATACGTTTTTCATAATTTCGCCAAATTTCTAAATTATATACTACAAAATCAAAATAAAATATTTTGGGAGAGTGCATTAGTGCGAGAATTATACTATTTCCGTACAATATCCTTTCTCTGAATTTAACTACAAAACATCAAGGAGGCAGATATAATTACATCATCATATATCATTTTTCCTATATTTCTTAATACGACCATCTCTAAAATTTATGATACTCAATAGTTAAAACGATTATTTATATTATAAATTAAAATTTCACCTAAATGACCTCCATATAAATATCGATCTTATGATGTCTGCTTTCAGCTGCAAAAGAACCTATAGTCATAATGTCACCATGAATCTATAAATTTGCTATAAAAATGGACTACATTTAAAATTACGGTAAAATACGGTGAAATTAGAAGCATCCAATTATATAACGGTGTTCAATTAAAAGATAAAAACATTTTTACCTCTGTTTGTTTAGGAGGTACACTCAATTTTGGTAGTTTTTTCAAATTTCTCAAATACAAAATTTCACTTCTAAACAGAAGATAAAATTCATATATAAATTGTTGAAAACGTATTCATATATATATATATATATATATATATATATATATATACAAGAGCAAAATCGAAGATATATTACCGTTTTTTTTTTCTAACGCATATATGAAATATCTATATGCATTGACAAATATGTCAGTATGGTATTTGGCTGATATGAATTATTGACATCGGTACATACGCTAAGACATTTCTTCATTCCACTTGCAGAAGCTCTCATGCATTCTAACCGTGCCTCCTCGTTTCGTTTTCTATTATTTCTGTTAGAATATGTGTTCTTTGTTTCTTTTCAACTTCAGCTTTCACTCCTTGTAGCCAAATATGTAAATATGTATCCAGCAAGTTCAGTGACCAACACCCTCCAGAACGTCCATCAATTCTGAGATATGCAATGCTGATATTCCGGCTACAATTCTTAAGTTTTCTGTACAAGCTTTCTGGCGTCAATGATTACGCTATTTCGGGTAAAATTACTTCTCCCTTTCACGGAGTTTTACGCGAAATAATAACCGCATCCTTTGGAAAACTGAACGAGAAAGACGATGCCCTGAGGCGAGATGATTGTAATATTTGAAATTGTTTCTATAGTTCTACAAATAGATTGCTATCATCTTAGGCGTGGATAGGCATGAATGAAAATATATAACTGAAATGAAAAATCGAAATCATATAATGAAAGAATTAAGAAAAGAAAAATGAGAAGTAAGAAAAATGAAAGAGAGAGAGAGAGGGGGGATAAATAACAATAGAAAAAGAAAATAAACAAATTAGGGAATAAAAGAAGAATACGCAACGCTGAAAGAAATGCAAATCGAAAGGCAAAATAAATAACCAAACAACATGAATAGAATAAAATAACATTATCAAATATAAAATGGAAATACGAAAAAAGAAAACATACAAGATTAGGAAAAATTAAGAAGAACTTAAATAACAAAGATTAAAGTATGATAGAATTAAAGTAAACAAGATGATGTTGAATAATAAAATCAATTGTAAAACTAAACTAAAAATAAAATGCAAATAAATATAAAAGGCATAATTCTACTTTAAAAAGGGAAGTTACGCCTATTCTTCAAAATACTAGCACAATATTTGTTATCCGAACGCTTTATGATGAAAAGGACTTAAAATTATTAAACTGACATGCGTCACGTTTTGTCATTTTTCGAAATACTTATTGTCTCTAACAAGCTCTCTTTTTATACCTCTCTTTATGTATGTATATGTCTATCGATATGTGTGTGTGTGTGTGTGTGTGTGTGTGTGTGTGTGTGTGTGTGTGTGTGTGTGTGTGGGTTTCAATATTTGTACATCTTTATGAGGTCATTAGAAAACTGACATAATTTTTGTCGGTTTATATAACATCAAACACTTATAAATTTAAATGATTTAACTCTTATCTGTCGTTTGAATAGCAATGCAACTTCTGCTTTCTATACTTAGTTGGCATCGCCTCTAAGAGAACTAAACGATTTCAAATCTTTGATAAAGTCAACAGGAAACCATTCTATTACCTTCCAAACAGTTAATATCAATCCACAGAAAACAAAGAAGGTTCATCCCCGTAGAACCATGATCGTCTACTTACTGATATAATATGGCCTTAAATGTCTTCGTTTAAACAGATGTTATTATCTTATATATAATGTATAAAAAATAACAAACATTAATGTGTATTTTTATATTAAAATTATACATCATTAAATAGTCCTGTTTTTGTTTTCGTTTTTTGTTTTTACCAAGGATAATAACTTCTTTTCAAGCAAAAACAACCTCATGTAAAAAAAAGTTTATGAAATAATCATTATTTGATGGGACGCATTAAGTTTAATAATTGCTATCTTGAATAAATATATTTTGCTGTATTTGAAAAAAAATTAAATATTTTCTACACCAAAAATCTGCATTCTTTTAAGTTTTTGTTGGATACGCTCTGTTCATATTAATTGTATTCCAGTATAAAGAACGGGTGACAAAAATTGACGCAATACTTTAATCATTTCTGAAGATAACATTAAGATTAATCTGGAACGTTGTAAAAACAATCCAATCTTAATTTTGAATATCCTTGTAAAATTTGAACATATAAAAAATTTAAACTATTGTAAAAAAACAAAGAAATTGTGTTGTTAACTTTCCAGTAAATAAATGTCATTCTTTCTTCGTAGGATACATTTTGAAAGATTATTTTAAGACTGATTTCTTGATTGAATACCTAAATATATGTTCTACGAGCAGTAGAATTGCAATTAATGTAACTGCATCAGATATACTTAAAAGTATTTTTGAAAAGTGTTGTAAATTTTGCGTCGCTCTATATATATTATATCCTACGAAGAAAAATCGACATTTATTAACTGAAAATTTTACAACACATGTTGGATTAATTATATATATATATATATATATATATATATACATATATATATATATATATATATATATAATTGAGTCAACATTTTTGTGACAACATTTTCCAATATTTTGTAATAATAAGCTAAGAATAACTCCATTTCAAGCAATATTTTTTTGTGTTTCTAACGAATTTTTCTAAACAGAGAGGAGTTAGTTTCGCAGATTAGAGGGTCGTGTATTTATCCTTAAAGTGTATATACTAAAACGGTATTAAGTTTATCGCTATTTCCACTCTTTTTACATACTCTTACTTCCATCTGTTTTTTTTAATTTTATATTCGCAATTTTTTGTTAATTGTAATGATTTTACCATTTTAAAAGCTATGTTTCTTTGAAAAAAGCCATAATAAATTTATTTTTTTAATTTATATATAGTTAATTTAATTCGTTGTTTTATCGATTTTTGTCATGTATACTAATGTTTATATTTTTTTATTTTTCTTAATTTTAAATAATATCTAGTGTGAAGATTAAACATTGTCTACAGAACCCCGTAATTTCTATTCTAAATTTAGCAAATATATTTTGTATACTTCCAGTATTATATAATTTTCATGTAAGGGGCATGTGATGTTTAATTCTTTTTAAAAAAAAATCGATTTTAATGTGGTTGTTTTATTGGTTTATTCAAGTGCTAGAAATACCTGGCTAAATATGTCCTGTCTCTCCAACTGTCATTCTTTAATGAATAAAGACGCTGTCTCAACATTATTTTAAATTTATTCTCTGTGCTACCTATGTAATCTTTTTAATATATGCATTATTTGTCGAGGAGATAGTCATTTATTATTTAATGGATAATTTTCCAGAATTCTAAAATTACAAAATCTTTCTTTATTTTTTATTATTTTCATTTTGATTATTTTATCACGTTTTGTTCTTTGTTTAGTTATTTGTGTGACAGTAATCATTCAATCCCCATCTAATCAATGAATTTGTGGTCCTCACCTCTTCAGCAGACCGGACTGAGTCATTTGACGCTAATCTTCCACTAAATATACATCGGTTTCATCTGGAGTATCTGTACCCGACTACTCATCTAGAACTACGGCCAAAATGAATGACATCAACATTACCCCTTTGCTGGTCTCTAACATAATTTCAAAGATTCACCTCAATAAAGCGAGAGGAGGTGATGGAATCCATATCTTCGTCCTGAAGAAATATGCTCCCGAATATTCCGCTGTCCTCTCCAAACTTTATAACTATTGCTTCATTGCTTCTTGCCTTTCTTCCTTCTGGAAGTCCTCCTCTGTGGTTCAGATATTAAAGAAACTTCTGACCCCACTAAATATTGCTCTATCAGTCTCCTACCCAGTTTTCGCAAAGTGTTCGAAGCCATTATCAAGCCCATATGTTTCATAATCTCACAGCACATAGTCTCTTCTCTGATAAACAATATGGCTTCCACTTTACTAGTTCTAGTGCTGATATGCTAACGATCGTAAATAAGTATATATACCAAGCTCTCGATAAGAACGTTGATGTTTGAACAGTTTTCCATGGATAACACCAAAGCGTTTGACACAGTATGACATGCAGATATTCTAAGCTAGCTACAGGTATATGGTATAAATGAACGATTGCTTGATAGAGGTATTATCGGATGGATATTCCTCCCGATACTATCAAACGAACGCGGGAGTACCTCAAGGATTTATTCTAGGTTCTAAATTTTTCTGATCTTCATTAAGCATCTCCAGGATGTAATCAGATCCCAAGTAGGTATCGACATTGTAGACACTTTTACTCTTGCCTGGATCAAACTCTGCTGAGGCTGAAAAAGCGAACATCCCGGCTGAGCTTGAAAATGACCAACAATCTCTGGTTGACTGTGGTAAGAAATGGCTCGCAATATTCTAATGCTTCTAAAACGAAGCTGCTATATGTTAACTATCACTGACAATCGCTCCCACAGCACATTAGCATGGGTCAGTAGAGGCTCCCTGAAAGCAAAACATTGTACTTCCTCGGTCAAACGTTCTCAGAAGGCTTCAAGTGGAATGATTATATCGAATTATCTATAGCTAAATCGGCTGCTAAGAAGGTTGGTTCACTGTGTAATGCAAGGAATTATTTTCTGTTTGAATCCATCCTGATCATATATAAATTTAACACCTACGCGTGTTTTTAATACTGCTGCCTCATCACCTCGGGTGACCCTGCTTTTCTCCTTGGGGTTTTGACACGATCCAACGGAGGATCTGTAATGTGATTGATCACGGCTTGGAAGCTCAGATATATTCACGTTCTCAGCGGCGTAATATGGCTTGCTTACGTCTCTTCTTCAAATACTTTCACGGCATCTGCTCACATGAGCTCATTTCGCTGGTGTCTCCTCTGCAAATGTTTACACTAGCTACTAGGCCAGCAACTAGTTCCGAAACTTTTACAGTTAAATAATTTCTACTCTATAGCTTCTTTACTGGCGCTACCGGCCTGTGAAATTCCCTTTTATACACTTGCTTCCCCGAGAGCTAAGATCTTCAAGAATTTAAATCTAAGGTAAATAGTTATCTCCTATATTTCTAAATCGCATCATTTTCCTAATGGTCTTTTCTCCGCCAACTCTAATCTCATCACACCAGTATTCTCATCCTTCTTTTACCCATTTCCCGATACCCCCAACAACTTTATCCTCTTTCTCATCAATTTCCTACTATGTAATACCCTCCACAACAGTGGTAGTAATACTGCCTGGCTTGGGGTGAAATAATAATAAAAAAAAATTATCTATTTTTTACGATTTTTCCAAAATGTAATTACTACAATATCCTAATTTTAATGTGTTTATTAAATATTTTGATATGTCTATTATTTTGGGGATAGTGGTTTTCGCTTAGTTGAAATTGTTTCTATCCTAAATTAATTTTATCAATTTGGTTCAAACAGGATGAATACCAACTGATTGTTCTACTATTTTTCTTTTACTTAGTTTTCTTTCAGTTTTAATTTGATATTTAATATCGAGACATATATATACATATATATATATACATATATATATATATATATATATATATATATATATATATGTGTGTGTGTGTGTGTGTGTGTGTGTGTGTGTGTGTGTGTGCTAATTGTATTCTAAAAATTCATCTTCTCTTTGTAAGCGAAATTATTTTTTTAAAACTAGTGTAGAACTTCACAAAGATAAAAAAATTTGCATTTGGTAAACAACGGATACGTCTTCCTGCTATTCCCTACTTTGTGATGCACTCAGAATTGAATGACAGGGATTTGCACCATAGCATAGTTTCAAATTTGTTTGAATACATTCAGGACTAAATCAATTCAAATAATAGCAAACAATCAATCTGTGCTTTATGCTTAGTATTACATTGTATTTCTGATGGCAATGGCTTTTATAGGTGTGAGGTCGCATCCAGTCTCAATTGCATAAAAGTGGTTGCATTATAAGTAGGTAAGTTAAATCTGAACTACCTTCATGGGAGAGATTCATTCATTCTGAATTCTGATTTTATTAAGTGTCAAAAATAAAATATTTGCTGGAAATCCTATAATATGTTTTGAAAATTGATTATAGTTGTTATGTCATTTTTCATCATATTTTTATATCTGCTATGGCCGCACAACCTATCAAGTCAGCGGGAAGACCTAAGGCAGGTTGTGTTGTGATTTAATGGCTCCATTTCATGTTTTTTCTATCTCCCCTAACATCTACTTATTGTATGGTCTTTGCTTAATAAGACAATTTTTTGTATATCTTTTAAGCTGGGGTTTCCAGGGATTCTTTCAGTATGTTGTTTTGTTCCATTTTTAATCATTCCAAATGCACCTACTATTACTGGCATGATTCTTGTTTTCAATTTCTACATTTTTTCTATTTCAATTTCCAGGTCTTTATATTTTGCCAGTTTTTAGATTTCCTTGGTTGCTATGTTATAATCCGCTGGACAAGCCTTATTGATTAATAGTCAAGTTTTTTTCTTGATTTTAACAATAATGTCCTGCCTACTTGCTTCAAATTTTTCTGTCTGTGTAGATGCTGTAATCCCATAGAATGGTGACATCTTCTATTTCTGTAACCGGAGCTGGATGATACCAGTGTTTGTTTACATTTTTACATAATTGTCTAATGTAAATATTGTCCCAATCTATCGTGACGATTTTTATATTCATTTGGGGCAAGAACAGAACATCCTGAAATTAAATGGCCTATTGTTTCTTGTTTTTATCAGAGAATCTGCATTTTGGATCCACATTATTATGTATAATATTTGCCTGAAATTCTTAGTGAAAAGCCTTTGGTCTTGCGCTGGAAAAATAAAGCCTTCAGTCAAAGACTTTAATCCAGATGCACGTAACCATCGATGAGTATTAACTTTATCACCATTGGACTTATTGGCACGTTCTGGATATTAGCCATGCAGAGGTTTGTCTTGCCAGCGTGGTTTCATCTGTTCAAGGGTTTTATCTTTGACTTTCATTTTCATATTTTTGGACGCAATATTTTGTTTTGGCTTCTTTTTTGCTGTTCTATAGAATCTACTAAATGTAAATCTTGTTTGTATTTATCCTTTTTTAATTATTTATTTTTTTTCTATTTTCATGTTCCTTCACTAATAGTATCAAGTCTTTTGTTGTTTCTATGTATGTTAGTACGCCAATAGTTTTTGTTTTGTATGACAATTCTAGCTGAATAATGTCCCTTCCAACTTCTTTACGGGGTATGTATAGACAATCTCTATCAGCCTTTAGATGATGCATCTGATGCTTAGAAAAAAGCTTTCTTGTTTTGAAATCTATTCGTCTGATGTCATTTAGAGTCCAGTTCAAGATGTTGAAAATATATGGGATATATATATGGGATGGCAAGTTTATTAATGGCCATAATTCTGTTCTGAGAATTCAGTTCAATTTCTGATATCAGTCGTAGCTTTCTATTTTTACGCACTACTTTCATTTTTTTAAGGTGAATTCTTTCACTCTTATATACACATAGCTATTCATAAGCTTCTTCTGGCTCTAAATCTTTTATTGTTGCAGCAGGGTCTAAGCTAATTGAGGAGGTTTGTTGTAGCGATCCACTTAAAATTGTAACTTCATTCTAATGTCTTTGCTGAAGTATTTCACAGTTTGCCGAAGACCTTCCTGCTCATTATCGTTTTTAGCGTACAACTTTAAATCCTCTCTGTAAAGTAGTTGGCTTATTTTCTTTTGAGTTATTTTACAACCATATTCTGTCTTGACTGGCTCGTGCTATAAGTGATATGCAGAATAGTAAGAGCCACAATGAGTCACCTTGAAATATACATTTTTGATATTTATTTCAACAGACTTATAGATTCCATTTATATGAGGTAAAGTGGTGTTTTTCATATCGACAGATATTGTTTGAAAAATTGCCAATGACGGGTGATAACTTGTATATATTTAAAGTCTTCAAGTTCCAGGAATGTGGTACACCATGGATTGCCTTACGATAATCTATCCATACAGTACTAAATATTTCTTTGCATTGTAGCAGTTTTTCAGGATCATCCTGTTAATAAATAATTGGTATTTACATCCGTAACAGCCACGTTTGCACCCTTTTTGTTCAAGCAGTATTGTATCATTACTTTCCAAGAAGAAATATGTCTGTTTTGTTAAAATAGATGTTAACAGTTTGTATGTTGCCGGAAAGCATGTAATTGGTATGTAGTCTTTCGTGGTAATTTTGTCACTATTCTTGGCTAGAAGAAATTTAATTCTCGCCAAATGTCATCTGTTTGGCGAGTGATGTTTTTTGATGTTTGATTAACGCTTCATGAAATGCAGTCATAACAACTTTGTACTCTTCAACAGAACATTTTAATTTTTCTTTCATTAAATATACCGTTATAAATCTAGCTAGAGAATTTTCAAGGCTATCATTAGAATTATCCTGGGTGTGGGGACCTGAAGAATCATTCTTTGTGTAGGAGTTTGTTCCTATTACAGATTTCTGGACCTCAGGTAGGTTCCATCCTGAAGGATGGGAATCTGTTAATCTACTCGAAGAGCCATACTGGACTTTTTATTTCTATTTGTAATTCTCGTATTTTTCCTACGAGTGACGCACTGGTTCAAAAGTCCACCCAAATTAGATCGGCATGTTGGGTCACAGTCTTTTACAAACAGTGTTCCGAAACCTTTAGGGGACCTTTTGTGACCTCATAACGCAGTAGCCATTCACTCCTCGGAACGATTAGCACCTTGCTTCGCGGGCTGTTCGGAGTTTTCCTTCTCCTAAATGAGTTGCCAAGCGACAACTAACAGAGACGCGATTGGAATTCAAAGAGAAAGACGCTGGTTAAAAAAATAATAAATAAATGGAAAAGAAAAATTTGACATACTTTTAATTTTATTACTGTTGTGAAATTTAAAATAAAAATAATATTTCGTTCGTCCATGTATAATTCAATTAATTTTTCATTTACTTCCGACCAAACCGGTGACTACAACTTTGCGGCGAAATTTCGAAACAAGAATATCACAACAAATTGGCGACTAATGTCTACAACAATCTGGCAAGATTTGCGTTAAGATTTGCCAGAAGAAATTGGCGACGAATATACACAACAATTATAAATTTTCATTAATAATCTTTATGCATTTCAATATCAGTATATATCAATGATATTTAAAGCATTAATTTGGATATCACATATTTTTAAAACGCGTTAGTCTTGTGAAATAAGTTGGTATGAATCACTAATTTTAAAAGTGAAAGACAGCTTTCTATGCTTTTAGATAGGACTCGTAATAAAATCAGTTTCATACATTTACAAGAGCACCAACCACTGAGGTAAGAAAAATCTATTTCTGCTCCAGTGCAAGATTGAAATTTGTACCAGAATTTATTTACGAATTTTCTCTGGGAAATATTAGCGTTCACGCAGCCTCTTGAAAAGTTTTAATATGAGGAGAAAATTTAATACTTTTCTTTATGCAATTTTTATTTACTCATCAGTTTTCTACTTATGAGATATTCCTCTGGCTTTTCTTTTGGTTTTGCAATGATTTTACTCATATGCGCCTTTTCTTTATTTTACTTCTGAAGTTGAAAGCGTCTTCTGTTCGAGCCAATGTGGTGGAACGCACACAGCGAGAAAAATCCGGTATAAAATTAAGATCGGTCCGCTGTGTCGAAGCCATATGCCGATCACGTTAGAGCTTCTCCTAACAAACTCCATATGGATCGTGCTGTGAGCTGTGAATTAGGCCTATTTTTTTCCCTTATTCTTCATTTTATTCTTTCGTGCACTGGTCTGTGTGCAAAACCGCCCAAGTGTACTGCGGCTGACCTTACGTTAAGAATATTGTTTAGGTGTCGAAGTTCAGCCTCTACTCTGACTTCACAATCGGCAAAAAGGGGCCTAACTTACTGCTGGGTGCGACCATTTGTGTCCGGAAAACGCGCCAACAGCAATCGATAGTCTTTAAACTGGCGTTGTCTACAAGTAAAACTTGAAAGGTCTGGAGACGCCGTTTTTACTTAAGAAAACTACAGTCACGGGAATAATGGTGACGCCGCACAAAAGCAGCGTAACGGAGTGAAAATAAGGGGCGGGAATCTCGGGGGTTTTGTGTCGGCAACAACAGAGGACAAAAGAATATTAAAGAGAGCATCTGCATCATAGTGTGCTTCTGAGATAGAAAAACCATTATTCTCTTCACGAAAAAATAGTGCAAAACCCATACAAAATAATACTCACAAAGATTATAAGATGCGTGTACACGTGTGTATCTACTATTCTCTACGACCTATTTACCTATATCTCTATATCTTTATATTTATATACATATATATATAAATATATATATTTAGATGTGTGTATATATATATATAAATATATATATATATATTTAGATGTGTATATATATATATATATATATATATATATATATATATATATATATATATGTATATTTGGTGTTGCGCATACCAGCACATGTGTGCCACTTAGTTTATGCATATAATACTCAAAATTTTCCTGTAAAATCCGCGTTACGTAAAATTAGGTTTTTTGATTGCGGATTTTATGACAATCTTTTCTTGCTTAAAACGATTTCACCCAATGCTTTTACTGCACGATTTTCTCCTCTCTCTCTTTCTCTTTCTCTCTCTATCGCACACAGACATACACATATTAAGATAAATCTATTTTATATGAGTAAATTATCCAACAGCAGTTTTTATTACAATTCTGTCTCTCATTGGTTGAAATATAAAATGACAAATCTCTTATATAATATATTTGTACCAATCAATACAAATAAGAGATGAAAATTCACATTTACGAATATATTTATATTAAAACATAATTTATCTAACCAAAAAATATGTGACAAAAGTTGGACAAAATAAAATGTAACTTAAAGTTTTCATTTTTAAAAATTACAAAAAAACTGTTGACTTCCTCTAAAATACTCTAAATAATTAACATCAATATTCACCATATTTTCAAACAGAATAATAAATATAATTTAACAGTTAAAATGATTTTCATCTTAGTTACAAGAACAGCAAAGTATTTAATAAAAATATATCTATTTTATTTCTTATTTTACATTTCAAAAAATTAATGAATAAGAAAGTTAAAATATATATAGGTATTCGATTTTTAAATATAACGTTAGAATTGAAACCTAATACAGATATAATTTTTTTCTGCTAGCTTAAATATATATTTTTAAAAGAATAGTTAAATCTTCTTCAAATTAAACAAAATTAATTTATACACCCGTAGTTGAATATTCTCAGATCTCCAGAAGAAAAAAATAGCTAGACGAGATAGTGACCAAATTCTTTTAAGTAAAAGTAAATTCGCACATACTCGAATATTCATAGTACTTTTTTAAATATAAAGAAACGGATATACAAATGAATTATGAATATTCTGTACAATCTAATAAACCTGGCTAGAAAGGATAACGCTAAACTACATTATTAATTGATTGAAAAAGTAGTAATATTCGAATGTTCAATGTTCTCCAGAGAAACGGATATACTATATGGATAAAAAAAAATTATCGTTGCAAAATATACTCGCAGAGACGAATTGACCAGTAGGTCTAAATATATCAATTAACTTTCTTTTAAAATATTTCTGTTGTAGAACGTTACTATAAAGTATAGATAGAATTAAGTGTCAGATTTTAGGGCACGATCGCTAACGAAAAATAATAAGCGTTTCATTTTAAATATTACCGTCTCATCAAATATTTTATTTATTTAATTTCATCAAGCCAATGTAATTGTCTTTAAGTCCTAAATATTGAGGTTTCAACCACATTTTATTTATTTATCAAATAATTTTCTATATATTAATATTTTCTTTAAATGTCAAGTTTCTAATGCATGTTAATAAATAAATTATATATATATATATGGCATGATAAAAAACTTACCTATTTTGTGTCGTGACGGACCGATATTGAGTGGGCACTTAAGTCGGTTGAATGTTAGGAATATATCACAGATGTCAAGATTAACTGTCACAACTTTTCAAGCTTGCGGTTATGGTCAGGGAAAGGGTCGATCTTTTGGGGATTTTTGGTTGGAGAGACGGTCCTGTCTGCATCATTGGAGTGTAGTTTGGGCCCAATCTCTAATTCGAGGAACATTGGTCAGAAATAGAGGCAAAGTTCGACTCGACGGTCTGGACTTTATGCTGAAGGATTTTGTACTTAAAGGGAAGGGCAGAGGCGTGTACAGTTTATGTTTACTGTGCTCCGACTTGTAGGGTGGGGTACGCAAACATCATCTCAACAGAGATGTATGTGCCCAACATCTGTGTAATAGGGTGCTGAGAATGCCGCAACTAGTGAGTCACAAGTTCAACTCAAGTACATATAGCCTTCCTACTCTGCGCATTGACAGGAGACTCGAAGTTGGCGTGGACAGTGAAGGACGCGTTCACTAGCTTTATTATCTCACCTTCACATCTCGAGGATTCAGCTCTGTCGTAAGCCTCTTGATCAATCGATTTGCCTGCGCAAGTGTCGGGCGGCGTGAAGGTAATTTTTTTTGTCCAGTGACTTTTCTCGGCCTAGAAGAGTCTTCTATCGTATATTAGTGGAGGAGGTCCCGAAATACTCGCCTTGTTGCCGAAAGAGTTCCAGCAGCGAATATCTTCAGCAACTCTAGTATGCGGCAAGGCTCCAGAAAAAGATGGCATCCCACCTGAAATCATCAAGTTGGGAAAGAAACTGCTCTACTTTACCACCTGCATCAGATGCTGCAGCAATGCTGGGAAGAAGGAAATCTTCCCCATGAGATGCTCGATACAAACATCATCACTCTATACAAGAAAAATGTTGACCGCAGCGACTGCTAAATCTACTGTTGAATATATCTCCCCAGTGTTTGGGTACCCCGACGTGGTGTAATTGTTAGCAAACCTGTCTCGCTATAAGCTGTTATAACTGAATAGTGAGTTCGATTCTCACTGGGTACTCCATACTTTCGGCCTTGTGCCACATCTAAGCGGGGCTTAGAAAATCAATATATCTCCACAGTGTTGATTGGAAGGTCTTCGCGCATGTTTTTCATAACAGGCTGCACTTGTTTTAGAGGGCATTTACTCCGAAGCACAGAGTGGATTTAGAGCTGGACTATCAACCATTGACATGATCTTCACCCAATGACAACTTCAGCGGAAATGCCATATACCGAGACAACTGCTGTTCATTGAATTCATCAAACTGACCAAGGATTTTGACCGTGCCAGCAAAAAAGTCTTTTCTTGGCTCCAGAACATTGGATGTTTCCCTAAGTTCTGGAACATAATCAACTATTCTTTATGTAGACACACAAGATACCACAAAGTATGACGGCTCTTCCTCGAATCCTTTAGTAATAAAAAGCATGGCGAAATAGTTCGTAACCCTCCGACACTCTTCAACATCTCTGCTACTGTCTTACGCCTATGTCATTCAAACGATGGAGTTTAACCCTATAAAAGAGCTGGCAGCCTTTTCAAACTAGCCTACTTCCGAGCACAGACAAAATGAGAAAGTTACTCATACGTGAGAAGCTGTTCACTGATAATGCAGCACTAACGGCACACTCTGAGAAATCATTGCAGTGATTCATCAGGTGCTTTTAACACGTATGCAGACATTTTGGCTTGATCATCAGCCTAAAAGAGATTTTGGCTTGATCATCAGCATTAAGAAGACAAATATTCTAGGCCAATGTGTAGGCAGTAACCCAGACATTACAATTGGCGACTACACTCTCAAGGCCGTCTAGGATCACATATATCTCTGTTCCACATAACCTGCCACTTCTACCTGAACGCCGAAATCTGTAATCGTATCAGCAATGCCGCACCAGCCATGGTCATTTTTGAAAAGATGGGGCTGGTGCAAACAGACGCTGATTGACAACACCAAGATGATGGTGAACCGGGCCTGGGTGCTCAGCACACTGCTCTACGACAGTGAATCATTGTTTGCCTACTTCCGCCAAGAGTACAATCTCAACAGCTTCCACATACGCAATCTCAGAAGAATCCTGCGAATTACTTGGCAGAACCGAGTTCCAAATAAAGCGTCTTTGATCGAACGGATATCCCAAGCATGCTCGCTCTACTCATCCAGCGTCAGATACGGTAGCTTAGAAACACGAGGTAAAAAGACGATGGCAATATCTTAAAGGACGTTCTATTCGGCGAGCCCGCCACCTGTTCCATACCTGCTGAAAAAAGCTGTCCTACACTACAAGGATATCTGCATGCGAGATATGCAGTCAGGTGTTATCGATCCAGCAGGCAGCGAGCAGACAACCTTGGTCGGCGGTAGACAAGCTTGTTTTTGACAAGGCAGCACCATGAGCAAAAATCCGTAGCGAACGACGCGCGTGGCGGAACGGAAAGAAGGGATAGAATAGAGCAGCGAGAACGACACATATATATATATATATATATATATATATATAAAAGAGCAGCGAGAACGACAGATAGCTGCCACGAATATCGGAGATCGTGTGATTGCGCTACGGCAAGCAAGCCAATGACGATGGCCCTAACCACAGGACAATATCGCACTGATGGCGACTGTCACCCCAACGTATAATCCGTTGCCTATTCCAATTCACTAAAGTAACCCCTACCCTGGAACTTAATGCAAAATCCCACTATTATAAAACAATCGCCGACAGACAACTATGATATTTTTTATTTGTGTCGCAAACAGAGAAACGTTACAGCCCTGTTCCGTTTTATTGCTTCGTGTGGGTACAAACCGACCCACCCAGTTCACGAAGCCAATCTTTCTTCCGAATATAATGATCTATTTTGCCGACTTCCCTTTCCAAAATTGATGCCATCGACTGTAGGCTGTACACGTTGCTGTTGGTGGATACAGTATCGCTTACTTCTGCGTTGTTTCTGCCGAGAAATGAAAACATGCCACTGCCATCGCTAATAGCAGCGCCTCCATCCCCTGCCACTCTACAATCCGTGTTCGGAAAATTAACCGATTCCATTTCGACGGATATCCGGCCGTTCCTTTCAAAAGATCAAAAGTTTTAATACTGTGCTTTTTAACATAACAATCTTTAATATACGCTACTGGTGATGGACACCGTGGATGTTGGCATCAGTTAACCTCCTCTCCAGTTTGTGCTCGTCAACAAATTTGAAGTGTATCTTTCTGATCACGGGGCGTCGACAAAATCTTTTTTCGTCATTATCTCTGTGTGCCAGTTCTGGGTAATGTGGCGCCTACAGCCTTCCTTGGTTGTAGTATTCGCTTCGCATGTTCCTTCTCCGAAATCAAACACCGAATCCCTGTTACTCTTGGTAACCACGGTACGAACTTTACCTACCGTCGACAGTTGATAGGGTAAACACTCGCTTTCAAAATGCGATCATCTAATGTGTTATCTACAATTTATACATTTATCCATTGACTTGGAGGATGTTTACGGTCACGAGGATTATGTCCACTTTCTGATTCATTCACAGTTATTATGGGTAGCCGTTACTTGGCTTCAACTTTAAGACAAGCATATGACAAATGTTAATAGTATCGTTTGTGTTTCGTGTTCATTATCGACATCTGCAAAGACAACGAAAGGAAACATCGTTGACATAACTAGATATAGCTAATCTTTGCAGCACGCCGTATTTTAATCCTCGCGAAGCAAGCTAGATAGAGGATTGATTCTGTGGTCTGTAATCGAGAGACTAAAGACTGGCAAACAATCTTGCGACATTCCACCTTTTACTGTACGAGAAAGCGAAGACGCGTGATTGGAGACACTCAAACGAACAATTATGATTTTATTTTCTAACTTGCGGACAAAACATATGCAAACGGTTAAATCTTCGTACAAAGCATTCAACCCCAATCCCTTTTCTGATTTCAATTTAAAGCAACGAGTTTGATTCGAGCACCGAGTCACAAGTCTACCACTAAACTTAGTGCTTCCATGAGAAAAACCCGATTCATCTCAGTCAACCAATGGAAATGGAACTACTGACTGCAAATGATATCGACTGTGGTAGGATTTAAACTACGGTGGATATCGACTACAGTGTCGCATTCACACTAAGCCAGTCACTAATGCTTTATTAATGCCGGCATCAGCTGTTTCTCATAGAGATCTCGGCAAAGCGCGTATGGATGAAATTTATGAGCAGCTGCCTTCGGGCAATCAGCTGGTAAACATTTAAAACTTATCAAACTAGTGCGGCACTCGAATATACGACGGTGGCAGCACTGTCCTCAAAACTACCTAATGAAACACAATTACTCTCTACGTTTTAATAAGTGTATATCTAATTCAGAGATTGGAGTTGAGGAATGAAGCGAAAAGATTTTTTTTTCCTGAAGTAGAGTCTCCGACAACCATTCCATGAGGTCTCGCAAGCGCTCTAAGAAACTTTTACAGACAAATCTTTTCCTCCGGGGCAAGCTGATTCAGAAAAATGCCGATTTCGACGCGGATAACGATTAGCAGAATAGAAGAGCCAAGGGCGAACGGACGGAAGGATTAAAAATCGTAATGTTGTGGTAATAGTCACACATTGGCAGACATTAAGATGATTAAATCTTTTCAAGTATTAATTCGTTCAAACCATATTATTTCCATATTTTGATAACACTGTTTTTAGTTTTATGTAATGCTTATATAATAAAATAAAAACTGTTTCTCACAGTACTTAAATTAAGAGAGTATTGTATACTTTTACATCTCAAAACTGCTTAGATAAAATAACATATGCTATTTCTGTCGTCATGATTTCAATTACCATTTAGCATAACCTTCAAAGATTTCGGTATTCAGACATAATTCAGTAGATTATCTATCTATCTATCTATCTATCTATATATATATATATATATATATATATATATATATATATATATAGTCATCCGCTGACAGATCTGTTTCTCTGTATCACAGATCATCAGTACGGTTAGATTCCGATAGACATACAATAATTACTTGCCGCTTCTATCAGTGAATGTGTGTTGCAGATGTTTGTTCAGGTACGTTTGTGTTTGTTTCTCACAGGACACAATTTTGAATTTTACTTTAAAGTTTAGTGCTTTGCTCGCCCGCGGTCGGTTAAATATCTAGCAATGAAACGTCTCATCTTCAAATATCGAGAACAGCAATCTGGTTCCTTTTACAACCCAAATGTATGGCATTGAAGTTTCACAAGTTACTTAGAATGACTTACACTGACATTATTGAACACTTTACGTCGAAATGTGTGGTTAAAAAAAAGGCAGTGACATCCCACAATTATCAAAGCAAGATCTGACAAATAGAATTTTGATTGATCAGATCTTGTCTCGGTTTTATCGTCCTGGTCAGTGTAAGCATATTTGTTTTGCTCAGATTAAAGACGCTCACTGATATTACCCCTGACTCAACATCTGTATTTCCTCCCCGCTTGTGAAATGTAAAACCAAACATTTGAAAGAAAGAAAAAAATTACGCATACTTCTTTCAACCACGCACCAAAAAACTAATTATACCAGTACATTTTTATAGAAAACGTTGAGAAAATCAGATTTGTTATTTTTTATCATTTATGAGATGAAGATTGTAGTTAAACTAAAGATAGAAATTACGAATTTATGTATCTACACTCAATTGCCAAAAAAGAAAGAAAGAAAGAAAGAAACAGTATACTATGATATGAAAAACAGTTATATCATCAAAATGTTTATGATATTATTAAGAAGAAATATCTTTTTTTGTTGTTAATATTTAAAAAAATTAAATCCTTTCTAACACGTTCGAAATTTCAATTAAAATTTCATTTTTGTTTTCCGTCAGCGTTTCACACAATGTTTACGTAAAGCGACTATTAAGAAAATGGAATCAGTTTAGTATAACTATTTTGGGGCGAGTAATATTTCCCTCGCTCTCGAACGCCGGTCGAGTGATTTCTTTTTCAAATCTCCAAGGGTGCCTGCATGTATCCGATTATCAGTATCGTCATCATCATTATTTATTCTTTTTCTTCCTTGGGGTGGCGTTGATGGAAATGGATGTTAATCTTGAAGCTTCATGATGAGGAATGTGGGTGTTGAACGCAGATGAGCGGTTTGGGTATTTCTGGTAGCTCGTCGCAGTAACCTTTCATGTTGGCGGTTTTAAATCAAAAGTTTTACCACTCCCGATGATTTTGTTCTAGGAAAACCGATTTAAAGCAATCTCTTTTTGCCTGATGTTTCTCAGGGATGCTTTCAACTGATAATCGCAGCATCGTTTCAGGACTTCGCCATGTTTTCCATACATTTCTGTGGTTTTCCTTATAATTTGTTATTAGAGACTGAAAATACCGTATTTAAATGTCTATTTTATAATTCTTCATCTTTCACTTATTTATTGTCAGAGGTTGACATGTCATTTCTATGGTTGATACTAATTAAATGGTCGAAAATGAATTCTTTTTTAAAGCGTAGTAGTTAAATTAAAATACCGTATTTAAATGTCTATTTTATAATTCTTCATCTTTCACTAATTTATTGTCAAAGGTTGACATGTCATTGCTATGGTTGATACTAATTACAAGGTAGGAAATATTTTTTTAAAGCGTAGTAGTTTAATTAAAATACTGTATTTAAATGTCTATTTCATACTTCTTCATCTTTCACTCATTTATTGTCAGAGGTTGACATGTCATTGCTATGGTTTGATACTAATTACAATGTAGAAAATGAATTTTTTTTAAGCGTAGTAGTTTAATAAAAAATATATAACAGTTGGTCAATTATAAACAATATCACTTAAAACTAAAAATAATTTAATAAATAAACTAATCTAGCAATTATTTTTATCATGTATATGTTAATTAAAACATACATTATTTGCATCCATTATGTAAGGAATCAGTCAATTTACAAAACCCGCGCTAAAATTTTAGAATATGAAACCGCGTTCATTCTGGCATATCGGCAGTATAGTTAGCATTCAATATTCTTTATGATTATACGCGGCTGATGTTGAAATTATTAAATAAATCAGGTAAACACAGTTTGAAAGCTCATGTGTTTACAATAAATACAAGAGACTAATATTTACGACATCAGGAATATATCTAATATCAGATTTAATTAATATTCAACCTTTACTTAGAGTAAGCTTACAAGATATTAGCTCATATGTGAGCGAAGATTTCTTATTGATATGTGAATGAAATTTTTTCCTTATTATATAGATCGAAATGTTCAGACATTCTGTTAATCTACGTATTTCCCCCGTTTTATTAAAGCATTAAACTTTAAATGTATGAATGTTAAACCACATTAAGAAAAATATATATTTAAATTTTTTTCATAATTTTTTCATTTATTACAAATATAAATTTAAGTTTTCTGCAAATAATTAACAGCCAATTATGCATGACAATATATTCTAAGAAATATATACGGCAACAATTTGTTACATACCTGTAACTTAAAAACAGAACTGAATATAAGGTCATGAAATCAACTCTAAAGGCATATTAATATTAGAAAAACATACGGCTTAATCTTATATTTATATATATCACAATATGTATATATATATATATATATATATATATATATATATATATATATGTCACAATTATATATGTCACAATTTTACATTGCAGAGCAGACGAACAATTTCTGAAATTGCTATGATATGCAATATTATAAATAGCAAGGTATTTTGAACTTTTTCGTAGCCGATGGAAGATTGTCTATAAAGGATAAATCTGTTTTCACATCAGAGAAGAGGGCAGCCAATTACATCTCTACTTTTTTACTGCATTTTATCGGATATTTAGCAAGGTATCAACGTGTTTTATATTCTCTTATAATTAGGGATAAAACCCCAAGATCCTGGAGATTTCATTTTTAAGAAGCTTTTCCTTCAATTCACTAACAAAGTAGAGTCCGTGCAGTTCCGGTGCCATCCTAACATTTGTTACAAGAACTAAGCAATATTTACATTCGACTAAACCAGTACAAACATTAAAAAGGCTTCATATTAAATTTTGTCGCAATGGGGAGACAGATAAATAATCATTACTTTCTTACAGAAAGTATTTTAGCAATTCACGAATAATAAAAAATAAAGACTGCGCAAAGCCATTATTGATGCATCCAAATTATACATAGCATTTACAAAATCTCCTTTATGGATGTAAGCGATCACGGCTTTCTACATCTCCCTGTCCCCTCTTAGCAAGCTTTCTCATGTTGCACCATGCAACCCTTCATCCGTCATCCACCCGATCAGGTCCTTCAAATATTTTATCCACTGCATTCCTCTATCTCATTTTCCCTCTATTTGGCCTGTTAATAACATGTTCTCCAAACCCTCCTTCCTCAATGCATGTCCCTGGAACTTTAGTTGTCTCTTCCTGAGACTCATATTAATTTCCTTTTCGTCTCCATTCTTTTCCAAAATCTCGTCATTGCTCACATGCTCGGTCCATGATATCTGCAGCATCCTTTTTTAGAACCACATTTCAGCTGCTTCAAGTTTTTCCTTCAGATATTTTCTAGCTTTCCCCGCCATATTGAAGGATCGACATCACTTAGCAATCCAGTACTCTCCTCTTTGTTTGTAGTAAAATTGTACTAATCCTTAATACTTTACTTAACTTCTGTAATGCTTCTTTCGTCTTTCCAATTCACCTTCGGATCTCAGTGACGCACTTTCTGTGTTCTGTCAGAACACTACCCGGGTATTTAAATTTCTGTATCTGCTTGATTTTAGAGTCTCTCACCTGTAATTAGCATTTTCGGCTAGCCTCTTTGCTGATGACCATGAAATTGGTTTTCTTGCAGTTTATTTTTAGTCCTTTCTTGTCGCTCTCTTCAGCTACCTTGTGTAGGATGTCTTGTCGTTTTCTTTCTATGTCTGCTCTCAGCATTGTTTCATCTACGTACTTTATATTATTTAAATTGTGGCCTTCGATTACGAATCCTGTCATAACTTCTAGGGTTCTCAGAATAGTCTCGCTGTGCGCATCTGATATTGATATTGATATCCATATCCTGTGACTGATATCCGTTGTAGAAAATAATTTATTTTTTAGAGACGTAAAAATAAATCTCTCAATCATTCTTGTCTGATTTGTGGAGAGATACTTTAAAGATAGTCAAGGACGTGGAAAATCATTTCGATGACGAGATTGAGTCAGGTTTTCTTTCATTTTCGAAAGTGACTTCATTTTTCACTTCACTATCCAAAGTAATCTACCTAACGCGTGACAATAACATTTTACTGCGAAATGGTTGAAATATATGAAGAAAGAAGGAAAAGTATTTTATTAAATTAATAAGCGTATCGATAGTAATTTAGTTTCTGATAAATAGTTTAAAACCTGACAAAACAATAATATAAGCTTGATTGGATTAGACAGATATTTCAAAGAATTACAAATTATTTTAGATACATTATCACATAATATAATTCTGCTATCTTTTGAATAATATTCAGTCATTTGTTGATTCGTTCATTTTGCTTGGCTTTTTGGTACTAAATATATTAGTAGACAAATTTTATGATAAACAAAACAATCGCTTCATACTTTTACATATGGTTTAAAAAAGAAATGTCAAAATAAAAAATAATTTTCAAGGATGAAGATGTTTCAAGAATGAAGACATTTCTGTTCATATATTTAAAAAATATCGATGCATTAATGTAAGTTAAGAGAATATGTTTATTAATTACGTTTTTTCTGGACGTTTTATCTTTAAATATAGAGCCTGTAAAGATGAAATTAATCGTCACTACATATTTGCTTCTTCCATAAAGAGACGCTTACTAAAATATTTTTCGAAATATATGCTGAAATATGTCTTATCAATTCTTTGATATGATAGTAAATGTTTGATAATTTTTCTCAGATGAAGGTGAAACTTAAATCAATAAATATGTTGTTATACTGATTGATAATTTTACTATGGTTTAGTTAATAAGGTTTGTAGAAACACTCACGATAGAGAGTGAATAATGAGGTGGCTTAACAGCAAAAACAAATGAAGAGTTATTTGGTGTAACAGCAAAAACAAAGAAATAGTTAGTTCCGTATAATTAGAAAATGGTTCTTAGTTATTTAAGAAAAACCAAATTTTTTTGTAATAAATGTGAAGAAGTGTGTGTGTGTGTGTGTGTGTGTGTGTGTGTGTGTGTGTGTGTGTGTGTGTGTGTGTTTTTTGCAAAAAATACTAAATTTTTTTTCGTGCTTATATGGGCTGAATTTAATGAGGGATTACAGGATATCAGCAGAAAGAGAGAGATAATGCAAAAAAGGAAATAAATAAGGTTTTTAAATGTGTATTAAATATAGGGCAAGAATATATTTTTATATTGTGAATTGACGTATTTATCAAATGTCGAATTTGAAATTATTATTAAATTCTATCTGATACTTATCTCATCAGCTTTCCGTTATTAATTATTACCATATTGGACCCATTTTCACTCGTGACGGAAATACACTCTACTTGAAACAAATAATGTGCGTCTGGAGCGAGAAATTTTCAGGAAATACGCAAAATTAAAAAGTAGAATAAAGCAATGATGCATTATTTTAAGAGTTTTCTAAACATACAGAGAAATAATCAGAAAAATAATAGCATGTCTACGACGATAAATTAGCTATGCTAACAGCATTTTAATGACCAAATAAGAAAAATTAAAAACATTACACAAGTTAGTAATGGCCTAATAACTTTAGATTCTCTAACACGAAATTGTACTTTTTAATCAGCTTAGAGAATATCTGAGAAATTCGAGGTGGTGCAATGAATTGCCAGGTTTTTTTCACTTGATCCTTTACGACTGAGATATTCAATCGGTGATCCACAATTTCGGCCTTCTGGCACATTTCCGCTACGCTATGAAACTTATTCTCGAGACTTTGAAACTTTTTAATGGTTAGTACGCTTGTATTGCGAGATCAATTTCAACTGAAGAGTGAGTTTTATTTTCTCCAGCTGTCCCATACTTATGACAATGTGGCACATCTAATCTAAGCTTAGAAATACATCAATTTCTGTCATTATCATTCGTCATCCTATCCTTCAGAAAAGTAACACATTTCGCATTCCCGGTCTAAGTGTTTCCATTGACAAATGGCATTGAATCAGGTGTTGCGAAAGTTAGTGCTGGAGAAATTTTTTGCAGCAGGATGTTACACATTATTAGTAGACCATTTGTTTTTTTGCATCGAACATTACTGTAACAACCGCACTAATGTTTCTAATTGTTGGGATGCTCGCGCCTATTCAGCTATAATGGACTATTTCATTACTATGTAAAGTAATGGTGGCATCTACGTAGGAGAGTGTGGCATCTACGTAGGAGAGTGTGCCGTATCGACAAGTCAGTCGTCGACTTCCGGTGACGACCCGGAAGTACCCATTGCTCATACTACGTCTTACGACGGTTGAGACGATTAACCTCTATTTTTGTATTGGATAATAATAACCTTTGTAAATACTATTTCGCGGAATACAACAATTAACCTATTGCGGTTGTTGAGTTATTTATTCTTACTCACGACACAATATATATATATGAAGATCTTTATTGACAACATTAAAAGGGAATATGCATAACATCTGTCCTTCAGTCTACGTAACGCAGGTTATTTGCTCTTTTCCATAAAGATAGTAATTGTTTTAATGAGTTTTTCTTGTTGTGACTCGATTTCAGCAATCTAAATGCCGTGCCAGATTAGGAGCTACTTCCCAACAGTTCTCTTTTGAAATTACTAGATTTAAAATTTCTTAATACGCAAATGGATTTTTTCTTGGACATATTTCAATTGAGGACAACTTTTTCTTTGCTTTCGTATTTTTCTGTCAATTTCAATAGTCCAGAAGTTAAGTGCAGCATAATTTGTAAATGTATCTCCTTAAATCTTGAGATGTTCTTGTTTTCTCTGTCAATCCCAGACAAACGTACTAGCTTATATCGCATTGCTTATAGTTAATGAAATAGACAATTGAAAGCAAGAATGATTGAAATATTATCAGAAGAACAAATAATGAATGGTTGACCACAATATAAAACACCAAACATTTTATCTATTTTAGTGATTTGGTGGAATGGCATATTCATCGTCATCATCTCATGTATAAAATATTCTCGTAAGAAAATTTATAATAAATAATTACTTATAGAATTTGCCAACACATTAAACAAGGAAAATGTAAAAAGCCGTGACAACTGATGTCTTCAAATGTCGTGGTGCATAAACTACAAAGTATAAAAAATAAAACAATACCTTTCTGAGGGATTTGATCTTAAATCATTTATCTTAAATTTCTTCTTTTCTGGCACAGTTTTGACTTTCGAACATTTATATGTAAGTATGCTTAAATATCACGTAAGGATATAATTCTACTTTCTGTGATATCAAATGTTATCAAATGTGTATACTATTAAGAATAATGTTTAAGTTTCTTATTTACTACATGATACATTGTAATTATTGGCTTTATATAACGTTATTCTATATTACAGGTTATATATCAAGGGCCAATTCTCGTTAAAACAGTTTTTCGTACGATCAGCGAAGTAAAGCAACATGAAACTTGGCAACTATCTATATGGATGTCATCTTTGTGATATCTTGTGATATAAACTTAGATTTACGATGGTGTCGTGGATAAAGGAATTAAAATTGGGAAGCCTAAATTACATGACGATCGCAACCGTTATATTCATGTACGTCGAAATAAATTGCGACTGGCATGAATTCACTTCTTTCCAAAATTAACGGGTTAATTCTTAAGACTTGTACTAGTAAATAACTATTTTCTCCAAAAAGTTGCTACAATGAAAATGCTTAAATCACCAGTTAATGTTTCATAAAGCCGTAAAGAACAAATATTTAGACTATTATAATTATTATCAATTGCAATATGTTTTCATCTTAATTGTAATTGAAAATTTCAATATTCTAACAGAGAGACAAGATGCAATGTAATAATGATTATTTTATTTTAACTTACTGAAATCTTGAAGGATAATGATATAAAGATATGAAATGTCAAGAATTTACAGAATGAAAATAATTAAAACTATTCCCAGTAGGAAAAATTATGTTCAAATTATGTTGTTACAAAAATGCTATTTCAACATTGCTTTAACAATACTATGCACCTCTAATGACAAGGATGCTTATTTAATATCTCTCACTCTCTCTCTCTCTCTCTCTCTCTATATATATATATATATATATATATATACATGCGTGTATGTGTGTATATGTATTTTTGTATGTATGTATATGTGCAGTACTGTGTCATCTTACCTGTGTATATTAGTTTTCATATTTGTGCGAAGGCGACAGTTTGATGTCCAAATTGTTATTTTTGAAGCAAACAAAGATAAAAAAAAGATCCGTATCGACAAACCTAAATGTAATTGAACAGTACAAGAGGTGAAGTGATAGATGGACAAAGAGTAATTTTTTCTTCGTTTTCTTTATTTGCCCTTTGGACAGATTCATCCAGTGTGCTCTCTGCAAAACATCAAAGACGACTTTTTCTGGAATTGTTGTCGACATTTGAACTTAAGCTAGTGATGTGTATCTACAAAGAAAATCAATATTACATTAAAGACTTTTTTATAACATTTACTGTTTTAATGGCAATCACAGATACAGAAAAACGGAAAAAATGAACTTTTCTGTCGATTATTGTCTTTTCATGATTGACAATGGGAATTAATAATAATTTATATTGTAATGAATATGACCACGAAACAGACAAATATACCCACATACAGATGTGTGTATGTGCGAAAGTAAAGTAAATCACACTGTTGTGGTAAAATTATGAAAATACCCTTTATTTTATAAAATTTAGATTGTAAAAATATCACTATCAATGTAATAAACGGGTGGTATCAAAATATACAATTTGTATTGGAAATATCACTATTCAAATACTAATGACGATTAAGCCTTCTTGTTTAGGAATCAGTCGTAACGTGGGAATGACTGTGAAAAGGGAAATAAAAAATATGCCAATGTTTGTCTCCGGGAAATCTAATAATATTAATAATAGTAATGATAATACTTAAAACCACGACTGTGTGTATATATACATATAGTAAAATTACAAAAGGTTACTATCAATATTAATTATGAAAATGAAATATTGAAACTGATCCAACCAGAAACCTCAATATAATCAAAATTTATTATTTACAGAAACTATTTATATACTACATAAAAAAAATTATTCAAATATCCGAGGTCGGAGGCCACTTTATTCTTCTCATAGAAATACATTAAATTAAATGGGGACAAAATGAAAATAAATTATTATATAGATAGATAAACGCAATTTTTTAAACAAAGTAGCGTTTACCACCTGATGAGACATTGTTCTTTCAATGTCCAAATATAATGTAGACTTTGTAGTTGTTTGTAATTTGTACCTGTTATTAGATATGATTTATAATATATATTTTTTTTTCTAAACATACGCTGTTAAATATAAGAGACAATGAATGTCTATTATGTTTAATCATGAGCCGTTCTAAACGTCGTATTTTTGCTTTAATTTCAGTTGAATATAAAGAAAAAATTCGCCAACATTTGGATAATTATTTATTGGTTTTCTTCTAAGCTTTCGGCTCACATGAGCCATCTTCAGAGAGGTTGTTTAAACTGAAATATTATAAAATCCATCATCACCGACGATTTTATTATGTTGACATAAAACTCCGCTTGGCAACGGCAATGGTTACCAAAAATAATAAACGCAGTTATTAAGTTTGCGATGCTGTTTTATGACGTCACACCGCGGGATAGTCAAATGCAATGTAATATGTTATTTCCTGTTTTAATGTTGATTTTATTGAGTGTTGGCTGTTTCGATTTGATGTACATGGCCTCCAATATCTGCAGTTTCCTCTTACTGTGTGTATGAGTAAGGCTCACCGTATTGTTGAAAAAATTTGTCTGATATTACGTACATGTTTATGTTTTTCAGAGAAATGTTATTTAATAGTACTCTGATCAGAAATATGACATGTAGGTCCACGGGAGAGCGTGGTTGTAGTAAAACCAATATATGTACTAGGTCTTTGATTAGTAAATTTACATGCCCATTCAGAGATTGTATCTCTGATACTAATCAAACACTGAAATTAAAGCAAAAATACGACGTTTAGAACGGCTCATGATTAAGCATAATAGACATTCATTGTCTCTTATATTTAACAGCATATGCTTAGAAAATTTATTGCTGCCTCGATATACTAAATTTATATATATATATATATATATATATATATATATATATATATATATATATATCCCAGTGAATAGGGAACGAAGAAAAAAATTTACACAGTCCAAAATATTAATTTAAAACAGTGCTGGATATATAATTTATAGAGCTGTGCATATTTATTCTAAATTATATTTTAGAACATGTACATTTATTTTCTATATCCACTACAAATAGTACATTTGTTTCGACATTGAAACGACAATGTCTCAGCAGGTGGTGTGGACAGGAAAAGAAAGCCTCTTTTCTTATATTTGGTGAGTTGTCTGTGGGATGTTCGTGGGGGTCAGTGATAAGGAAACAAGTCTTGTGAATTGTCCGTTTGAATTTTGAAGAAAGTGGTGTCGATAGTGAAATGGTATAACCCTTCTTTTAATCAGTCAGTTAACTTCAAGCTGGGACATAAATTTCTTAAACTCATAGATAAGCACTTTCCTAAATACAACCCTCTAAGCAAAATCCTCAATAAAATTACAATAAAACAAAACTGTAGCTACTCTAACAATCTAGAAAAATAATTAAATTACATAACAGCAAAGTATTAAAAGCACACAACAAAAATAATTCCAATACTAATGCCAGTCTGCCCCATAATATCAACCTCTGTAACTGTAGAAACCCAAACCAATGCTCTATGACTAATAAATATTTAACGAAATCCCTGGTATGTATGTATTCGATTTCATCCATGGAGAATCCGAAAGATGAAAACATATATATTGGAAACACCATAAACATATTTAAAAAGTAGTTTTACAATCAGCTATCATCCATTCATAACAAAGAAAAACAAAATATTACGTCTGTATCCATATATTTTTTGGAAATTAAAAGACGAAAATAAAACACCTAAAGTTAAATAGAAAATCCTCAAACAATCAAAACAGCTAAATCAATAAAGGAACCATGTTTTCTTTATCTTCAAGAAAAATTGAAATCATTAAATATTTGAATAGTAACAAACATTTGAACCAGAGGCATGACACCACAGTAAACTGCAAGCACATTAAAGATCTAACCTTACAATCGTGCTAAACATACTTACGAAAGCCTGAGCTAGGACCGTTTAGAAATTATACAACTTCATAGCACTAACAATACTCTTACACACATTACAAACCGTGATCTAAAACTTATTTTAAAAAATCAAAAAAACAAATTATTGAAAAAATCGATTCTTTAATTCAAAATGAACGTTAAATATACAAACTTAGATTAATTATAAAATCTTTACTTAAAAACACACATTAAATCTTACCTATTACATTAAATACAAACACACCTATTACCTATTTAACTATTACCTTAAATATAACATTAAATCTTACCTCCTACATTAAATTCTACGTATTTCGCACCCATTAACTACTTACTTATTATCTTAAATACTAACATTAATTTTTACCTCGTACACTAAATATTAACTAATACACACTACAAACTGGGATCTAATTTATAATTTAAAATATAATAGGAAAAATCGATTTCGATTTCCTAAATCCAAAATTAAGATAAATATACACAAATCAGATTAATTATAAAAACTGTGCTTAAATACAAAAATATTCTATAGTTGTACAAATAAGCGGTGTGTCCAATCCCACCCCTTGTACCTCCCTACTCTGCTCCTCTAAGAAAACCAAAAGATAAAATATTGTCGCAAGATCATAAAATTTACAATGCTATCTGCTAATGTTAAATCTATCTACAGAATTCCAAGACACACATTAATCAGCTGTGTTCAGTACATTCTTCAAAATTCAAACGGACAATTCACAAGACTTGTTCCATTATCACTGGCTTCTACCAACTTCCCGCACACAACTCACCAAATATGAGAAAAGAGGCTTTCCATTCATGTCTACACCACCTGATGAGACATTGTAGTTTCAATGTCGAAACAAATGTACGATTTATAGTGGATACATAAAAATATTTTGAACATCTAAAATATAATATATATATATATATATATATATATATATATATAATAATTGTCTATTTTATGAAATAAATTCAATTAAATGAAATACAAGGTCATCACAACATTATTACTAAACATCATCGGTTAATTTTCAATTAGATAAACAAAAAAAAATCAACATTCAAAAATTAAAAGTACAAAATACCAAACACAAAAGAAATATTTGGAATATATGAAAAATACTGAGAACTAGGATATATGGGATATAAAAATGGTGGATATTATTTTAGATATTCTGAAAAGTGAAGCTAATAACAAAAAAATCGATCACATTATGTGAAACAAATCATTGATTAATTAAATTTAAAATTATGAGTGCTGACTAATATCGAACGATTAGACTAGGAAACTTAATGGTTAAACGAGAATTATTATATCATTATATATAATCGATTATTCTGTTAATACAAATAAATAAAGAAAACAACTATTTAACGTAAATTGAAATGAGGATTAAAATTTAGTTGGTTTATATCTAAATTTAAAAATTAATGTTTACAAAAGTTGATTCATGACGACATTTACTTATGAATTCCTGTTCTTTTAAAAGAAAATATTGCTCATAAGTCTTTATTATTTTAATTTTTTTCAGCTACATATAGATCGCATATGTTGATAAGGTTATTGGGCGTTTGGGCCGAACCTATTAGTCTCAAGGTCATTATTGGTTCGAATCCCACTTGTTTCATTTCCTAAAATATACGAGAAAGTGAAGTCTGGAATTTTATATTGTGGTTGAAAAATGAGTTTCTTTGGGGTAGTAACGTAGTTTAAATTACCCTGCCTAAATTACAATGCAAACTTGATAATTATCTTCTTTGTTTATTGGGAGGTTGTTGGTTTAGCAGATTACTTGCGTAGACCTACATTTGCCTTCCACCGGAAAGTTATTGTTGCGCCCACAATTGCAAGATTTTAAAATACCAGTTTTAACATAAATCATTTCTAAATTCCGTATTTTTTTTATTGTAGGAATTAATCATATTATCCGGATTGTGTGTACAGAAATAACGAATTCAATGGTTTTTCTATTAAAGAGTTTGTGTAGGAGATTATTGGTATGGAAATACTTTCTAAGCAATTTTAGAACATATTGTCGTATATATATGTTTGTGCGTTTACAGAAACAAATGACTTTCAATATATAATATACATTCGAGGTAGCAGTGTATATAAATTGTAATACCAATATATATGTTATGCGTGACAGTTTCTGTAACTTGAAAATTATTATGACTCATTTATGAATAATTAATCGTATACTGAAGAGCAATTCTCAGATTTCAATTTTGCAGAACTAAAGATTGCATTAAATTATGTTTCGACAGAGCGAAATATCAATCTTTGGATAGAATATTAATAAATTATTAAATTAAAATTTCGACCATATATAATGTAATAAATGTCCTAGCATATGTCACGCGGTTGAATTTATATATTATATATAATAAGAACAGTAATGTGTCAATCAACCCTTTGATCAATAAATTTGATGTTCGCATATATTCAGCAGACAGGGCTGAATCCTTTGCTGGCAGATACTCTACTAATTCAACAAATGATACGTCTGTGGTAGTCTGTAACTGATTTTCTACTTAGAACTGAGGTTCAACTTAGTGGCGTTCACATTACTCACTTGCTAGTCTCTAACATCATTTCAAAGTTTCACAATAATAATGCTACCGGAGTTGACAGAATATCAAATATTCTCCTAAAGAAATGTGCTCTTGAACTCTCGTGCCCTATCCAAATTCTACAATTGTGTCTCGTAAATCTTAATGCTTCCTAAACGAAGCTGGTATTATTAAACACCTTAGACAATCGCTTCTCTCCGCCATCAGCATGAATAAGGCTAGTCTCCTAGAAAGCAATACACTGAAATTCTTCAGCCTATCTCTACAAACCGATCTCAACTAGAACGACTACATTGAATCAATAGTTAAATTTGCTGCTAGCAAGGACGGCTCAGAGTGAAGGGCCAGGATATTTTTCTCATCCGAATCCATCTTGCACTTGTATAAATCTGCCATCCGGCTGTCCATTGAATTATGCTGTTACATCATTGCGTGTGCCCCTGTTATTCAACTCGGAGTTCTTGACAAAATCAAACGGAGAATCTGCAATGTAATTGATCTCGAACAGGTAGATCAACTCCAGTCACTTTCTTACCGACGTAATGTGGCTTTCCTCTTTCTTTTTTAACAAATACTGTCAGGAATCTACTCCTATGCGCTTATTTCCTTGGTACCACCCTGAATAACTTTTCTCGAGCTACTAGGCTAGCGTGAAACTGATCAAATGTAACAAAAACATCTACTCTACATCTTCGTTTCTCGCACTTCGCGCCTATGGAATTCCCTTTCGTATACTTTGCTTCCTTTTCAGATATAATTTCTAAGATTTTTTATTGCAATGTCAATTGCCATCTTTTATCTCTTAAACTCGCATCTTTTCCCTGAAAACACTTGTATCATGTTCTTCGCCTTTTCCTCTCTACTCCCATCTAACTATCTTATCTTTTTCTCATTCATCTTTTGAATATCACTGGAGCTTGTTCCTCTTTTTAATTATTATCCTCTTATGTAATACCCTGCGCAGCATTGACGTTACTACCTTGATTGATTTATTATCAGAAAGTACGTGTTGTTATATAAATATTACTCATTATATTACTCATTTACTATTTAAGAATGTATTTATTTAAAGACTATATTTTTGAGATCAGTTTTTTAACAATCAAAAGCAATTGTTTCGAACAGATTTTATACGGGAGCGTTTTTAATAGTATTTATCTATGAAATGATCAAATAAATAGTTTATCGATGAAATGATCAAATAAATAGTTTACATTTATTTATAGTCGACTATATGTGAATATGCTTAAAATGTAGACAGACTAAAGAGAAATGGCTCAATGATAAATGTGCAGAAGTAGAGAGATTGAGCAGGAATAATAAAGCAGACATGCATAAGGAAATAAAAGAACATACAGGACAAAAGACATGCTCTTCAACAGGATGTCTAAAATCTAAGGATGGAACAATCATTTTGGAGAAAGAGGAAATACTCCAACGATGGGAAGAATATATAAAAGATCTTTTCCGTGAACAACCAAAAATACGCAAAGATGAGGACGGACCGGAAATATTAAAGTGTGAAGTGGAATCTGCAGTAGCCAAACTGAATAGAAACAAAGCAGCGGGACCCGACGGCATAGTCATAGAACTGCTGACAGTCCTGGAAAAATTTGGTATAAAAGAAAAATTTACTGAAATAATAAATGAAATTTATAATAGTGGTGTTATACCAAATGATCTCAGCAAGTCTATACCTAAGAAGCCAGGAGCAAACGAGTGCGAACTCCAAAGAACCATCAGTTTATAACAAAACTGTTCGTCCGAATCCTGATGATCAGAGCGAGATGCAGAATCAGGCCACTGATAGGACAAGAACAGTGTGGTTTAGTTAAAGGAACGGGAACAAGGAATGTCATATTTATGATTACGATGTTCTCCATGAGGGCAATAGAAATGAAGAAGGACTTATACCTGTGCTTCATTGATTATGCGAAGGCGTTTGACAAAATACGCCACAAACAACTGATAGAGATGCTCGGCAGCCTGGACATATTTGGGAAAGACTTGAGAGTAATAAAGTTTCTTTACTGGCAGCAAACCGCTTGCATATGGACAGGTAATGAATTGAGTAGATATACAAAGATAGAAAGGAGCGTAAGACAGGGATGTGTTTTTTCACCGGATCTGCTCAACTTGTACAGCGAGAATATTTTGAGGATACTAGAAGTTATGCCTAGATTCGTAATCGGAGGCCACAATTTAGAGGCCACAATTTAAACATCGTAAGGTACGCAGATTTTACAGTGCTGATAGCAGACACAGAAAGGAAGCTACAAGACTTCTCTTATAAAAACAACACTACGACGCAAATCTCTCTCCCAAAATTTAGGAAAGTTATTCTGTATAGCTAGGCATTCGCGCTAGAAGCTCTAATACGAATATTTTTTGAAATGTTAGGGTGGCAATCTGAGGACAGTATACAGGAATCTTAAATAATTTGATGAAACAAATAAAGATAAGTTATGAACGGCAGCTCGAAAAAATTCTCTAACCTTTTCAATGAGAAAATAAGTTCACGAATTCTATTGTAAGTGTCTCAGACTCAACAAGAATGCTTACAACAAGGAATTGGTGCAGCCCTGTATAAAGTAGGTAGCTCCTATCTGTCAACAGGGCTCTTCCCCCTGCAACACAATTAGGCTAACCAGTTCGTGACTGTTAGACAGTTTCTGAGAGCATATACTATATTTGGCTACTTAACTTCCCAGTTTGCAACTTTCTTCATTATTATGTTTGGGGCGCAGTTGTGCGTGATACCTTCGAAAACCTTTTATCAACAAAGATTAACTGAAAGGAAATATTATGGCGGTTTTCAGCAGTTTCAATAAAGATATCTTTCAGAGGATATTCAAGAAATTTTAGAGATATTTGAGGTCTAGAGTTGAAATCAATGACAATTTTATTGATTGAATTTGCTTCTTCGTATTTCAAAATTTTTCTGTAAAATTGTTAAATATATTTGATATAGTGCTGAAATCACTCCAGCAACTCTTTTTCTTTAATGATAGTCTCAGATTAGAAATTCATTACGAGGACGGATTTCCTGTCTTCTCTGTTGAAATTAAAGCGTTCTTTGTCATATTCGTTTACTTTTTCAAAGCATTTATTATATTTGCTCACATGTTTTCAGTGTCTTCTATTTTTCTGTTAGTTTTTATGATTTTAAGAAATAATAGTTGCCGGATATAGTTTTAAGTTTCTTTTTCAGAATTTCTTGTATTCGCTATTATACAGACTTTTAATAGATTTAAATGATACTTTTTACTACTAAAAATTTGACTAAATTACAAATCCTTACCTCTACTAATTATTTTTGTTTCGACGATGAAATAATAAATGTAGACAAATGAAGACAAATGAAAAACTTTAAAATAATGAAAAACATTACAAAATTATATGTAATTTTCAAAAAAATGAAAAACATTAAACAAAACACGTCTAACAAAACATTACCATATTCGAAATTAAATACTCAAATTAAGATAGTAATATAAAATTTTACTTGATTTATACGTATTGTATGTAAAAGCATAAAAGTAAAATAATGTAAATATTAAATATTGTATAGGGGCCATACTCAACGAATGTTAAAAAGTTAAATTTTGTTTATTAAATTTATTTTATTTCCAGTTGACGAAAACAGTTAGAAAAGGCAGAAGGATTAATCAATGTATATATTTACATATGCATGTACTCATGTGCATATATATTTAACAATAATAAGATAGAATAAAAAAAGATAGCATATGAAAATAATAAATAATATAAGTAATATATAAATTGATGAATAACAACTAAAAAGATATACAGAAAGTGAGAAAGGGTGTCAGTTTAACTACATATACACGAGATAGTTATCTTTTGCATGTGGTCATTACTTCATTTCTACAGCTTAATATGGGAGCATTATTTAGGTTTTCTTAATATAAGTTTTCTAAAAACATAAGTTGCAAGTAATTCATATTCCATTATAAGTTTTGGTATTTACTATGATATCCCTGGTAATAATAGGGTTGGTTGCTGTTTCTTAATTACCAAAAATATACTTAGAGAGCTGTGGTATTCATGTATTTATTATTGTGTAAAATTAATTTTAGATCATAGAATCGATTTTTTCCGCTCTTTGCATTTTAACGAAAATAAAATTTACCACTGTCTTCAGAATTAATTCTAGCTTTGTAAATTATGCATTCGTTCATATATTGACCTTTATGTAGGCAGAGTTTGTTTTCTCGACAGTTACAATTATTTTTGGTAAGGTTACTGTTATTGATAATGGAGTTATCATTATTCTACACGTTGGACCAAGTGATTTTTCGACAATATGTATCCTGCAAAATAGTAGTAACTCCATTATTTTCAATAGAAAATAAAATACGTTTATTAAACAAAAGTTCTCCAACTGACAAGTCGTTAAATATGACTTTTTTCTTTTCTTTTAATCATTTCACCCCAAGCAAGGCAGTCCACTAATATGCTTGGGACTACATAGGGGGAGATAAATAGAGTGGTTAGATATAAGAAATGTCAGAAGGTGGGTGATATATAGTTAGGTGGGTGGGAAGAGGGTTTGAAAGGATGGAAGTTATTTTGTTAGGAGGTGTCTATTGACCTTACATTTAAACTTGGGGAAGCAGTCATGTGGAAGAGAATTCCACAGTCGGAAATTGCGAGAAAATAAGCTGTTGGAGTAGAAGTTGCGGTTGCATTTCATCGGTTTCACTGTAAAAGGGTGGGATCTAGTTGTGTAATATAACAATCTGGCCCCACCCGAGGAAGTGATGCAAGCGATGGTGTTTTCCATCGGTGAATGGGGCGGCGAAGCGACAAGACAGGTGTTTGTGAAATACATCCTGTCGAAGCCGGAGCGGATGTCGTTTTGACCTTATTTCCGACAGCGGCGGAAATGACAACAGAGGCAAACAGATCAGGTGCCTCTTAGAATTACGTGGGTGTTGCGTGGGCGAGGCAAAAAAACCGGAAGGAAAGTCCCGGTTCTAGAGGACTATATAAAGACCTCGACACACGGATTCGCCAGTAGCGGAGAACGACCAGTGGAAGCAGAGGGACACCACAGGCAAAAACTACACTCCCGTCAACCCATGTGCCTCTCACCCTTCCGTTCTCTATTCCACACGGTCCGTCGTTATTAGTAAAAATATAACCTTATATTTTTATATATGCGTGTTTGTTGTTTTGTCGTCGTACGGCGATATATAACATACGCAAGTTGGTGCCCAGTGACTTGCTGTTTTAAGACAACAACAACAACAAAACAGATAGATACGAGCTTGGTTACCACGGCGACAATTGAAATTCGACGGAATTAAAACAACTAGATAGAGGAAGAAAAAGAAAAAAGAAGACGAAAATAGAAAGCAATCGGACGACCATAGACAACATCAACGAAAGGTAGGTGACTTTTGATTCGATCTTGTGTGTGTTCTGCTCTTGTTCATAAGTTATATTTAAAAAAAAAAAAAAAAAAATGGAACAGCATACTTTTGCCGATTTTGTTCAAGGTCTGACCCTAGAATTGAGAAATGTGGCTTGTTCGGTGTCGAACACTTTAAGGGGAGAATCTTTTTTAAAAAATATACAGCCATTAGCATGCAATGAAGATGGTGGTTGTAGTGCTTGGTTGGAGGATATGGAGAGGTATTTTAGAGTTGTGCGCGTGGCAGAAGAAGACAAGTGTCAGGCAGCTCTTCTCACAACAAGGGGAGCTGTTGGACACTATGTATATAGACTAATCTCTAGTAACCCACAACTCACATGGAAGGAGTTCAAAACTTCTTTAAAGGAATATTACGGATTGGTTTTAGACCCCCGACGCACGGTTAGTCGAATTAGTGAACATTAAGCAGGGTAGAACGGCGGGGGTGCAGGACTACATGCAGAGAGTAGTACGCCTAGCGGAGGGCGCATATGTTGGGGTTGACGGGAGGAATGAAGTTGTGACAAAACAAATTCTAGGATTTTTCATAAAAGGTCTAAGTGATCGGGAAATAAAGATGGCAGTTATGAAGGATGAGCCACAAACACTAGAGGCTGCCTATCAGAAAGCGTTATCTGAGTTGAGATGGAAAATTCGACTCGATGCAAACTCTGAATACGAAGAGGAGCCTATGGAAATTTGCCACTCTCGGAGACGGGTACCAATGGAAGCCGTAAGCCCCGCTGAATCTAATACTAATAATAATAGGAATAAGAACAATAGAAAAGTTGGTAATAGGGGAACTAAATACAAGCCTCGTGAGCGGGAGAGGAACGGGAGCGTTGTTAGATGTTGGGAATTGTGGGAAAGAAGGCCACATAGCGAAATTTTGTAGACGCGCCCCGGGAAACGGCAGAGGTCCGTTCGTGCGACGCCCAACGAACGGAACAAGACGGTACCAACGCACATATTTGGTAATATGGGCGCGCCAAATTCCATCTTTATTAGAATAGAACGTAGACCTTATAGGGCATTGGTAGATACGGGAGCAGAGGTATCGGTTATAAGCTGTAGGGTATTTAAAAAATTGCGACTGGGACTTGAACTGCAAAAGAGTGACATTAAACTTCGAACTGCGAATGGATCCCCGTTATACGTTGAAGGCCTTTGTCGTCTACAGGTCCAGACAGGAAGTAAGTCCATACCCCATGATTTTTTAGTCGTGAAAAATCTCAATAGAAACGTTATACTTGGCCGAGATTGGCTGATGCAGAACGGGGTGAGAATGTATTTCGATTTGGGAGCATTGAAGATTGGTGAAGAATACGTGGCATTAGTGGAGGATGTTCATATTTCCTCTATTGTTAGGTTAGCTCAAAAAGTAACATTAAGACCTCAACACCAGCATGCTTGTCTGGGATTAACCAGGCTGAGAAATGGACGTGGCAAAGAATATGAAATCGAACAGCTGAGTAGTAGATATGTTAGCAACTTATGTGGTATATCAGTAGCCAACGCAGTTGTAAAAATGCCAAAGTCTCGTAAGTTTCAGTTGCTGATAATGAATAACACTAACCAGACAATCACTTTGAGACGGGGGTGTCCGCTGGCTAAATTGGAAAGGGCAGGTAATATTACTGAAATTACTATGCCCGATAAACAAAATAATAAAAGTCCTGATGTAGATTTGGAACAGGTACATGTGTAATATAATAATCTGGCCCTAGCCGAAGAAGGCCGATGAAGCGTGGGCGTTCCCGGTTGATGAAAAGTAGCGGATGTCACTTTGACCCTATTTCCGGCAGAGCGGAAATAGACAGGGTCTCTGAGAATTTACGTAGGCGTCGCGTAGGCGTCGCGTGATCAAGAAAAAACCGGAAGAAACAATTTCCGGTTTTGGAAGATATATAAAGACTGCGAAAAACACAGTCTTGGAATCAGTTTTGACGAGTCCCAGTCAGCCTCGACAGGAGTCAGGCTCGACAGGCAGTCTAGGCAGAAAGCCAGTCAAAACCAGAAGTCTCGAGAAGTCGAAGAAGAAGCTAGACGAGTAAGCAGGGAGAGAAGTACACTCCCATCGTCACCCCTGTCAACATTGGAAGCGCTCCCTCAACTCTCTGTCCACTAGGCGACACGGTCCAGCGTTCATTAATAAAAATATTATGATATATTTTTATATATATACGTGTTTGTCTGTTTATTGGTATATAACAGACTAATTATTTGGTGCTAGTGACCTGCTGTTTTGAAGCAACAAGACAGAGTGATACGAGGGTTTACCACAACAACAATTGAAAATTCCGGACTTAAAACTACCGGAAAGAAGACGAGAATAGTAAACAACAGGACGACAAGCGAGGAGAGCCGCGATAGATAAGTCGCGTGGTAAGACGAAAAATACAACTTTTGAGGTTGGTGATTTGGTCTACTATAAGAATCACCAAAAGAAGGGGAAGTTAGATGTGCGCTGGCGGCCATATTATGTGATCATTGAAAAGACTGGCCCGGTCTCTTATAGAATTAGAGACCAGTTAACCGGCTCAGTCATTAAGACGCATGCTGAGCATCTTCGGGCAGCGTCCATTGATGAATGGAAAATCCCTACTTCCGATAGGCCGTTGCGAAAGATTGTATTGGCTGCTCCAGTAGAATCCAGTGATTCGGATGACGAATCCGGAGCGGAACAGACCGACTTTCCAGTGCACAAAAATCGACACCAACGTGTGGAATCAGACGATGAGTCTGATGTTCCATTAATGGAGCGTCGCATCATGACGCGACGTAAAATGGCGGATAAAAACGTGTCAACTATTGATAGTGATGATGGAATTGGTAGTATAAACAATGTTTCATCCACGTTCGAGGATGATTGCTCAAAGTGCGAAACGTCTGGATCTACTCATGTAGATCAGGGTTTTTCTAGGGAATCACCTAGCAGCGAAGATGTCCAAATGAGACAAATGTCTGTTGAAACAAAAAGTACGGATAGACCTGCAGATTCCACAGTTGATCGGAGCAAAAAGAAAGAACAACTGAAAAGTCTTGTAGACTTATTGGCTGATATGCTATAGGATTGGGAAAGAAATCAGTGGGAGGATTAACGATAGTTTAAGTGAATAGTACTCCGGGGTCAACGGGTGTTCAACACTCAAATGTCTCTGCGTTAAACAGAGAGATGTCAACAAATCAGATAGGCGTGGTTTCGAATCCAGAGGAAGTAGTTGAAGGAATAGAAAACATTGTACAAACTAAGGAACTACGAGTCACGGGTCCATTTTGTTAGACTAAATTAAGATAAATGAAACCTCTAATCCTCCACAAGTATTTCTCCACAAGTATTTCTCCACAAGTATTTCTCCACAAGTAAATTGCATGCGGATTAACGTTGGAATCAGGGTAATTTTCTTCGTTCTCTGTTGAACATTTGTCGGTCAGACTATGAATGATTTACTGCAGGTAATGGCAGTTTTTTTTTTCTGTGTTCAAACATAGTATGTTTGAAATTAAATTAAATTAAATGAGGTTACATGTGTAACAATAAGCTCGAGCAGAAGCACACATGGTGTTGATCAAAGGTCATTTACTCGGTGTCAGTTTAAGAAACTGGGGCGCGGTTACCGCCTATGGACATATCGTCATGCATCAAGGTGTCTACGCTTATGGACACAGAGGAGGAAGAGAATGAACATTTTTAAGAACTTTACCCAATTCGGTGTAAATGGATATTTAAAAAAAAAAAAAAAAAAAAAAAAAAAAGAACAATGAAACATTGAGCTGCGAGAACATTATTTTTGTGTAGTTCCCAAGTGGTTCTGTCGTCACTTTTGTGGCGGTCTCATTCATTTTGGCTTCCAGCGCTGCATCGGGAAGCATGCGCAAGGGATTCTGTTTTTTTACAGGAAAATTTCACGATGGACATGAACATTGTTGGGTTGCCGATGTAGGCTCCCCTATATATTTTTTTTGTTGTTTTTTTTCGGCATGCACATGTTTTGTTGTTTTGGCATGCACATGTTTTATACAATTGTAGGGCTTGTGTGGAATGGGGAGGAGAGTGAGTATGTTGCGCTTAAAATGTTCTTAGGCGAACATTTTGAAAAATGGGTGGGCGAGGAATGTAATATAATAATCTGGCCCTAGCCGAAGAAGGCCGATGAAGCGTGGGCGTTCCCGGTTGATGAAAAGTAGCGGATGTCACTTTGACCCTATTTCCGGCAGAGCGGAAATAGACAGGGTCTCTGAGAATTTACGTAGGCGTCGCGTAGGCGTCGCGTGATCAAGAAAAAACCGGAAGAAACAATTTCCGGTTTTGGAAGATATATAAAGACTGCGAAAAACACAGCCTTGGAATCAGTTTTGACGAGTCCCAGTCAGCCTCGACAGGAGTCAGGCTCGACAGGCAGTCTAGGCAGAAAGCCAGACAAGACCAGAAGTCTCGAGAAGTCGAAGAAGAAGCTAGACGAGTAAGCAGAGAGAGAAGTACACTCCCATCGTCACCCCTGTCAACATTGGAAGCGCTCCCTCAACTCTCTGTCCACTAGGCGACACGGTCCAGCGTTCATTAATAAAAATATTATGATATATTTTTATATATATATACGTGTTTGTCTGTTTATTGGTATATAACACATGTATCGGAGGAATTCAAGCCTGAAATTAACAAATTGCTAAAAAGAAATAGGGACATGTTCGTTAGTGACGACAAAAACCTGGGCAGAACCGATACTGTGGAGATGCGTATCGATACTGGAACGCATGAGCCCATAAGAAAACGCCCATATCGCACACCCCTCAAACGAAGAAAGACAATGGATTCAGCAATCGACGAAATGATGCAGGCAGGTGTAATTGAGAGATCCAATAGCCCGTGGGGTTTCCCAGTAGTTTTGGTAGAGAAGAAAGACGGTGGTAAGAGATTTTGTGTAGACTTTAGAGCACTTAATAAGATTACAAAGAAATATGCTCGACCTCTTCCTGTCATCGATGATATACTGGCATCACTTGGTTCGGCAAGGTACTTTTCGAAGCTTGATTTAAAATCAGGGTACTGGCAAGTTAAGCTTCATGATGATGACAAAGAAAAAAGTGCATTCACCTGCCACAAGGGTCTGTTTCATTTTAATGTTATGCCATTTGGACTTGGAAACGCACCCGGCATCTTCCAGGAATTAATGTCAGTTGTTTTACAGGGACAGGAAGATTTTGCTCTGGCATATTTAGATGATATTCTGATATTTTCAAATACGGTGGAAGATCATTTAAGACATATAGACACAGTCTTGAGTAGTCTACGTAAGCACAACCTTAAACTGAAGCCAGCTAAGTGTGAGTTCTTTAAGAAAGAGACCCAATACCTGGGGTTCAAGATAAGTGAAGAGGGAATACAACCAGACCTCAATAAAGTCAAGGCTATAAAGTCAGTTTCTACTCCAACCACTGTTAGGCAAGTAAGAGCTTTTATTGGGATGACCTCATACTATCGCCGCTTTATTAGAAATGTCTCTGATATAGCCGAACCGCTGGTCAATTTGACAAGGAAATATGCACGATTCCAATGGGACGATGCTTGCCAAACCGCTTTCGATACACTAAAAACGAAGCTCGCGGAGATGGTAACACTAGCCTATCCCAACCCAAATAAGGCGTATAGATTATATACTGACGCATCCGATCAATCGATTGGCGCATGCCTATCCCAGGTGGTGTACGATAAGGAAAATAGGAAGGATGTAGAAAAACCAATTTATTTATTGTCCCATAAATTAAGTGACACACAAACGAGGTGGTCAACTATAGAGAAAGAGGCTTATGCCATACACTATGCTCTTCAAAAACTGAATCACTACCTGCATGGCGCAACATTCACAATATGCACTGATCATAGGCCCCTGGAGCACTTACTTAACTCGCCCATACAAAATAAGAAGATACAGGCTTGGGCTCTGAGCATGTCTGGTTACAATTGCAGCATACTGTATCTTAAGGGTAAGGATAATGTTTGCGCGGATCTCTTATCACGCGCTGTTGATGTGAACGAAGACCATATTGCTTCTCCACTAGATATAGATGATAGAAATTACTTGGTTAGTGTTATAAACTCCAACCTAATGGAGCCGGAAGAATTAGCAGCCCATAAAAATGTCGGAAATTCATCAGAGGCACCCGAACGGTCCACATTGAAAGGAATAGACATAATCAGGGAGCAAGAATCAGACAAAAACATCTTAGACCTGAAGATTAGATTAAGAAATGGTAGGGCTACCAAAGCAGAACAGAAGAGATATATAGTAATGGATGAGGTGGTGTACTATTTGTCTCAACCTGATGATGAAACCCTCATCAGGCTGTATGTACCATCTCACCTTAGAAAAAGGGTGCTAGTTCAATACCATGATGACAGTGGGCATATGGGGGTGGATAAGACATTCCACTCAATAAAACAAAAGTATTTCTGGCCTTCTTTACTTAGAGAAATAAATGATTTCGTAGGTAAATGTATCCCGTGTCAGACAAGAAACCTAAAGAAGCAGCAACCCCATATACAGGAATGTGACTTCCCTCCTTTTCCTTTCGCAAAGGTTGCTTTAGATGTCTCAGGACCCTACCCACAGACCGACTTTCCAGTGCACAAAAATCGACACCAACGTGTGGAATCAGACGATGAGTCTGATGTTCCATTAATGGAGCGTCGCATCATGACGCGGCGTAAAATGGCGAAGAAAAACGTGTCAACTATTGATAGTGATGATAGAATCGGTGGTATAAATAATGTTTCATCCACGGTCGAGGATGATTGCTCAAAGTGCGAAACGTCTGGATCTACTCATGTAGATCAGGGTTTTTCTAGGGAATCACCTAGCGGCGAAGATGTCCAAATGAGGCAAACGTCTGTTGGGGCAAAAAGTACGGATAGACCTGCAGATTCCACAGTTGATCGGAACAAAAAGAAAGAACAACTGAAAAGTCTTGTAGACTTATTGGCTGATATGCTATAGGATTGGGAAAGAAAGCAGTGGGAGGATTACCGATAGTTTAAGTGAAATAGTTAGGTCACCTTCCTTATAGCAAAACATGCGGAAGATACAAACTAATGAATTAAGAGTCACGGGTCCATTTTTTTTAGACTAAATTAAGATAGATGAAACCTCTAATCCTCCACAAGTAAATTGCATGCGGATTAACGTTGGAATCAGGGTAATTTTCTTCGTTTTCTATTGAACATTTCTCGGTCAGACTATGAATGATATGTACTGCAGATAATGGCAGTTTCTCTGTGTTCAAACATAGTATGTTTGAAATTAAATTAAATTAAATTAAGGTACATGTGTAACAATAAACTCGAGCGGAAACACGCATGGTGTTGGTCAAAGGTCATTTACTCGATGTCAGTTTAGAAACTGGGGCGCGGTTACCGCCTATGATCATATGGTCGTGCATCGAGGCGTCTACGCGTATGGACAGAGTCGAGAAAGGAAACGAACATTGAAAGTTACAGAAACTTAAAAAAAAAAAAAAGAACAATGAAACATCGAGCTGGGAGAACATTATTCTACAATGGACACGAACATTGTTGGTTTGCAGATGTAGGCTCCCCTATATATATTTTTTTTGTTGTTTTGTTTGTTTCGACACATGTTTTGTACAATTGTCGGGCTTGTGTGGCATGGGGGTGTGTGAGGGTGTTGCACTTAAAATGTTCTTAGGTGAACATTTTGGAAAATGGGAGGGCGAGGAGTGTAATATAACAATCTGGCCCCACCCGAGGAAGTGATGCAAGCGATGGTGTTTTCCATCGGTGAAGGGGGCGGCGAAGCGACAAGACAGGTGTTTGTGAAATACATCCTGTCGAAGCCGGAGCGGATGTCGTTTTGACCTTATTTCCGACAGCGGCGGAAATGGCTACAGAGGCAAACAGATCAGGTGCCTCTTAGAATTACGTGGGCGTTGCGTGGGCGAGGCAAAAAAACCGGAAGGAAAGTCCCGGTTCTAGAGGACTATATAAAGACCTCGACACACGGATTCGCCAGTAGCAGAGAACGACCAGTGGAAGCAGAGGGATACCACAGGCAAAAACTACACTCCCGTCAACCCATGTGCTTCTCACCCTTCCGTTCTCTATTCCACACGGTCCGTCGTTATTAATAAAAATATAACCTTATATTTTTATATATGCGTGTTTGTTGTTTTGTCGTCGTACGGCGATATATAACAGTTGCTAATCTAGTATCTCGTGCAAATTCGAAACTAGGGGGCACCAGTGATCTAAGTTCATCGGAGCAGAAGCCGTGAAAGTATTTATAGAAGAGACACAGGGAAGCCACGTCGCGCCGGTGAGAAATAGTCTGCAGGCGGTTTGCTAAGTCGGTATCGATCACATTACAGACCCTCCGCTGTACCTTGTCTAGAAGCCCAAGGAGAATAGCAGGGGCACCCGACAAGATATGGCAACAGTATTCAATGCACGAGCGGATGGTAGATTTATAAATATGCAGGATAGATTCAGACGGACTCCCAAAATATTAAATATTTCCATTTCAATTTTCTATTTCTACCATTTTATATTCAGTTTTAGTTGTCGATGGAAAACACTTTAAAATATATATCTAATAAATGGAAAAAAATAAGATCTCAGATATATTATTTATAACGAATGGAAAAAAGAGCTAGAATAAGAGAAAATTCAAAACTTAAATATGTTTAAAATATACCCCGGATGATTGCGTATTGCATGAAACTCCGTGTTATCCTTTAGACGGAGTATTATATATATATATATATATATATATATATATATATATATAATCATGAATTAGTAAAATTAAATTCATCTGAAATCTAAACTGATTTAATTTGTAGTGGAACACCACCCATCAGGCGTCAGAAGTATCGATTACACACACACACACACACACACACACACACACACATATATATATATATATATATATATATATATATAACGGTATTATAAATAGAAAACTTATTATTTGTTTTCATTATTGGCTTTTATAACAATCTGCATGTATAAAAATGTGTTACAGATTATTTTCCTTATATTTTGCGTGGGGAAATATATTAAAATTACCTAAAACACTCTAATAATATTATTAAATAAAATTAAATATGCAAAACAAAATTTATTTAAACAATTATCTCTGTTAATTATAATTTTTTTTTAAAGTACATTTCAGTTTTCTTGGTAAATATTAAATAGTTATTGACGAAATGATTTATTCGTTGTAAGCTTTCAATTTTTTGGCTGGAATATTGTCACTTGTATATAAGTACATAGGTGGAAGCTGTTTTGTGGCTTCATGTATTTGGAGATAAATTTGGGAATGAATCATTTATCTATAGTACAACATGTATTTATTTTTAAATAAATTTCATTGAAAAAATTGAATTTAGTTCACAAAGAAAGCGGCATTTTTATCGTATGCTATTTACATATGCAAAAGATTCACAACCCTAAAGATCACCGTTTGGTGTGGAAGTGTGTTCGGTGGTAGGATTAGATTTAAAATATAAATCAAGTAAATAGAAAAATTAGTATGACTTTGCTTTTTATGCACGTGTGAAGATATAAAATTTATGCGTGTGTTCCTCTTAACTAATCAGAATAAAGATTCACTTAGAAATTTGTCCAGTAGTTTTGATTTTTAGGAAATACATACTTTCTTTTTTCCTTTTTTTCAACCCTAACATTCAAAGTGTCAACTTAATTTTAACCTATTTTTTCCTTTTTATTATTATTTTTATTGCTTCTTAATATATCCTATTACGTTTGATGTATCTGTTTGTGCACAAAATTTTCTTTCTGCTTCTTCCATATCTTAAGCATCTTTATTCTGATAAGTTAAAAGGAAATATTTTGACATCTAACAAAATAAATCACTAGAACATTTTCATTTTTTAAATCTCTATTACCTCTTTATCTCTCTCTTTCTCTTTCTCTCTCTCTCTCTCTCTCTCTCTGTATATATATATATATATATCCGAGTGAATAAGGAACGCGGAAAAATTTATAATGTCCAAAACTTTAATTTAAATTAGTGATCGATATATAATATAGGGCTGTGAATATTTATTATAAATTATATTTTAGACCATGTACAATTTTTTTTTATAGATATCCACTACAAATTTTACATTTTGTTCTGACATTGGAATTACAATGTCTCATCAGGTGATCTGAAAAGGAATGGAAGACCTCTTTTCTTATATTTGGCAAGTTGTGTGTGGAATGTTTGTGGGGCTTAACGATAAAGCTTGTATATTGTCCGTTAGCATTTTGATGAGAGTCGGGTGGGTAAGGGATCTAGTTGATTAATAAAGTTTGCAATTTAATGTGGTTTAATGTGTTTAAAGTTTGTCGCTATTCTTGTATTTAATTATTTCAATTTATTCTTGGAGACAATTAATCATGGTTCCCGTATTGATTTACGTGTTCTTGTTTGTTTGAGGATTTTCCACTTAACTTTAGGTGTTTTATTTTCTTTTTTAAACTTCGAAAATTGTTTGAAAAGAGACGTCATGTGTTGTTTTTCTTTGTTATTGAAGGATGAGAGGTTATTGTAAAGGCATCATTTAAATACGTTCATAGAGTTTCTGATATACATTTTATCATCTTTGGTTTTCTCCATGAATGAAATCGCAAAGATGTTTTCTAATATGTATACACTCGGTCTAACTTCCTCATATTTTTAGTAACGTTTCTCATAATGGAAACGAAGCTATTGTTAATTTTTTCTTGTTGGCACATTCGGTAGAGATCACTATTGCTGCAAATTTGGCTTTTAATTTTCTCCAGTTTACATTAGGCTATATTTTTTTATTTAGCTTCTAACCATATCTAATTCGTACATTTAGCTGGATATGTTTCTATCTCCATCGATCTTTTATTTGGCATCCGTAAACTCCTCGTATAATTTGTTATCTCTCTGTATCACTTATATATATATATCAATGGTAATTGTTCTAATTAACTTTTCATTATGGTATGTAGATTTTTGAATTTAATGGTAGTAGAAGATTGACTGTAACGACCAAGTGAAATGGCTAAAGGAATGTATAAGTTCTATGCTAACAGTTACTTTTGTGGCAGTTTTCGCTTTTCATACTTTTATCTGGCTTCTTTGATGATGTAACTTCCATTTCTCTTGTTATCTTCTGTATTTTTATTATTTGTTATCTGCTTTTGTATTTTTCTTTATTTTTAATAATGTTTTATTTTTCCCATTTTCTCTCACAGCCAGTAAACCCGTTCGTCTTATTGACTTCATTGCATTGCTTGATGTGAAATTACAAAAAGAAAACCAAAGAAACATTAATCTATAACGGTAGAATAAATTACGAATATTCATCAAAGTTAATTATCTACAATATATGACGACTGGGTAAAAACATTTGTAAACCTAGAAAATTATATAGGAATAAGAGACAGACGAGTGCCTCTGATAAAATATTATTTGGCAACAGATGAACAAAAACTCAAACGAATTATACGTAGCTACATAGAAAATGAAAATATTCCAAAACTAACAAAACAATGAAAAAAGAACCAACAGAACCCAAGCTTACTATAACATCTCAAATCATTGTAATATTTGTAATTGGCTAAAAATACGATAATTACATTTCCAGAAAAATATATTTACCTGAACAAAAATTCAGATCTAATTTCTAACTGCAGAGACGAAAACAAATTGATTCAACGTTCTCTACAACGATATTTCAATAAAAAAATAACACAATCAGCAGAATGTAGACTTTATTTAAAATGCAAATTCAAAGGAAATTCACGTGAAAATACGTGAATAATTTACTTAAATATATACATGAATCAAATGTTATTTCTAATTAAATACATAGATAAACAATAAATTCTTTATCTGATTCTTCTACATGGCGTGTCCATTCAAGTTAAGGCGTTTATGGCCCTTCATTTCATCCTATCCTTTAAAGTTATTAACATATTTTCTGTTTTTATTTCTCACCAACCTTTCTCTATCACCCACTTGCTTAAGCCCCTGAAGTATGCTATGAATTTTCACCTGTCTCTCTTTCACTGAATCCGTCCTGTGATTATCACATTCTTTAAGCCCTGCTTATTGAGTGTCCCAAAAACTTCAGATGTCTCTTCCTGATGTTAACTTTAATTTTCCTTTCTGTTTCCATCTTTTCCAAAACTTCGTCGTTGCTCATATATTAGGTATATTTTATCCTCAATACCCTTCTGCGATGTATTTCTAGGACCCGAAAGAAACATGACTGACATCAAAACGCAAGTCAGACAGACGTTTATTCAACGTCAAAAGCAGAGAAACAAAACTGATAGAGTTGAAATTACATGTAAAGCAGCCGGACGGAAAAGCAGTAGTCGGCAAAAATGATTGACAGATATGCTTTGCCTCAGATGACACAGTTAACTGGAAGTTCTAAAACGCGAAATTACTTGGACATATCAGCTTATTTAAGATCTGAGATTTTCAGGCCCAAACGGTAGAACACCAACAAAAGGTCACGAGAACATATAGAAGATAGGAAAAGAGAAAGCAATACCCTGAAGTCAAAAACCCCGGACTATTCATTTGTATATGCTTGACTCCCTTTGACTAGCACTCCACACAACCGTCAACGACAAAGAATAAAGACATAATTTAATATTTGTACATGTACTCGTGTTCTTTTTCGTCGTTAAGACAATTGATATCGTTTTCATCGAGATCCGACACTATACAGTATTTCTTTATAAGAGCAAGTAACCCTTAACATTGTAGCAATGGTAAGTATAGTTTTGTTCGTTTTCTACATTCACAATGAATATATTTTGATATATAAGCATATAAATCTGTTTGAAAATAGCATTGAAACTTGAAACTAACACTTAGTATATTCTTTGATTCCAAAGTCACTCCTATTAATTCAACACATGAACACCTACGTACGCCAATTGACATATCTAAATTACGCTAAAAAGAAATAATATAGACATCTTAACAGATATATTTATCAAAATCACACAATCATATATGGAAATACTAAAGATCATACGTATTCAATAAAATGATCATTGGCTTCAATCACATCATCCAGATGACTTCAGAATCTCCTGAAAATCTTCTGGAGTGTCTCCTATTTTATGATTGGTGAATACTTCCAGAAACCTTGTCTTCAGTTAATATTTCGTGTTACAAAGAGATTTGATGATGTTCGATCAGCTGTGGCTAATGCACAATAACCAATGAGATAGCAGTCTGCTGCGATAGGTGGCCAAATATACGGTTGATGTGGTCGAAGAAATTATCTGAGAGTCATGAATGGGTTCTTCTGCTTGCGTTGTATAGTACAAAATCCTACTGCCAGGTATGGGGTCTTTCAGTAGCCGCCACTTTTATCCAGGGCTACACTACCTCCTCAAGGCTTTTCAGACAAGCATACCTGTTAAGTCTACAGCTCTCAACAACGAATTATGGAATTATCTTCTTATATGAACGATCAGAGTGAGATTTCAGAGCCACTGCACCTTCATAATCACAAAATCAGTCATCGCTTTTGAATTCTCTGCGCTATCCTTAGATTGACACTCAAACACTCTGAAATATTCATGTTTGAGACTCCGGTGCGAATATCAAAGAGTACAGCATGCTTTGACTAAATTTCTGCTCACACTTCCCCACTGTGGAAATCCCTTCCGCAAACTTGCTTTAGTGACGGCTACAATCTCTAGGGATTTATCCACTTGACTCTAGTTCTTTCTACCGCGCCCCGTATATCTTGTTTTCCTTTCTCTCTAACTTCACTCCTGTCTTCCAATCCTTCTCTTGCCCTTCTTCTGACACCCGCCTGTCACTGGTTCGTCTTTCTATTCACTCTCCTCCTGCATAAACTTTTACTCTCTTACGAAGTCCCTTGCGCATCAGTGGCGGTACCACCTTGCTTGGGGTGAAACGCTTATAAAAAATATGAATTGCGTCATGCTTCACTTTTTCTAACAGTCCGTATTTAACATATTCTACTATCGTGTGAAGTTGATAAAATTAAAAAACAAACGAAACTCATAATGAAAAATACAAAATGTTCAAAATTTACCGTTTAGAAAAAGAACGAGAGAAAAACGCGAGAGAAAGGGGATATAGTTTTCACAACAGCACGGTTACATTCAGTTTCATGCTTTAATATAACCTTCAGATTAAGTGTCACTTCATCTTTACCAAGCTTTGTATATAGCGGACTGCATCTATAAGTCAACTATTCCTTCATTTTTATCATATTACTACCACATATGGTTCAGTGATCTTACACTTTATTTAGAATCCCTTGTTAAAACACAAAGATGAATAAGCAATATTATTGTTCTTAAACTGTTTTCTTGTTTTCAGTCACATTTCCACTGCCATAAAGTTGTTTCTCTTTGCATTTCCCTAGAAATTATTAAGTGAGCTCTTCGCTGTGATAAGGAGAATCTATTTTCATTTCAACTCAGAACTGGGCAGGCGACGAAGTTACATTTACCTAAAGTTGAGCTGGCTAGATGTACCTGAAGTTCAATCCTAATATTTTATTTTCACGCACTTCTCGCTTCCTACCAACTTTAATCATCAAACATTTAAATTTAATCTCATTTGCTATCTACTTTACCCCTGATTACGCTTCTTTTGTTTTTGGCTCTTAGTATTTTTCCTATTCTATAACTCTTTCTCATCAACTAAGTTCTTTGCGTCCTGTTGGCTTTACTACATTTCGTGGGATGAATTCCATTAAATGTTATTAAATAGCGATTAAAATTAATGTTCAGTAAATAATATGAACTGAATTTATGACTGGAATCCTGATGGCCATGTAGTATGTATGACTAACAACATTTATGATCTCATCGAAAACAAAATATATCTGTTTGATTTTTCACACACACACACACACACACACACACACACACACATATATATATATGTGTGTGTGTGTGTGTGTGTGTGTAAAATCAAATAAATATATTTGTGTATTTATTATTCTCCTGCTTCTAGTTTCTTTTTCATTATTTATTTTGGTATTATTATTTGGAAATCATTTTCATAATCAATACTTAAAATATTTTTAAAAATTTTTTTTCAAAATCTGAAAATTAAATATCTTTCCTCGTTCTTTAGAAATCAACTTGTTTCGTTTTCCTTAATATAAAATTCTTTCTCAGTATTCACTGATTTCAAATTTCTTTCCCTTCGTAATATTTATCATCATATACTTTTATTTTACCATAAGTCTTTAGCACCGAGAAATCTCTCTCTCTCTCTCTCTCTCTCTCTCTCTCTCTCACTCATATAGAATTATGTGATACTGGTTCTCGTTAATTGAATTTAAATACTCATGTATGTCTTTAATGTTTGGAATTCGTCTCATTGTATCATATGTTTCTGTGCAATTTTCTGATTAGTCATTGCTTGAACATAACTGTAAAATCTTTAAAAGCGTATCATATGAATTGTTGTCCGTTATCACAGAAAAGTTTAAAATAAACATTTCATAACGAAACAGCATTGTACAATTTTTTCTGTAACAACATCATTTGTCACAGGATAAAACTTTGCTATTTCTATATCTTTCGAGAAATAATCTTCTGCACTGATGTGTTGGTTTTCTTAAAGATTGAACCCAGTATTTGCCATAGGCCTTCATGAAGTGATGCTAATATTAATTTTTGTTTGTTTCAAAATGCGCTATTATTTTAGATACTGATCCAATTACGAAAATATTCTAGCACGCTACAGTAATACTTTATCTTTCAACATATAATCTTAAGTGTCCATTACGAAATGTCCTTTATATCCTCGCCTAAGGTTTTCCGGTATGACAATTCTGTTCTGAAAATATAGCAAATTTCTATGGACTGACAACGAATTCTGACTTGTTGAATATGACGTTATACCTTCTTTTAGTCTTCCGGCTTTATTTATCCATTTGTCAATATATTTGACCCATTGATTTTAAGTCTAATATATTTGTAATAATGTGTCTTTATATTTGCTTGATTCGTTATTGCATCACAGTTATTGTATAGTCCAACGTTATTGGTATTACTATCAGTGTCGGATAAAGAACGTCTTGATAATATATGGTACCACTAGGGCCTTTACTAAAAGGTTTTATGATACTAGGTTATATATTCTCAGTCGCATTATAAGTCTTTGTCAACGTAACATTCATAGATCATGTGATTCTATTAAGACTTTAAGTAGTGCGTGGTTCGTTATGATTTGCGTTCTGCAAAAAAGCTCCCGCATGTCTATGCACAACTTAAACATTCTTAGTTTGTGCATATTTTCCTTCAAACTTATTGAGTGTGCCTGAGGCAAGCGTTATAAATTTTAAACTATCATGCATCTCTTCATAAAAGGCTGTTCTGTGTCAATGATAGTCTCAACGCTAACTTTTGTAGATCTGGCTTGGCTCTAGTATGATTAAAGTGATGTCTGAATAAGTAATTATTCGACTTTTTTTTAAATTTCTATGTTGGGTAATCCTACACTGAATCAGTGTTTTATATTTTTTAAATGTTGACATTGGTCGTATTATTTCACCCATGTTTGGTAAGAATTAGTCAAAGAATTTCACCATGCCGATTATATGAAGTAGTTTGCTTAAAATAGTAGATGCATATAACTATTGAAATGTTTTTAATCTTCCAGGATTGGCTGAATTCCAACTCTACAAATTATGTGCTCAAAATATCCTAGTCGTGTCTTCAATAATTGAAGCTGATTCCGCCTTTTTGTTTAATTCTCAACGTTCATATTTCGTCGTATTCCACAATTTTACCGTAGAGTAGAACATCATCAATAATTATGTCTGCTACTTACATATGTTTCATTAATTCTGAAGTCTTGGAAGAAATATTTCTGTATGCTGAGGAGAGTGACAAAAAAGACTACAGATAAACGGTAAGAAAACTGTATGCATTGTCATCAGCAATAAGAACAACCCAATATGCCAAATACTGTTAGGGGATATTAGAATCAAGTAAGTTCAAAAATTTAACTATCTAGGAAGTGTTATATCAGCAGATGGAAAGTGCAACACAGAGACCCGAAGGGGAATTAGCAAGGACGCGTTTCAGAAGCTGAGTAAAGTACTAAGACACAGGAAAATTTCCCTAGAAAAAAAGAAGAGAGTGCTAGATTGTTATGTGATGGCAGGTCTTCAATACGGCAATGAATGTTGGACAATATCATCGAAGATGAGGAAAAAACTTGAAGCAGCCGAAATGTGGTTTTACAGAAGGATGCTGATGAAATCATGGAACGAACATGTGAGAAAAGATGAGGTTTTGGAAAGAATGTTATTGAAAAGAAAACTAATAGTGAGCATCTGGAAGAGACAACTAAAGTTCCTGGGACATGCAATGAGGAAAGAGGGCTTAGAGAACCTGATACTGACTGCCCAGATAGAAGGAAAGGGAGACAGAAGGAGGCAGCGGATAACATATTTGAAGAGCCTGATCGGGTGGATGACGGAACGGGGATTGCCTGAAGTAAAAAGAGAAAAATATTAAAAGCCATCAGTGATAGGGAGACATAGAAAGACATGACCGCGTACGTCATGAAAGGTTAAGGCAAGAAAAAGAAACACCCAAAACGTGTAATAAATTAGTTAGTAGAGAGCATTATTTATTTTTTAAAAATTCGTTAAGCTCCGTTGGTAGCATACAATTTAGAAAAAAAATTTGCATCTCATTTTGGTGAAGGCAAGTTTAGCTGCTGTTCATTAATTAGGTTTCTTCTAAGCATGAAATGCGCAACGAATTTTTATATATATTTGCGTCATTTCATCATAACAAAGGAATTCTTCGGAATATATTTTCGGGTTAGTTATCAATGCAATATATCAATGTACTGACGTGCCTTTTTACATTCGCTGTATAGTTTTGATACTTCTCGAATGTGTTGAAATTTCTGCGACTATTTCCGCCAATTTTCCGGATTTGTAAAATCGAATGACTCTGTGCAGATAAAGAGATCATTATTCATTCTTTTACTTTTATTTTTTAATGAAATTCTTTTCGAATTGGTACATGTTTTACGACAATAAATTATTTCTCTCTTACAACGAAATCATCTATGGAATCATGTTGACGTCAAAATTAATTAAAATAATTCAGAAGAAAACGGAACATTCTACAATTTCTTTCACTCCCGGCTAGGTGGAAGATGCCATGACTTAATTCCGATGATGGAATTTTCTTTTCTGCTTATTTTAAAAGATACTTGGAAATGTACAAAGAAAAATGTAGCGACTGAGAAAAAAGAAAAATACATTTTTTGTGAAAGTTAGCAGCAATACATCATGAAATTTATAATTTCGGTAAAAATGTGAACAGTGACAAACAAAAGTGTTTACGTCTTAAACAGCGGTTTCATTGTCATTTAATATTAAAAATTACACGATAGTGATATAATTTAGACTCAGAAACAATGAAAAACAAAAGTTTTTTGTATATTAATGGAATTTAATTTTGTTTCGGTGACTCAACAGAAATATGATTTTGGCGGCGGAATCAATGATAATTTTTTTTTTGCGTCAGGACAGCTGTTTGCAAGTTCCTAAAATATAAACAATTACAAACAGAATATGGTGACGTCAAAAGCAAATGGAACAAAAGCAATAATCAACAAAAATGATTAATAGATGTACCCATCCATAAATGACGCAATTAAGCAGAAACCGGGAATCACAGCTTACAGAAGATCGTTTTAGTCTGTAAAATGAGGAAGAGATAGTGATTTCGGACAGAGCGCAATGAAGACAATACCAGCTAATCAACTCCCTTGTATGTGCGTATCTGAGTGATTCCATCTAACTACCTCTCTATACACAACCATTAACGAAGTAAATAAATGTATTTTTAATTCTTTCTATCTTCGTTGCTCGATGTTCATCGTTGATATCAGGATTATCGTCATCCTCGGTTTCAAGGTTATACAACACATATAGTGTAGTATTTTTTAAAAATTCTATCGAATCTGATAATTGTATTTATATCCTGGTGCAGTTTTGTTAATTTGCGCTACATTTTTATGTACTAGCATTTAAAAACTAGAGGTTGGGTTCGCTAATGTATTCATGAGAGATGTAAGAGGACACTGAGTCAAAGTAAGTTAATTATTTATCTATGCTGTATTACCTACTTGCGGATTTGATAAATTCATAGGTTTTGGAGAGTCTAGACCGGTGATTCCCAACGAGGGGCGTACGCCCCACTGAAGAGCAATTTGTTTTTTAGCAAGCAATTCGATTGTTAGGTGTTTTGCTAATAAAAGTCTTTGTTGTTGTGATCTATTAGCCCTAACATACCAGTAAATAAAAATTTAGCAATGTTACATATATTTCATTCGTCATTTGTCTTTTACTTTTAAATTATCATCGATTGCACTGCCACTTGGTCAATAACTTCTATTTTAAAATAATTTTAGAACTTTATCTTGCAAAGTTTCCAGATCCTTCGTATATTCTGTAGTTTTGGCATTAAAGAAATACTTTTCTGAAATAAAAATACAATTATTACTTTAATTAAAATTATTTTTCTATATTCTAGATTTCCAAATGATTGTATCATACTATTATAGCCGATTTTCGCTTATAATATTCTCAGTTCATGCATTATCGCCTTTTATATATCGACATATGGGAGGGGGACATCAGGATTCTAGAGATGATTAAGTGAGGCTTGGCCAAAAATGGTTGAGAAACACTGATCTAGACAAAACCTCTGTATATTAAAAATATATAGATATACATATTCTCAGCTAAACGTTTGAAATAATACACTTTTTCTTTCACGCGAATAAAGGATGAGATGGAAAAATTATCGAATAGATTACTCAAAATACTGACATAATTCAAATAAAATTGTCCTCAAATATAGTGTTAATTTCACACATTTGTTATTTTTTATTTTATTTTATCGACTACACTGCATAGTAGTGTCTGTTGGGCACCTTATGTGAGAAAAAGTGAGCCATGACTCAACTGACACCATCAAAAATGTGCTTGACATTCACTCGAACATTTAGAGTTAGGTGTCAAAATTAGAACAGTGGAAAGATACAGCGGTTTCATTGTCATTTAATATTAAAAATCACATGATATAATTTAGACTCAGAAACAATGAAAAACAAAAGTTTTTTGTATATTAATGGAATTTAATTTTGTTTCGGTGACTCAACAGTAATATGATTTTGGCGAAGTAAATAAATGTATTTTTAATTCTTTCTATCTTCGTTGCTCGATGTTCATCGTTGATATAAGGATTATCGTCATCCTCGGTTTCAAGATTATACAACACATATAGTGTAGTATTTTTTAAAAATTCTATCGAATCTGATAATTGTATTTATATCCTGGTGCAGTTTTGTTAATTTGTATGAGTCTGTTGGTAATTGTGAAGCTGCTTTCAGTGATCACTAGTGATGGCAACGTTATACCAATATTCATCTTCCCACAGGGTCTCAGCCTCAACAGGGGTGCCTACACCGTACTACCCCCCTCTAAGTATTTTCTACTAGAAAAACTTGTGTCCTTACATTACCCATTACAACCGACCTTTTATCTCCTCAAATTGCAAACCCCTTCATTTTTACTTGTGAACGCAGTTGAGCAAAAAACAAAAAAACAAAAACAAAAATAAAAAAAAACAGAAAAAAAAACACGTCGTAACAGCAAAGATGAACATTATAACTAGCATTATAACAGCGCTGTATACCGGAAAGAAGGAGATCATCCGGAAATGATGCAGGCAGAGGATTCCGAAGACGATTGAGGCCGTGTTCAATCAAATAGCAAATTTTTTAAATATATTTACTCTTTCGTATTTTCATGGTATAATTTATATATATATATATATATATATATATATATATATATATATATATATATAAGTCTTATATATATATATTTATATATGTGTTTCTGTTTGTGTGTGTATGTATGTGCGTATGTGTGTGCATATATATATATATATATATATATATGCATATTGTATCACAACATTCACCAAAGCTACTGATAGTTTGAAAATATTTTGTGTTAATTTTTTTCTTATCTTTGAGTTATTTTAAAAAGAATGCAACATATAAAAATGTAAAAATCTACATCTGAAAAACGAACAGATATTTGGACACGTCATGGTTCATTACGTTGCAATAAATTTTGCTCGCACCTCCCAAATAACTGCTCTATTTATTAAAAAAGAAATTCCTGCTTTAAAGTTTTTATGCACTGTGCACTATCTTCAGTCTGTGCAGATATAAGTACCGGATGATTTTTGCATAACAACACAGTGAATTCAGAGTGGCGTGGACTTTTATAACAGATTTTGCACTTATTTCTGTGTCATATGTAGGATCTATTCTAGACGTCGTTTGTTCGACTTATTATTTTGATATTATCCGTCTTTTAGCTTTTTCAATCTTTCAGATTATATTTTATAATAGTGCATACACTCACACACACACAGACATATATATATAAACAAACACACACACACATATATATATATATATATTGTCATCCGCAGAGAGATCTATTTCGCTGTATCACAGATTATCAGTACGGTTAGACTTAACCCAGGCTCGAAACCCGACCGAATTGGTATCAGTCGGCTACTCTACCCATGGGCCACGGGTCGTTCGGTGGAAGAAGGTAGTCTTTTTTTTAGCGCATATCATATTACGCGCCCATATATCAATATACAGCTGTGATACAGCGAAACAGATCTGCCTACGGATGACTATTTACGCTTTCACACACTCATTGAGCACTCTGGAAGTATGGTAGGCTTTGAATAACAGTAGCTACCCTGGCATGTACGCATCGCTCATTCAATAATGAATTAGAGCACTCTGGCTACTGGACGTGTATAATGATAATATACATGCTAAATTCTGCCTTCTTCAACCGAGCGCCCATAGCTCAGAAGTAGAATCGCCGACTCCAATTCGGTCGGGTTTCAATCCTGGGTTAATAGCAATCGGAGTCTAACCGTACTGAAGAGCTGTGATACAGCGAAAGAGATATGTCTTCAGATGACTATATATATATATATATATATATATATATATATATATATATATATATATATATGCATAAAGATATATTTCATTGATGTCACATTTAGATTATCTTATTTAAAAGAATATAATATATAAACGTGTAATGCCTAAATATCAAAAATTCACACCACGTGATGTAAACAAAAAATATTCGGACGCTATCGTGAAATACGTTTCTAATTAAAATTTAAAAATCACTTGTTTCTGATGAAGGACCGAGGACGGTCTGAAATATAAAATATAATAAAAATAAACAAATACTGTTCAAAAAAAGTACATTTTTAAATTCAAAACTTTTTATTAATATTCTTTCCTAAAAATTATATATTTGTATAGATATTTGAAGACAATTTTTACTTGATATTGATTTCAGTGAAACTATAATAACGTCACAGTTTTGAAGTCTTAATAAATGTAAAATGTGTGCTCCATGGACAGAAATATGTTTTTGATGTTGTTTATCCATTGATATTAAGATTTTCCTTTTATATTTATGAAACAGAATTCATGGCCGCAAGTGTCGTCTTTCAAATCCTTCTTCGCCGTTAATTTGTTGTTCGTTGATATAATCCTTCCTTTTTATATGGCTTCACTGTGTTTAAATCTGTTAAGTGATTGGACTGATAATTCGCCACTTCATAAAACGAACGTTTTATATACTCTCTCATCTCGAAAATATAGAAAATAGTGTAGAAATGGAGTACCAAATGATTTTTAAAATAGAAAGATTCACACACGATTTCCCGTTAGGTGCGGCATGTGAGAGCTTTGAAAAAAAATTATTTTTAAAAAGCAAATTACTTTACAGAAAAACATGAAGAAAAAATAAAAACATTAAAATCTTAAAACACTTGAGAAAACCCAATAATGTACCTAAAAGCGCTTGGCAACATAATAACTAAGGAACATTTTACATTCCTTTTTTCCACCAAAAAGGAAAACAAGTAAGTTTACTTAGACAATTAAATTAAAATTAATAAAATATCTTCTATTCTTGATGTTTTCAATGAAATATGTTCAAAACAAATGTTGCTCAAAAATATTCTTTTCAATATGAAGGAAACCATTTTTCAAATTACTTTACTCCCTGAGTTTTAGGGAGTCTTTGTGTAAACACTTCATGAGAGGATAACGCTGGCAAGACTAACTTGGATGAAATTTCCGAAAGGAAGCTAATTTAAAATATGGTGCCCGTATTATTGGAAACATTATTTCAGTTCTTGGTATAAAGGCTTTGTATATATATATATTGTACTAGTTGTTTCAATGGTTTATAAATTCATATTATCACTACACAAAACTTTTCGCGTTTTGAAGCTGCTATGCGCGCTTTCCATCGGGTGAACAAGTTGAAATGAAAATTAAATGGTGAAAACGGTTTATTTGTGGTGATATGATGTTCAAGTAAAAGTGGGTTTGGGAGCTTATTTTGATTCTGTCGGCCGTATTGTAGTCTTAGAGATATGGGTTAGGAGAGGTGGCTTACTTTAAGACAGGTTCCTTATTTATTTTGTCTGGATGTGGTGGAAGTGGCGTCGCTGTTAATGAGAGCGATGTAAAAAAAAATATGGGGTGGGTGTATAGAATGGATTAGTCGTCCGTTCGTGGTTCTAGAGGTGCTGCTATTGGTTTAAGCGAAGGGTGTGGTGGAGCTTATTTTTGGGCAGGTAGATTTCTCGTTGAGTTTAGGTATCTTATATTGAGATACAGGTTTATTTTTGTATTTTTATATGCAGTGCCGATAGTTTTTATTTTACTACTATTTACAGGTGGACGGAATTGCTGTTGGTGTGGTGTGGGATTTATTTTCTTTAATTACTACGTTTTTGTTCTATTTATTTAGAGGGTTGATTCTATGTATTTATTGCATTTTGCGGCGTAGTGTGGATGAAGTGTTTTTTTGATCATTTAAATTTTGACAAGAATATTAGTCTCTACGGTTTACTAGTTTGCTACAGTTGGGGTACTTTAGAATGTGTAGCTATTCACTTAAATATATAGGCCAGTTGTCGTTAAGCGAGTTGCAAGTTCTAGTTTTTCTTGGATTATCCATTTTACTTTGGATTTCTGTTTTGTTTCCTTTAGTTTCCAAAAATATGCAGAAAAGGATGTTTGGTTTCGGTATAAGTTGTATTTGAATGAAGTTAAGTGCATGTAACAGCGCTGCTTAAAATTGATCTTAGTGGATCCGATATACACTTTATTTATAGTGGGATTTTAAATTGTTGTTATGTTGCATTGATAGATTATTGAGTTTATTTTACATTTAATCTGTAGTGGGCTGTAGTTGGGGTTTCTACAATTACATAGGTTTTTATTGTTGTCTTTTTTATTATTTTGGTAGTTAATTTTATTTTGATCTACGTGTTGATTTAGGATATATTTGTTATGGTTTGTTATGATTTTTTTCTAGGTTGTTTGTGCATCGATATCCTAGTTTAAGTGTATTTTACTAAGAGGGTTATTGGTGGGGACGTAATTTTTCCTGTTATGGTTATAGTTTGTTATATACTGGATGTCTTGGTTTTTGTAGCCGCATTTAGAGACCTATTTTAAAGACTTTTGTGTTTGTTGTATATTTCTTCACTGGAAGAGGTTTTACTAATTCTATATTTTATGGAGGAGGGTATATGTTTGATTATACTTGGGGGGTAATTTTTGGGTTTCATGTGTGGTTGGTAATTAGTATTAACTAAATCGAATTTTACATCGAGAAAGTTTACTACTTCTAAATTTGTGTTGATTTTACATTTAGGTTTAAACTTTTAATTTATCTGTGGATAAGTTTTCATATATTGTCTGTTTCAAAGTGTGTGGAATTCTGAACTAGCATGAGACAGTCGCCTCTGTATAGCCCTATGTCTTGTGTGTTTATGTCTGGGGCGTGCAGTAAGATTATATAGTGTAAATAAGCCGATGAGATCGGAGGACTCTGCAGAGTCTAACGCGTCCATTGTAATGTCAAATTGGTTAACAGACTTATTTTTTGTTCATTGTTCTTTGTTATGGGTAAGAACAGATGTCTTGGCGGCCATTATAATAATATATTCATCCTTTCTACTAAGGAAATCGGGATGGGATACTCCGGATGTTTCAAATGTGGAGTTGGATGAGAATCAGCGAGTAAAGCACACAGCCTTTTCCGCTGATGAAGTAAGGACTTCAAATTCACTAATTAAAGTAGGAATACAGGATTTGCTATTGTTCAGTACCCGTTTGCATAACCGCCAATAGTCCTTGGAGCCGAACTTGCAGTCAACTATGCGCTGTCTCATTCTCTCAGCAAACAACCGCTTGGCGTCTTTCAGGATTCTCGTGCACTCATTACGAGCAGACGTGAATAGACGTCTATTGAGGTCAGATGACTGTCTCCGAAATAGTCGGAAGTAGTAGTTTCTGTGGGCAATGACGGCCGAACATGCAGGAGAGAACCAAGGGGAGGAATGATGTTTGAGACGAAACTTTCCGGTAGGTATGAAGGCATCAATGCTAGTTTTCACCCAGGACGAAATCTCAGAAGCACAGTCATCGATTGGGAGATTGAACACTTTTCGCCAATGGATATCGCATAGGAAATCGCGAAGATGTCCCAGTCAGTCCTTTAGTAGCAGTAGGAGGTCCTATAGGTCAGAGGCTCTTGGGGGGAGTGAGAATGGAGAGAAATATTAAGAGAGACAACAGCCTGGTCGGAGTTGCCTAGAGGGCAAAGCTGCGAGACTTGTCAGGATGCAGGTACAAAAGTAAAGCATATATCTAGTAGAGAGGCGAGTCCAGTGGGAGTGCTTGGAAAGCGTGTGGGGATGTCTACTACTTGCGTAAGGGATTGGAAAATGGCAAAGTTCATAGCGAACGGAAGTTCAGCTGAACTGAATTAGTAACAGAGTCTTTAAGCCATTCAGCATGATGGGCGTTAAGATCTCCGAATACAAATATGTGAGCGAATGGATGGTAGGAATTAGACTTATCTATATTATCACAAATTCTGTTTAGAAGAGAGCAGTCGGGAGAGGAGGGGGAACGGTAAGGAAAGAAAAGTTAGCTATCCGAACTGAGAAGTGACAGACGGAGACATACATATTGGTGCTCAGGGGGTTCGGGTGATGTCACCCTATCTACATTGAGGTGTTCACTTACGTAGACCCACAGCATATGGACAGTGTAATCATTCCCTGAGAGGCGAAGATAACCAGGGATCGAGAATTCAGAGGTGGGAATTGATGAGATGAGATTAGTCTCACAGAGCGCTAGAATATCAGGGGACTTTTCGTGGAGGAAAGATTCTACACTACAAAAGTTAGTACGAATGCACCTGATGGTAGTAAAAGAAACGTTAAGGGATTTGAGTTTGATTGTTGGACATTAACTACGTTAAAACTGAGCAGTTCATCACCCTATTTTTTCTTTTTCTTTTTTTTTATTAATTGGAGTAGATAGACCAAACAATCGCCCGGTTCACACTCCGCTCACATCTTTTGGACAGGTGTAGAGTCTCATCCCTTGTTTCCTGTTTAGGATGTGGTTTCCGGCTCTTTTCTCTACTCAGATCTCAGTAGTGGTTCTTCCGTCATTTGCATGCGATGTGTTCGGTGGGTAGCAAAGTCTCATCTCTGGGAGAGTACCGGGTTGGCAGTTTCCTGGTTGCTGATTCCGACTGGTAGTTAGGAGCCCTAACTATTGCGCAGCATCAAGAGCGGCCGCTCAGATCAACAGTAGTATAATATCAGGGCTTTTGTAGTGCTATGTCGCGCATGGATAGGTGTCGCTTTAAGCGCTTTCGGTGGACAACGCTGAGGACATACTTTGATGTAGAAGGAGCTAGAATCACGAGCCCGCTAGGGAAAAGAAAGACCGGAACAAACTAATAGCCGGCAGAGAAAAAGAAAGACATGAACAAACTAATAGCCGGCAGAGAAAAAGAAAGACATGAACAAAGTAATAGAAGGCAGAGAAAAAGAAAGACATGAACAAAGTAATAGAAGGCAGAGAAAAAGAAAGACATGAACAAACTAATAGACAGCAGAGAAAAAGAAAGACATGAACAAAGTAATAGACGGCAGAGAAAAAAGAAAGACATGAACAAAGTAATAGACGGCAGAGAAAAAGAAAGAGATGAACAAACTAATAGAAGGCAGAGAAAAAGAAAGACATGAACAAACTAATAGCCGGCAGAGAAAAAGAAAGACATGAACAAAGTAATAGAAGGCAGAGAAAAAGAAAGACATGAACAAAGTAATAGACGGCAGAGAAAAAGAAAGACATGAACAAACGAATAGCCGGCAGAGAAAAAGAAAGACATGAACAAACTAATAGCCGGCAGAGAAAAAGAAAGACATGAACAAACTAATAGCCGGCAGAGAAAAAGAAAGACATGAACAAACTAATAGACGGCAGAGAAAAAGAAAGACATGAACAAACTAATAACCGGCAGAGAAAAAGAAAGACATGAACAAAGTAATAGCCGGCAGAGAAAAAGAAAGACATGAACAAACTAATAGACGGCAGAGAAAAAGAAAGACATGAACAAACTAATAGCCGGCAGAGAAAAAGAAAGACATGAACAAAGTAATAGACGGCAGAGAAAAAGAAAGACATGAACAAACTAATAGCCGGCAGAGAAAAAGAAAGACATGAACAAAGTAATAGCCGGCAGAGAAAAAGAAAGACATGAACAAACTAATAGCCGGCAGAGAAAAATAAAGACATGAACAAAGTAATAGCCGGCAGAGAAAAAGATAGACATGAACAAACTAATAACCGGCAGAGAAAAAGAAAGACATGAACAAAGTAATAGACGGCAGAGAAAAAGAAAGACATGAACAAACGAATAGCCGGCAGAGAAAAAGAAAGACATGAACAAACGAATAGCCGGCAGAGAAAAAGAAAGACATGAACAAACTAATAGACGGCAGAGAAAAAGAAAGACATGAACAAAGTAATAGACGGCAGAGAAAAAGAAAGACATGAACCAACTAATAGCCGGCAGAGAAAAAGAAAGACATGAACAAACTAATAGACGGCAGAGAAAAAGAAAGACATGAACAAACTAATAGCCGGCAGAGAAAAAGAAAGACATGAACAAACTAATAGACGGCAGAGAAAAAGAAAGACATGAACAAACTAATAGACGGCAGAAAAAAGAAAGATATGAACAAATAATCCAACAATCAAAGGAATTTCTGCCAAGTTAAAAAAGAAAACCAAACGTTTAATTAAGCATGAAAAGTTAAGCGAAATATTACTTAATTTTAAGAATATTTTAAAGAAAGTTGCAACCATTGCAACACGTAACTGCCAGTAAGCTAAAAATTAAGTTTTTAAACTAATCCCATCATATAATTTTGTTATATATCATAATTTACTTCGACTAGCTAATATGCTCATCTCTTCAGACTACGAATTTGTTTGGTGTAAAATGATTCAGAACATCCAATAAAATTTTAAAACTTTCTTGATATTTTAGAGAAATTTAAACCAAACAAAATCTTAGTCTTAAGAGCTAAGCGTATTAACTGGTCGAAAGATATTATAATTTATAACCATTTAATATGGTGTGTTGATCTTTCCTTTATGTATATTATATTGCTCAAGAGAATATCCATTGAGTTATCTATACGGTTTTATCGATTAAAATTTTATATTAAATAGTTATTTTAGGATTATCCTCTTATGCACTTGGCATTATATCCATCTATCTATTTATTCACGCACACACACACACATACACACACACACATAGATAAATAGATAGATAGATGTGTATGATAACTGTGTAAAATTGATACACTCAATAGCAGCAGGAATCTGAACTTTATCGCAAATCCCATATTTAATATGGCGTTGCACGTTTCATTCTTTTTTTGTGTTTGATAGAAATATGGCTTAATAATTAAGTTATTTTTCTTCGGAGGATCACGAACGCCTTGTTTTCTAAGAATAATGCCATCAAGATGAGCACGGTCAAACAAAGCTTTAAATGGAAGCCAAGAAATATTCAACGTTTTGTTTAGAGAATATAACTGAAGAATCGCTACCAGCAGCTTCTCTGACCTTTAATATTTATCGCAACGCTGCGTTCTTTTTATTTTCTATGCTTCTTTACGTCACAAGAAAATGAATACAGATATTATCCATATCCGAGTAAAAAACGAAGGATTTCATGTATTCCAGTGCTAATATATGTCATACGTAGCAAACACTCCTCTCTCTCTCTCTCTCAAAAGATAAATAGATAGATAGATAGATAGATAAGAAATGGTTTAAGATAGATAGATAGATAGATAGATACGAAAATTTCTTATTTCTTCTCATTTCGCTAATTTGAATCAAATGACAAAAGAATATAAAATATTGACGGAAAATTTCCTGATTAAATCGTGATTGGCTAGATATATGTTTCCAAATTTATAAATGAATGAAAAATGTTGAATCTCTTTATAAGATACAAAATAATTTTGTTGATTAACGATATCTGTAGTCTAACGGTTAATCACAACGGATAGAAATCCAACTTTTACTAGAATGCTCTACAACAACTAAATTTTTAAATTTCCAGATTATTTTCATGATTAATTTTAACAATGATTACACGTATTACTTCATTCATTTTTGTCGATAGATCTTTACAAATTAACAAAACTGGGAAAGGCAAAATAATAGATAACCACCATCATAAATTTATAGATGACATTTATGAAAATAGAGTGGATTATAGAAAGATATTTTGTCAGTTAAATTTATCAATGACTTCAGTTGGTACATGATTTCGTCAGTAGAATACACGTCAATCAATTCCTCCCCAAAACAGCTCTGGATTTCCAGGAATGTAACGGAAATAATGTTAAGTTTATTGGAAGAAAATTTGACAACGAACTCTTCATGGAGTACTAGTAGTAAGTGGATATAATTAGTTGTTATCTTTGTCCAAATGACAACTTTTTGAGAATTCCAAGGAAAAAAAAATTGTTAGGAATAAAGACGTTTTTAATAGACTGGATGTTACAAACGAGCATTGCATCAAACCTGCAACCTTTTGGGGAAATGTATTTTGGTCAAAAGAGACAGAAATTGAACATTTGTGTGAAATAATGTGGCAAAACTCTGGAGTAAGAAATTCACTGGTTACTGAATATTATCCCAACAGTAAAATTTAGAATCAGATAAATCATGACGCCGGAATGCCCAAGATATAGCGTACATAGAAATATTATAAGGGCGGATAAATGTAGCATATTATAAGGTTTTATGGAGAGAAATTTGTCATTATGCATATTTGCTGACCTTGAAAACGAGTCTTTCAATAAGCACACGATCCTAAACATACAGCAATTATCACAAAATAAAGGTTAAGCTCAATTCAATTAAAATAGTCGTTTTAAAATGACCATGGGAATCTCCAGATGTTAATCCGACTGAAAATTTATCGAGAGAGCGCAAAGTGAGAATTCAAAGAAAGAACCCGAAAAAATTGCATGCAGTAAAGAAATGTTGTTGTGATTAAGCTGAAGACAACAATATGCGATGATATTGTTCAAAAATATTCTATTTTCCTACTTTAAAGAAGTCAGTTTCATGATTATGCTTCACTTTTCAAGGTTTTTCTTCCTATTTATTTGATTTTTAATTCATACACGCAGCTTTGTATTTTTTAGAAACTATTTAAGTTATTTCTTAATTAATTTCACAATTATTTGTCTCACAGGACATCCTTCGATGTTCAAAATACCTTAGTTTGGACAACGGAAATAAATTCTTAGTTTCTTAAAGTTTATATAGAGATGTTTTTATTTCACCTTTTGTTGTTTGCAAGAAATTCATCTAATCTAAAAACAGTTTTAATCATCGAATATATTTTGTTACAAACTAAATATTGATATAGGAAAAGGCTTATGTTCATTAGTTAGTTAGTGAAGTGCCATACGTGATACACGCTTGGGCGATCATGTCTCGAAAGAGACATGACTGACTGGGCAGAAGATTATCCCGCAGTAGGTTGCCATTGCTTTCTGCGGTAGACTGGTTGCCGACCAATTTTGCAGAAATACAATTATGGGGTGAATTATTTGATGAACGATATATTCTGTCTATTCATGCTTCTGTCTATCCACGTAAGTATTCACCAGGAATACCAACGTCTATGATCAAAGTCAAATCAATCTACATCATAATAAATTTTTCTGACGTTTTGTTCGTGGAAGACGCCATCTGATATCTTTTACAAAACCGACCAGCAGGGAAAAATGCTATTATAATGTTGGAATTAAATTAGTTTAATAAAATAATATATATTATAAGAAATGACAACACATAAATCGCTGACCTTAGTCTTGTTTCAATTTTGAAGTAAAATAACTGTAATGCAGAATTTATTTTAAGCTAAACAAGAATTATGACGTGTTGAAGCAATGGAGTCTTCGCCACCTTTTTCATAATGATATTTGTTTTAAACACTACTAAGCTTATATTAATGAAGAAGATAGCGGGAATCGTCTTTGTAAAAATCAAAAGTAAGTATTGCTGAACATTAACGACAGAAGCAAACAAAAATATGTTTTTCTTTTCATTAATTACAAAAATAATATATCATGTAAAAAGCAGGCACTTATTACCAGTCAAACAAGCGACGGATTTTACAAAGTGTTTATTAATCATTTTTTTATCTCATCCTCTTGAAAACAGCGCATAATATCTTTCAAAGCATTTATTTCTGTCTTCTAATAATCAGTGACTTAATTACCAAAATCAGGCTGTTATAGAAAATTTATTACAGCAACACTATTCAAGAAAGCAGTCTGTAATTTTATCGACCTCTGTAAATGAAAGCCGCTATAATTTGATTCTGCACAAGAAAATATTCCGAACAGCTATTGTAATTAAAAACAAAATGACCTTGCCCTCTTCTGTATTTTGTTTTCTACGTTCGTTAAAATTTTAATGATTAGTTTGGTATAATTTTAGTCTTGTTATTTTTTATTGGTTCTGTTTTCTTTCAAAAACATAATGTATATTGCAAATTGAAAATAAAACAACAAAAAGGAGAAAACTTTATAGTCATCTACATCTAACATACCTCACTTTAAAAAAAGATTGCTTTTTATTGTTATACAAAGAATATTAACTTCACTGTTGTTCGAACAAATAGTCATTGACAAGATCTTCCATAGATATACAACTCGGCTTTAAAACACATTCATCAGTATAAGAAAAATTTAAACAAAATGACCAGTAGTTTCACAGTTAAAATATTTACGGATAAATCTAACGAAATTTAAAGTCCTGTTCATAAAGATTAAATACATTCTTCAGCATATCCAATCTGAATATAGGAGATTCCGATGAGATTGGAATAGCTGTTGTTTCCGGGTCTTGCCTACCGTGAATTGTAGCATCTGTTAGGTTCCAAGCTATGTGCAAATAGGAGACACGCAAACAAAAAGAATACATTATGAAAGTATAAATATACAATGTATTAAAAACACCAACAATACATATTCTTTGCAAAATGACCAACAATACATTTTTATACTAAAATGACAAACAGGAAATTTTTAATGCAACATAACAAACGTTTCATTTTATAGCAAAACTAGTTGTATAGCCCGTCGTTGCTAGGGCTTTATTAGTGGTTATGTTGAAATGGTAAAGTCATATGCTTTTTCAAAATCTCCAGTAAGAGGTTGCCGTGACGCGTAAGTTAAAAAACTGCAAAGTAATTATTGTTTTTTGTTTTATTTGTAAATAGGGATTCATGCTTCGTGAATTTTGTCAATAAACTGGAATGATATATATAATATTGTAAGAAAGGACCTGGCGTTAAGGGAACCTGTAATATGATGCGATGACGATGTGACGCAAAAGAAATAGATTCATTGACCCTTCAACGTCGGAGAGTTTGTTACCTTGTAGAAAACATCAAATTTTATGGCATATAGTAAGACAGCCATTACAAAAAAGACCCAATTTTTCTTGGAATAAAAATAAGCGTTTCGGAGAAATAAACGATCGCCAAAAGCAATATTTCCATTAATCTTTTTAGTGCTCTCTGTGTCTACTGAAATTTTCATTCGCATATCAAGTTGTCAGTCCTTCATAAACCAGTGACCTGATTTTGGCTGATTTCAATTGAAGCATCTTAAGGAAAAATGCATAAAAAGGCGCAAAAACCACCCTAAGTAATGTTTGTCTTCGATTTTTTAAGAACCTTGTACATAGATTCGAAAAGTTTTGTATAAGGTGTCTCACAAAAGTAGAGTTCTTAAATTCTAAGCGTGTCGTTGATTTCTGCAGTACGCTGTAAATCGATTCAAAACTTTTTGCGTATAATTTTTAATTTTTTTAAAAGTTTGACTATTTGGCTGTCTCCCAGTCGATGTACCAAAAGTAAACTGTCTATCCATTTTACATAAATTCAAAACAGCCGTCTATTCATCAGAACTGGGGTTTCTTTCGCCTTGTTAAATGTAAGAATACGTGTTTATTATTGGTTGCTTTTACAGTCCTTATTAAGACAAATTTGACAATCGGTAACGGAGAGGGAGAAGTGACTGAGTGAAATTTCCCAATCTTTGCATTTGGTGTCATTTGTATAGTGTATAAAGCAAACAATAACACATAAATTTCCTGGAGTGAGTATTTCCTTACTTACAAGAAATCTCGACTTCTGTCTCATTATTGATTCATTAATTCCCAGACTATTGGAGAAGCATTCAATCATCCATCCTTCATCGTTTTTTATTTTTCGCGATATCTAACATTATCAAATATTTACTATTTCTGAAATGCAACATGGTTTCAGTTGTGGATTCTTGTTTAGAAAACCACATAATATAATAATAACAAAAACAGATATGAGAAGAAAAATGTAAGTATATTGAACAAAAGATATACAACCTTTACACGGTTAGTAGATCCAGGAATACTTGTTAGTAAGAATCAAATATATACAAGAAGTAAATCTGGGTAATAGTCTATATTCTTGCTGAACAACGAGCAGCGGTTCAACTGCTCTGACAAATCATAACAACAACCAACCTTTCTGTGTAGGAAGTATTATTTGTATAACTTGGAAGAGTCCATAGAGTGTGTGAAAAGGGGTGACTCCCCAACATTTGCAATGACCTATTCGTTTTTTATTAGCTAAATGATGATATTTTGCTTTCCCTTACCCTTAAATGATGATATTTTGCTTTCCCTTATCCTTAACTTAAAAGCTTCTACTGAACATTTGCCTCTATTTCTAGTGTTATTTTGAATTATTTTCTCTATCTACATAAATAGAAATATTGCTCTAATTTTAATTGACATATTCACAACGTCTCGTTCATTTTACGCTTCGACATTCTTCCGTTTACGCACGCTATAATGTTGAAATTTATTAAATTTATTTAGTCTAAGAGAATTTATTGTTCTATTTTAACGAGCCATACCTTTTTGGATGATATCAGTTTCAGTTAATTGCATTTAGTAACAAAAATCTCCAGCTTTATTTTCTTTCTAATTTTGCGAGATACTGGATTCACAAAACACAGCGACGTTTTAATTATTCAAAAATTGAAGAGACTCAAAGTTTTGTCTGTTCAATGACTGGCAACAGCAGAGTGAAGACAAAGTTGTGTTACTAAAGCGAATAAACTGAAATTGAGATATATAAACAAAACAGTTTTCTAGTCTAATTCATTGTGAATATCTTAAACCTACATTTTTGTATTCATACATATGCAGCTGATACAAAGGTTTAGAGATGTCTGTCCACAAATATAGAAGATCATAGTCTGACATTTATTCTCTTTTCTTATTTATCTGAATTACTGAAACTGACTTCCGGACCAATCATCATCATCGAATACACATTAACCTTTTCCAGTTAGGCTGCATGGTTCTATTGTCTAAGGGCTTTCTTGTATTGACAATCTTTTGTGACTCAAGTTCATCCCAAAACTTAAGTGGAAATCATATATAAAATACTTCGCAAAAGATATTGGAACAATTTTACTTCCGTGTGCATCTCTAGTATATAATCCATATACGAACCAGCAATATCTTTCGTCCCGATATGGCATCACGGTTTCAGTCACTTTTCTATCAACATAAAGACTCCCCTCTGTGTCTTGCATTAAATACTTCAATGGAAATTGTTCAGATGATCTATTCGGCATGATAACTAGATTTATGAATTTAAGCGCTGTAAAAAATGGCATTGAAATCCCACGAATATAACACATCTTGTGTAATTATTCCTTAGACAGGTTTCTGTTTTCTAATTTTTTCTGATATAGAAATATCTTTTTTCTTTGTGGTTTAATGCTTGGTTGGGTGAAAATGATTATTCAATTTTAATAATGTAATAATGATATTACACACACAGGCACACCAGACATACACATACCTATATATATATATATATATATATATATATATATATATATATATATATATATATAAACAAGTCTTAAATTATGTTCGGCAAAAGATATAAGAGGGAAAAATATTTACTTAGGAAACTATTCTTCTTCTTCTATGTGCCCTGTCCCTTCAGGACGTAGGCGATCATGGCTCTCCACGTCTCCCTATCCCTTGTGGCTCTTAGTATGTTTGCTCCTGTTGCTCCTGGTAACCCCCGTTCCGTCAACCACCTGATCAGTCCCTGCAAATATGTTATCCGCTGCCTTCCTCTATCTCTCCTTCCTTCTATCTGTCCAGTCAGTATCAGGTTCTCCAGGCTCTCCTTCCTCATTGCATGTCCCAGGAACTTCAGTTGTCTTTTCCTGATGCTCAGCATCAATTTCCTTTTTGTTGCCATTCTTTCTAACACCTCGTCGTTGCTTGTATGTTCAGTCCACGATACCCGTAGCATCCTTCTGTAGAACCACATTTCGGCCGCTTCCAGTTTTGTCCTCATTTTCGATGATATTATCCAGCATTCACAGCCGTATTGAAAACTGACATCACGTAGCAGTCTAGAACTCTTTTCTTCGTTTCTATTGAGATTTTCCTGGAACGCGTCCTTTGCCATGCCAATTCGCCTTCGGATCTCCGTGTCGCACTTTCCATCTCCTGTTAGAACACTTCCTAGTTACTTAGATTCTTATATAACTGTAAAAAGAATTGGCAGAATATATGAAGATTTCCTACAGAAATGAAATATGGATATTGGTGGCGGCAAAATAAATGTGCTTATTAAATCTTTTCCAAAACAATTTTAATTAGTTACACTCGAATTGTATTTATTCTGATTAGATATTTAGAAACCGGTTGAATCTATAATTATTCAGTACTACATTGTTTGTGTAAGTGTGTCTTGCGTGTGAATTTGCATCTGTTATCATTTTATATGTTTGATAGACAGTCTGAAAATAAAATACTAATATATTTTCAGTATGGTTTACAAAACTATTATAAGCGTACTAATAAATTATATGAGATTTTCGTCGTCACATTAAGTAACACATTCTTTAAGCACATAAGGGATCATATTTCTGAAAACTGAAAAGTTATGGCCGCTGTCAACTTTAGTCATTAATTATCTCTCTTTGGTTTGCTTCTGCCATCTGGTGGCACATGCTCGTTAAGTTACTCGCTATTTCTCACTGAAGTTTTTAATTTAATAATCTTTCGAAAGTGTTAAATTATTTCGGGCTACTTTCCTCATTATACGACCAAAAAATCTATGCGTCTCATTCTATTTATAGATAAATTTTACTTGTTCTTGTTTACTTTAAAATTTTCACGTTGCTAACATATTCTGTTCGTATTATTGTAGTGTATGGAAGCTACAATAATTGCAGATCAAACAGAATTGTACCTATACTGAGTATGAAGTATAAACATTACATGACAGAAGCGCTTATGTCCACGAGTTTTTAATTAATCATCCTTTTATTCTTTTCCAATTTCAATTACTTTTATCAATATTAATTATGGAAAACCTTTTTCCCGCTGATCACTTAGTGGAGATTTCTTTTAGAATTACATGTATTGAAACTTATTCTCTTGTAAACAGCAAACTTGCCTCTTTCACAACCAGGCATTAGATATTTATATTTATTTTATGCTCTAAATATGTACTATAGTGATAAGAAATAATTTCTATATTAATGTTATAGGCAATCATGTAGAGAACATTTTAAAACTATATATATATATATATATATATATATATATATATATATATATATAAGTATTTATCATCCAAACAAGCGTTTATAAACATATAAAAATGAAATCACAATATTAAGCTCTAGTCTGTATAGAGCACTCTTTATGAAAGTAAATGCTTGAACAGTGGATTTATAATCTACGTGTTTTTTCAATTTTTGTCATGTTATATATATATATATATATATATATATATATATATATATATATATAAATGATTTGAATATGTGGTAATGAACCCGACAAATTTAATAAAATAATTAAAGAACAGGTAGAAAAAATCTAACATGTTTCACTTTAATATGCGACTTTTAAAATTTTTTAATGACGAATGATTTAAAACTATTTTCAAAAATTCATGTGACTATGTTGATTGCAGTATGACATCATTGAGTATATACGTATCACGTGTAAAAAAGCAATGTATTAATATTAAATGTACAAGAAAAAACAATTTGTCTGTTTAATTGAGCGTGCCACGTGTAATAAAATATTAGATTTTTATTTATGAATATAAGTATCTGTAAGTACAAATACTGCGTGTCAAGCGTGTTAGACAAATTAAGTACGTCTATATGTCTGTAACGGAAGTATGCATGAATGAGAGCAACGAAATACAGTCCCGTTCAAAATATATAGTAGGTACTGAATCCACGTGTCATAAGATGGAACGATTTTCTGTTTTTAATTAAAATGAGAGAATCATGCATGAATATATGTACGCTTTAAAAAATCTGTGAAGTATATTTTAAAGTATAACATGATATATTAAAAACAGTTTTTTCCTACTTGTTTTTATTTATTATATATATATATATATATATATATATATATATATATATAGATAGATAGATAGATGTATGTATGTATGTATGAATGTATGTATGTATGTATGTATGTATGTATGTATGCGAAATAAATATCAAATACTAATTCACTAACATTATAACATATCTCACTCACATCAAGTTCATTTTTCATCCTTGAGGAAATATTGCTACATTCATCGTAAATGAAATGATTATGTATTAAACATCTGTTTAATGATATGTCTTTTAGTATGTTGTTTAATAATATTTAACTTGGTCTGAGGCTTTTGCTCAGTTCCACCATAACAACATTCTTTATTCATTAACTGTATAGAAGAAACAAAATGAAGATAATTTTTGAAATTTTCTTAACTTTTTTCTGTCAGCCAGCCTGCAACTTGGTGAGTTTAGCCAGTGTGATCTTATTTTTTGAATTATTTATTTATTTATGTTGATTTGTATTTTTATTTGTATTTTTTATTTTATTTTATTTCGGTTATTATGTTTTCTGCCTAATTTTTGTGTAAATTGTTCTTAATTATCAAATTTAGGTTTGGTATATTAGGGTTTTGGTTATATGTAGGAATTCTAAGACCGGCCATGTTTGTTTTTTTTTTTTATTATTGTTTTCTGTCATTCCCTTGCTAACTGGACACATGGCTTGGAGGTGATTCCCCCCCTCCATCACACTAGTGTCTGTTACTGCTTACTTAAGGTAACTTAATCTCTCCAGAACTCTCCAGAACTCTCCAGAACTGTATAGAAGAAACAAAATGAAGATAATTTTTGAAATTTTCTTAACTTTTTTCTGTCAGCCAGCCTGCAACTTGGTGAGTTTAGCCAGTGTGATCTTATTTTTTGAATTATTTATTTATTTATTTTGATTTGTATTTTTATTTGTATTTTTTATTTTATTTTATTTCGGTTCTTATCTTTTCTGCCTAATTTTTGTGTAAATTGTTCTTAAATATCAAATTTAGGTTTGACTTATACTAAGTTAAAACTTAATTACTTCAGTCACACATTTATTCTTTTTTTTTTAATTGGAGTAGATAGTACCTTCTATCGCCCGGTCTCACACTCCACCCACTTCTTTTGGACAGGAGTAGAGGTGATCGCCTTGTTTCTTGTTTAGGAAGGGGTTCCCGGTTCATCTCTCTCTTTTTCGGTCTTTGTCGGTTCGGCTGGAAGCTTTTTGTAGTTGGTGAGTATGGTGGCAATGTCTCTTCATTGGCAGTTTCCTGGTTGCTGCTTCCGACTGGTAGTTAGCAGCCCGAACTCTTGCGTAGCGTCTCGAGAGGCTGCTCTGATCAACAGTTGAATAATATCGGGGTTCCTGTAGTGCCATTTCGCGCATGGACGGGCGTCCCTGCATGAATTTCCGATGGGCAACCCCGAGGCCACATTATGCTGCAGGCGGCGCCATTCACCATCCTTCACCTGCTGCAATTAACGACCATCTGACCCTACTCTAGACCTCTCTCTATCCACAACTATAACCAGCATGAAATTAAACAAACAAAATAGCAAGCCTAAACCAGCTAGTCGTAAATCGCCCAAACCTATCTGCGTTACCTTCACAAATATACGAGGTATTCGCAGTAACTTTAATAGTGTAGAGTCTTTCCTTCTAACTAACTCACCAGATATTTTAGCTATATGTGAGACTAACCTTGAACCTTCTATCCCCTCTTCAGAGCTGTTCGTTCCTGGTTACCTTCCTCTCTTCAGGAAGGACTCCAATGTCCATATGCATGGGCTTGGTGTATATGTCAGCGAACAACTCCCCCTAGCCAGGATCACATCTCTTGAATCCCTTGATCATTCCTTCATGTGCTTCCGTCTCTCACTTATAAGCTCGGTTAGCTATCTCTTCTTCCTCTGCCGCTCCCCCTCCTCCTCTGACTGTACGTTACTTGATTGCATCTCTACTAACATCGACAGGGCCATTTCTTCTCACCCATCTGCCCATATATTTGTGTTTGGTGATTTTAACGCCCACCACACCAAGTGGCTTGAAAAGTCAGCCACTGACCTTGCTGGGATCCGCACCATGCACTTTTCAATAGCCCAAGCTCTAACGCAAGTGGTGGACTTCCCCACGCGTTTCTCTAAAAACCCTAACGGAAGGGACTCTTTACTCGACCTTTGTTTTACCTCCATCCCAGACTCCTGCACTACCAGGCAACTCTGCCCCCTCGGAAACTCTGACCACGCCGTAGTCTCCGTAAACATCTCAATCCACACTAACTCTACCCAAGAAAACCAGACCAGCAGAATATCATACTGCTACCAAAGAGCCGACTGGGACTCGTTCAGGGACTTCCTCTGCGACGTCCCCTGGAACACCGTCTTTGATCTTCCTGTCGAAGACTGTGCCTCCGAAGTCTCCTCTTGGGTTAAGGCTGGCATCGATGCTTTTATCCCTGCCAGAAAATTCCAACTAAAACCAAATTCGTCCCCCTGGTTCTCACCCGATTGCTCGGCCGCTATTGCCCACCGGAACCATTTCTTCCGGCTCTATCGAAGCTGCTCGTCAAACCAAAACAGGCGTCTTTTCACCTCAGCACGGAACAAGTGTAAAAAAGTACTGAACGAAGCCAAGAGGGCGTTTGCTACCAGAATTAGGCAACGCATAGCATCCTCTAAGTTTAGCTCCAAAGATTACTGGCGTCTCTGCAAAAGCGTGCTCAGCAGGAACAAGACTTCAATACCCCCACTAATCAATGAATTTGAAGTTCTCACCTCTCAACCAATTCGACACTGGACTCGTTAGGAATACCTACACCAGACTTCCCACCCAGAACTAAGGCTCAACTAAATAACGTCCACATTACACCCTCGCTGGTCGCCAAGATAATTGCGCAACTTGACCCACACAAAGCGAGCGGCGGTGACGGAATCCCAGTCATAGTACTGAAGAAATGTGCCCCAGAACTCTCCTCTGTCCTCTCTAAACTCTATAACCTCTGCCTATCTGCTTCCTGCTTTCCTGCCTGTTGGAAGTCCTCCTGCGTAGTAACTATATTTAAGAATTCTGGCGAACCCTCAGACCCCGCCAATTACCGTCCTATTAGTCTCCTTCCAATCTTTGGCAAAGTTTTCGAAGCCATTATCAATGCCGAGGTGACTCAGCATCTTATGGCCAACGGGCTTCTCTCTGACAAACAGTATGGGTTTCGCTTCACCAGGTCTATTGCTGATATGCTAACGACCATTACCGAATACATATACCAGGCACTTGACAAGAATGGTGAAGCCCAAACCGTTGCCTTGGATATCTCCAAAGCATTCGACAGGGTCTGGCATGCAGGCCTCTTGTGCAAACTGCGGAGCTATGGGATAACTGGACATCTGTTTAACCTCATCCAGTCTTTCCTCTCTAACCGCACATTGAAGGTGGTATTAAATGGGCATGCCTCCCAAAACTACCAGACAAACGCGGGCGTCCCTCAAGGTTCTATCCTAGGCCCCACGCTCTTTCTGATCTACATTAATGATCTCCCCGACACCATTAGATCCCAAGTTGGCATGTATGCCGACGACACAACAATCTACTCCCGCATCGATCAGAAACCAGGTTTGGACGACAAAGTGAACCTCGCTGCCGTACTTGAAAGGGACCTCCAATCCGTAGTGACCTGGGGTAGGAAATGGTTGGTAAATTTCAATGCCTCCAAAAGAAATCTGTTATCAACTAATCACCATAGACAATTGCATCTACCTCCCATTAGCATGGGACAGGCTAGTCTCCCAGAGAGTAAAATACTACGCCTCCTTGGCTTTACACTCTCGGCGGACCTCAAATGGAATGACTATATTGAATTCATTGCCAAATCTGCTGCTATGAAAGTGGGCTCCCTGTGCAGGGCCCGGAAATTTTTCCCACCTGCATCTATTCTGCACATATACAAATCTACCATCCGCCCGTGTATTGAATATTGCTGCCATATCTGGTCGGGTGCCCCTGCTGCTCTCCTTGGGCTTCTTGACAAAATACAAAGGAGGATCTGTAACGTGGTTGATACTGACTTGGCAGACCGGCTGCAGCCGCTCTCACACCGGCGTGGTGTGGCTTCCCTGTGCCTCTTCTACAAGTACTTTCATGGCTTCTGCTCCGATGAGCTCAGATCACTGGTGCCGCCTAAGCACGAATTTACACGAGATACTAGATTAGCAACGAGGTCCCACCCTTTTACAGTTAAACAAATAAGATGTAACCGTAAATTCTACTCCAACAGCTTCTTTTCTCGCGCTTCCCGCCTGTGGAACTCCCTTCCACAAATCTGCTTTCCCGACAGTTACAATCTCCTGGTGTTTAAATGTAGGGTCAATAGACACCTCTTATCACACTAACTCCCAACTATTCTCACAACACTCTCATCTACCCAACCCTCATTCTCGGTATCCTTACCCGCCTATCACCCACCCTCTGTCATTTCCTATATTTAATCAGCCTTTCTCCACTCTACGTAGCCCCCTGCACAGTAGTGGCAGTGACATGCCTTGCTTGGGGTGAAACGCTTATTAAAAAAAAAAAAATATGCTTCTTCGGATTCCTATATTGCAGTTTACGTCGCTTGAAGCCATTTTGTTCAACTAGTATTATTACTGTATCTCTTTCAATTCACTATAATTACTACGTAGTTAACATCTTGTATTGTTGATTTGCAAATTGTCGTTTTAAAATGAATAGTTAGTCATCTCTTTTTCCATGAAATTTTTCCATTTTCTAATACCGATTTCTATTGCGTTTTGCATGGCGTCATCCGCGTTTTTCATGTTTAAGCATGATTCTTTTATTTAGTAAAATATATAATAACTGATGTTCTAGTTTTAGGATCTATTTCTTGGTGAAAAAATCATCATTTCTTAATCATTTTGTATTATTATATAGACACATATTTTATTCTACATTAGCATATAATCTGTTTAATTTAGTGTTTAATACGAATTAATTTAAACTATAATTGACATAAATCAACCTATATAATATTACAATTAGATCTATCTGCGAGAGTATTATAAACGTTTTGACGAAATCTATGAAATCTAGGTTCTATTCTTCTGCATTTAACCACTTTTCCCTATATCACTGATATTAATTATGGATATCGGGTTGTATTGTGTGGTTAAAAAAGCAATGCTCTTTGAAAAATTCCAGTAAAAATTATTCTCTGATATCTCATCATTTGCATCTGTATGCAGCTCATAAACAAGTTGCTGGATGGGTTAGTATTTTGTTGCACTTGGCTAATTATTGATTATTTATATTGAAACGTATATGAAATAGAAATATCTTCAATAACGCCGCTGTCATTCGTTTAAATCTAAGCATGATTATTACAACCCCATCAGGCTTGCAGATTTCTTCTTATTCCAATAGCAAAATGGCATTCGTTTATATATCTGTTGACTAATATGTGTTTAATGTATTTTATGCTCTTCGTTTTTGTTGGCATGCATTAACACTTCTATCTAGATGTTCAGTCTGTGAATTATTAGAATTTAATGTATTAAATATACCTTCCTTGTACTTTCTATATTCTACTGATAAACATAATTGCATATAATTATAAATGTTTATATCATTGTATGTTCAATACTCAGCTCTAACAAATTTTAAATATTTTCCACTATTACCTCGAGTAATGTTTTGCTTTTCTATAATTCTGAGAACCCACATACACACACACTCAAACACACACACACACATATGTTATATACCGCAACGTGTATCGTATATAAGCTGTCTGATGCTGCTGCTGGAACAACAATCATCTTCTTGGATAAACAATAACAACAAACATGTATATATAAAAAATAATCTTGTATTTTTATTCCCTTCGGTGACGGTTGCGTGTAGAATGGTAGTCAGAAGGAATACCATACATACGCACATACGACAGGATTGACTGGTTGAGTTTGTCTTACTTTGCGTTCTCAACGTAACCGGAAAATCCGATCTTATATAGGTTGTGATATTTAGAAATCCACGGAATTGCATTATCTTTGTTCAGGTACATTTATTTATCATTTTCGGATTATTGGGATTATTGTTGCCTCTGACTATCTAACCTTGACGTCATCACACTCCTCTGCCATTGTTTTATATTTTCTGCTTGACCGAAATAAGATTCTGTGTGTCACAAATATATTACTTCATTCGCGATTGTTTTATATTATGTGATATTTGGAACACCTGTCTTGACGAAATCATGCGTTTGTTTGCCACAGATCTTTGCATATTTCCTTTCCAAAATAGTATTTATTTAATGTAAAAACTCTTTTAGTTTGCTACTGTCCGCATTCCACTGAAAATGATTTATATTTGCCGACTTTGAAACCTGTGCCATTCATTAAAACGCACTTTATATATGTTATTACTCCCATAATTTCCCTGCCAGTGTTTCATATTACTTTAAGGTAGGCACACATTTGTTTGCCAAACTACCTTCCACTTTTAGACCGAAATTATATTCTGTGGGTTTGTGTATATATATATATATATATATATATATATATATATATATATATATACGCACATAGAGAAAAAAGGAGGAAAACTATATGATATCGTTTATATATGATATACTTTTCATCTTGTCTTTTTTCAACTATACTGCACTTAATCTCAGATAATAACTGAATATATATATATATTTATATATATATATATATATATATATATATATAGCAAGGGGGTAAATGCAACTAACTTACAAGAGGTTATTGTGAATAAAACAGAGATAGAAGTAAAAGAACAGAATTATATGAGACAGATAACTTACTTTAAATTTTTGAATATCGTAGTTGAAATTAATCTGAAGGTGTTTTCTTCAAGCGACATACGTAGTATACTAAATTCTCAGCATAGAATACACAATTATGTTTTGTAGTTTTAAAAGTAAATTTAGATCTTGTACATGAGAAACTACTATTGTGCTCGAAGGCGTAAATTCGTGGTAAACGAGAAGAAATATAATCAGACTATTTACTTTTAAATAACTTATTGAGTAGATGGTGTGAAATTGTCTGAAATTTAGGTGTGAATTTAAAAACGATCACGTTATAGATTCTTCTGCGTATGATTATATTTCTGATGGTTTTTGAGATGTAATTAGTATTTAGGGAAGAATATGATGCTTAGGAACACGAAATAGACAAAGAAAATTCAAAAAGCGTATTATTAACCACTAATTTATATAGAATTTACAATATATATATATATATATATATATATATATATATTAGATTAGATTATTGAATTAAATAATGTAAGGAAAACTGACGTTTCAGTTCTGGTGAAAATATCAATAATTGCAACAAAATCATTTCATAGATGTGACTACAACACAAAATAGACAAACAATAATTAAAAAGCGCATCTTTAACTACTGTCTTTATATAGAATTTACAATATATATATATATATATATATATATATATATATATATATATATATATATACATTGCATTTATTGAATGAAATAATGTTACGAAAATTGACGTTTCTGTCATGATGAAAATATCAGTAATTGCAACAAAAGCATTTCATATACGCGACTACAAGTCTTATTTTCATTTCTACTGTCTTCAACTTTGCATCAAGCCAATTTACAGATGTAGATATTGAAAAAAAAAATTATTCCTGTTAAGAATTGATTCGGTTTATTTGTACCAAGAAGGATCTCGGGAATACAATGAACTTGACTTGTGAGCAACGATGTTAACTAAAATGGAAACAAAAATGATACTTATATTTAGAATTAGAAACTTATAAAAAAAATAAATAGTGTAAAAAAATGTGAAATGAGTATTTTTTTTGAAAATCCATAGTAAAACGAAACCTCGGAATGTTGCTGACCTCGAAAGATGTTTTTACAAACGCTCGGCAAAAATATTTCAGTTCCTGTTTTCCATTAAGCCCAAGATGCCATTAAGAATGATGTTTTTTTTAATAAAATTGCATTTTTTTTAATCATTTCACCCCAGGCAAGGCATTTCACTACCACAGTTGCGCAGGGGTTTACATAGGGGAAAATGATGAGAAAGAGTGGTTAGGGGGTTACATGGGGTAAAATGATAGGAAATGTCAGGGATAGGATGATACACGGATAAGAATACCGAGGATGAATTTTGCGTGGATGGGAAAAGTGTTTGAGAGAATGGGCGCAGGTTAGAGTGTTAGGCGGTGTCTATTGACCCTACATTTAAACTCCTGGAGATTGCAGCCGTCGGGGAAGCAAGTATACAGAAGGTGATTCCACAGGCGGAAAGTGCGAGAAAAGAAGCTGTTGGAAAAGAAATTGCGGTTATATCTTATCTGTTTCATTGTAAAATGGTGGGACCTATTTACTAATCTAGTATCTCGTTCAAATTCATACCTAGAGTGCACCAGTGATTTAAGTTAATCGGAGCAGAAGAAATGAACGTATTTATAGACGTCACGCCAGTGAGAGAATGACTGCAGCCTGTCTGCCAAGTCGGTATCGATCACATTACAGATTCTTCGTTGTATTTTGTCAAAAACCCGAGGAGGACGGCAGAGGCACCTGAGCATATGTAGCAGCAGTATTCAATACAGAGGCGGATTGTAGAATTCTAGATGTACAGGATAGATTCAGGCCGGAAAACTTCCGGGCCCTGCACAGAGAGCCGACTTTCATAGCAGCGGATTTAGCAATGGATTCGATATAGTCATTCCACTTGAGGTCCGCTGAGAGTGTGAGACGTAGTGGGAGACAAGCCTGTTCCATGCTAATGGAAGGTAGGTGCGATTGTCTATGATGGTTAATTGATAGCAATTTCCTTTTAGAAGTATTAAATTTATGAGCCATTTCTTACCCTAGTCAAGTACGTATTGGAGGTCTTTCTCAAGCACGGCAGCGAGGTTCCCTTTGTCACCCACACCAGAGTTTTGATTGAGTTGAGAGTAAACTGTGGTGTCATCGGCGTACATGCCTACTTGGGATCTTATGGCATCGGGGAGATCATTAATGTAGATTAGAAAAAGCGTAGGGCCTAAGATAGAGCCTTGAGGGACACCCGCGTTCGTAGGGTAATTTTGGGAGGCATGTCCGTTTATTGCCACCCTCAATGTGCAGTTATAGAGGAATGACTGGATTAGGTCAGAAAATGTCCAGTTATACCATCTCTCCGCAGTTTACGTAGGGAGCCAGCATGCCAGACTTTGTTGAACGCTTTGGAGATATCCAAAGCAACGGGTCAAGCTTCGCCATTCTCGTTTGAGAGCCTGGTATATATACACGTGATGGTCGTCAGCATATCAGCAGTAGACCTGGTGAAACAGAAACAATACTGTTTGTCCGAGAGGAGCCTGTGGGCCTTGAGGTGCTGAAACACTTCGCAGCTGATGATGGCTTTGAACACTTTACCAAAGATCGGAAGAAGGCTAATAGGGCGGTAATTTGGAGGGTCCGAGGATTCTCCAGTATTCTTTAATATAGGAACTACAGAGGAAGACTTCCAACAGGTAGGAAAGCAGGTTGCAGATAGGCAGATGCTGTAGATCTTAGAGAGGACAGAGGAGAGTTCAGGGGCACATTTCTTCAAGACTATGATTGGTATTCCCTCCCCTCCGCTCGCTTTGTGAGGGTCAAGTTTTGAGATTATGTTAGTGACCAGCGTGGGTGTAATGTGGACGTTATTCAGTTGAGCCTCGGTTCTAGGTGTGAAGTCGGGTGTAGATACTCCAGAGGAATCCAGTCTCGAGTTTGTATAGAATCTTTGGAGCAAAGCATTCAGCTTTGCTGGGGAGGTGAGGACCTCAAATTCATTGATTAGAGAGGTACATAGGTATTACTCTTGTTAAGCCCGCTTTTACTGATTCACCAGTAGTTTTTCGCGCCAATCTTACAGGATGCTATGCGTTGCTTCATCCTGACAGCAAACAACATCTTAGATTCGTTAAGTATCTTTTCACACTTATTACGAGCTGAGGCGAAAAGGCGCCTGTTTTGCTCCTACGTATGGCTTCGATAGAGCCGGAAGAAGTGTTTTCGGTTGGCAATGGCGGCTGACCAAGCGGGCGAGAATCAGGGGGACGAGCGGGATTTAAGCTGAAATTTCCTGGCTGGAATGAAAGCACCGATGCCAGGCTTAACCCAAGAGGAGACCTCGGATGCACAGTATTCAACGGGAATACTAAAAACGTTGTTCCAAGTGACGTCACACTGGAAATCGCCGAACGAGTCCCAGTCTGCTCTTTGATAGCAGTATGATATTCTGCTAGTCTGGGTTTCTTGCGTTGAGTGGGAGTTGAATGAGATGTTGAGGGAAACTATGGCGTGGTCAGAGTTTCCGAGAGAGCAGAGCTTCTTGGCGGTGCAAGAGTCTGGGATGGAAGCGAAGCAGATATCTAATAGTGGGTTCCTCCGATTTGGGTTATTGAAGAAAGCGTGGGGAAATCCACCACATGCGTGAAAGATTAGGTTATTGAAAATTCATGGAGTGGACACCAGAAAAATCGGTGACAGTGTTTTCAAGCCACTTGATATGGTGAGCTTTAAAATCACCAAACGCAAATATATGGGCAGTTGGATGTGAAGAAATCGCCTTATCGATAGTTATTAGAGATGCTATCGAGTACCGAGAAGTCAGAGGAGGAGGGTGAGCGGTAGAGAAAGATAGCTAACCGAGCTTAGAAGTGAGAGACGGAAGCACATGAACGAATGATCCAGGGATTTAATGGAGGTCAAAATTATTGAGTAAAACTTAGAAATAAAACAATGTTTAATTAAATAAAATACGTTAACCGACTGTAAATATAACAATATCATGATATAGAAAGAAATATAATGAAGGTAGAAATCACATGCAGAGTTAATATCTGTTGTAAAGTGTTTGCTTAGAACACTAACTACAAAAATGTAATAAGGAGATTTAGAGAAAAATTGAACGGAGACCAAAATTGTAGACATAATTTACTCAGTGCATTTTTCAATGGGTGATTCTCCAAAAGGTTCTTGAGTTGTGTAGAGACATTTCTACAATATGTTTCAAAAACATAAATTCTGTTGATTCAATCAATGTGTGACACAAACACCACTACAACCACCACATCACCACCAACAACAGGCTCAGTGAAAAGAACTCCGGGATACTTAAGCTATAAAAAAATCAAAAAATATTTATTCACATTACATCTAACATCTTAAAAAGTCTTTATCTATGTAAAATGTGTTCGATATTACGTTTGTGTGAGTTTGATTTTTAAAATATTTGCTCAGTGGAAAATGTTATGATCTTATTTCTGATCATATTTCTCAGGATGTGATCCGCAAGGAAAGGCATATGTAACATAAATCTAAGGAAATATCATAGCTATAATAATAATAATAATGATATATGTACTAATACACTGGGAAATGACAAGGACTATTCAGAATGTAATTGCTTGAGATTTGAAGTTAATAATATTACTCATTCCCAAGATATTTTCAGTATCCTCTTGGATAAGTACGTTGTTAAGTCCAAACTGGCAAAAATACAGAAATACCAAAGCTTGACAGGTCAAAATGAATATATGTACCCAATAGAACTCAATTTGACACTTTTGTGTTTGGCACACATGAGACTATTTCCAGGATTCTTTCATCTTCAAAAAGATGGCTTAGGGTTATTTGATATCATTGAAAGTGCACATATGGCAACGTTGCTGTGAACAGCCCATGTACTTAATGACTGTTTTATCTCTTATCTGTGGATAGCAGACTAAGTATTATGGTAATTATCCGCCCGAAACATCTAAGTGTCGGAGAAAATTACAAATATAGATAATAACAGAGTGTCAAATGTTGAGGAAAATAATGTCACAAAATGTATATGGAGACATTCTGTAATACACTCTAGATTTTGTATAATAATAATAATAATAATAATAATAATAATAATAATAATAAAAATAAATTAAATATTAAAATAAAAACAAGGCAGTCTCGTAGACGTGAAGTTCCACCTTGGAAAAGAAAAATAGAAAAAGAAATAGAACAACTTAGAAGTGAATTATCAATATTGGATGAACTGAGTAGACGAATAAATGTAAGAACTAGGAAAAGCAGAAGAGCCGTAAAAAATATAACATCAAGAATGAAAATGACGTCTTATCAAATAAAGAAAAAATAAAGCAAAAAATCCAACTGAAGGCTCAAAGAATAAGACGCTATGAAAAAAGAGCAAGATTTTACAGAGAAAACAAGATTTTTCAGACTGATACAAAGAGATTTTACAGGCAAATAGGTAAAAAAAGAATTGAAGTGACAGTACCCCCCAGAATGGAAGAAGTCACACAGTTCTGGGAAAAGATATGGGATTGCCCTAAAGAACTTAGCAAGGAAGTACATTGGATTATGCAAGAGACAGAACGAATAAAAAATAAACCCGAACAGACAAGGTCTGGAATTACAGAAGATGATGTTAAATATGCACTAAAAAAAAAAACAATTGGAAATTCCCAGGCATAGATAAAATTCCTAACTTTTGGCTATATTATTTAAGCGCATCACATAAAAAACTAGCCAAAGAAGTTCAAGAAATGGTTGACGACCCCACTAAAATTCCTGCATGGTTGACAAAAGGAATTACATTTCTTCTACCCAAGAATGGTGACACAAAAAATCCGAAAAACTACAGACCAATTACATGTCTTCCGACAACATATAAACTATTAACATCTATTTTAACAAAGCAGACATATTTATTCTTAGAAAGAAATGACATGTTACCGCTTTAACAAAAAGGGTGCAAACGTGGCTGTTATGGTTGTAAAGACCAATTGCTGATTAACAAAATGATCCTGGAAACTGCTACAGTACCAAGAAAAATCTTAGTACAGCCTGGATAGACTATCGAAAGGCATTCGATAGTGTGCCACATGACTGGAATTTAAAGACTTTAATTATATACAAGATATCGCCCGTCATCATCAATTTCATCAAACAGTGCATGTCTATATGGAAAACAACCCTTTACCTCAATCATATAAATGGAACCTATAAGTCTGATGAAATAAACATCAAAGAGGTATATTTCAAGGTGATTCTTTATCTCCCTTGCTATTCTGCATATCATTAATAGCACTAACCAGTCAACGTAACAAGACAGAATGTGGTTATAAAATAGGCCAAAAGAAAATAAGCCATCTATTTTACATGGATGACTTGAAGTTATATGCTAAGAATGATAATGAACTGGAAGGTCTTCTGCAAACTGTAAAATGCTTCAGCGAAGACATTGGAATGAAATTTAATTTGAATAAATGTGCTAAAGCTACAGTTTTACGTGGATCAATACAAGAAACATCCTCAATTAGCCTAGACCCTGCTGTAACAATAAAAGAATTGAAACCAGAAGAAGCTTATAAATACCTAGGTGTAAATGAGAGCGAAAACATTCACCATAAAAAAATGAAAGAAATAGTGCGTAAAGAGTACTATAGAAGGCTACGAATGATATTAAAAACTGAATTAAATTCACAGAACAGAGTTATGGCCATTAATAGCCTTGCAATCCCAGTTGTCCAATATAGCTTTAACATCTTAAACTGGACTCTAAACGACATCAGGCGAATGGATGCTAAAACAAGAAAGCTTCTTTCTAAGCATAAGATGCATCATCCAAAGGCTGATGTAGACCGTCTATACATACCCCGTAAAGAAGGTGGAAGAGGTCTTATTCAGCTGGAATTGTCATACAAGACAACAACTACTGGCTTACTAACATACATAGAAACAACAAAGGATCGGATGTTACAATTAGTAAGGCAACATGAAGAAAAAAAGAAAAAATATTCAATAATAAAAGAAGACAGTAAATTCAAACAAGATTTACAGTTAGTAGATTCTGTAGAAAAGCAGAACGGAAGCCAAGAGCCGACTATTTCGGCAAAGAATATGAAAATGAAAGCCAAAGACAAATCTCTTGAACAGATGAAACAGCGCTGGCAAGACAAACCTCTGCATGGCCAATATCCAGTACGTGCCAATAAATCTAATGTTGACAAAGTTAATACTCATCGATGGTTACGTGCATCTGGATGAAAGTCCGAAACTGAAGGCTTTATTCTTGCAGCACAAGACCAAAGTCTTTTCACGAGAAACTTTCAGGCAAATATTATGCATAATAATATGGATCCAAAATGCAGGTTTTTTGATAAACACCAAGAAACAATAGACCACCTAATCTCAGGCTGTTCTGTGCTTGCCCCAAATGAATATAAAAATCGCCACGATAGATTTGGGCAATATTTACATTGGGCAATATGCAAACATTATGGAAAAGCTGTAGGCAAACACTGGTATGAACATCACCCAGCACCGGTTACAGAAATAGAAGATGTAACCATTCTATGGGATTACACCATCTACACAGACAGAAAAATTGAAGCAAACAGGCCAGACATTATTGTTAAAAACCAGAAGGAGAAAACTTGTCTATTAATTGATATGGCTTGTCCAGCGGATTGTAACATAGCAATCAAGGAATTTGAAAAACTGTCAAAATTTAAAGACCTGGAAATTGAAATAGGAAAAATGTGGAAATTGAAAACAAGAGTTGTGCCAGTGATAGTAGGTGCACTTGGAATGATAAAAAATGGAACAAAACAACACATTGAAAGAATCCCTGGAAACCCCAGCTTAAGAGATATACAAAAAATTGTCTTATTAAGTACAGCCCACACACTAAGGAAAACTTTATCTATGTAATGCTGGAGATGATAGGGAAGATAGAAAAACATGAAATGGAGCCATAACAACATGCCACTACCTGCCTTAGGTCTCCCCGCAGACCTGGTTGGTAGTGAGACCAAAGCAGAAATCGAAATATGATGAAAAATGACATAATAATAATATGCTAACAAATTACTGGTAAGAACATCACTGAGCACCGGATACATAAACAGAATACATCATATTTCTATGGGATAAAACCATATTCAAAAACAGAAAATTTGCTGAAAATATGCCGGACTTAGCTCTCAAAAAGAGGAAACTAAAAAAAAATGCCTATTAGTATGTCTTACCCAGCGGACTATAACTTAGCAAGCAAGATTTTGAAAAACTATCGAAGTATAAAAGCCTGGAAATTGAAATAAAAAAAGAAATTAATACAATAATATTACGCCTCATAGTAGGTGCGCTTGGAATGATAAAAAAAATAAACAAACAAATGATCACATTAAAAAAGTCTGTGAAATCCTAGCTTACAGAAAATATAACAATATCTTTAGAAGTACAGCCTACACACTAACATTATGTTTATCCTTTAATGCCGGTAATCTTTTGGGAATTAGAAAAAAATATCAAAGTCATAATAACACATTATTACAAACCTTAGATTTTCCCGCATACTTGGTAGCTATAGTGATCATTGAAAAAATTGAAATGTAATAATAATATTAATAATATTATAATTATTATTATTATAATAATAATCATATATATATATATATATATATATGCTAAAGATTATATTAAAATATCAAACTGCATGTATCTTGAAATTCTAAATTAAAATTTTGATTTATACATATAATAAAAAGATTTATGAGTTCGATAGAAAAGGTAAAATGGAGAACATTAACAGAAATCTTGACAGCTTAGGCTGATTTATTATTTCGACTAACGACGCTGTGGATACATACAATCACACGTGTACTAATGTAAAATAGGATTTTAACTCTGCTCGCTGTTTTCGTTTATAGCGCCGATAACGTATAATCTCCATGCATATCTTAGAACCATACAGATCGAAATTACAATATGTCGTAATTGTAAAAACAGAATTATTATTACAAAAGTCAATTATTTATGTATCTAAAATATAGTAATAATCGCTTATTATGACATTCGCTTCATGGCTTCTTCTCCAACGAGATTAAGTCACGGGTGCCCTCTCCACAAAAAGGTACTCGAGCAAACAGACTGGAAAGAAGATGCCAACATTTTACAGTTAAATCTACCAAATACAGTCGACAATTCTGCTCCCACAGCTTTTTTCATATCACTTTCTGCCTGTGGAACTCGCTTCCGTATACTTGCTTTACTAACGGCTAAAACCTCCAGTAATTTAAATGCAATGTCAAATCCCATTTTTATCCACTTGACTACAGTTCTTCCATCATCCTTTCTACATCACACCGTGTATCATTTTCTATTCCATTCTCGCTCTATATTTGTAATTGTTTTCACATAATTATTCCCATCTTTCTTTTGCCCTTTCCCAGACACCCACTAAATGGTTCGTCTTTCTCTCGCTCTAAACGTGCTTCCATTTTTACTCTTATGAAACTCCCTGTGCACCAGTGGCAGTATCGCCTTTTTTGACACGATTAAAAAAAATAAAAAAAACACATTACAGAAGTTTTAAATAACATACATATCATAACTGAGTTAATGAATGGAACTCGTAAAATTTACAGTGGATTAAATAGAATCTATTGATTTCCGAATTGAAAACAAAATATAACATTCAGCAGTAAAGACAAAGAATGACATTTTCGAACTTTGTTCGTCTGTTATGCTCGACTTACTTAATCTGACAGCAATTATTACCTTTATCAAATACTTCAAAACTTTTTGATGGGAGAAAGTTTATTTTAAGGAAATTAAGTTCCATGCCTTTGTTAAAAATTTTATTATTTGCTAATTTGTGCAATTTCTCTAAAATGTTTCGAAAGGTTGTCAGATATGTTGCAACAGCTCATTGAACAAACAATGAATATATATATATATATATATATATATATAAATTTTTTCCTCATCATTATTTCCATATTCGTGAGGTTTCCAGCGTTTTATGCTACGGCCTTCTTCAGGCGTTTGGAATTTCAAACCTACCCCATAATGTCGATAATTCTTGTTACTTGTGACATGCTACTTCCGGATATAATGTAGTTATCTCATTTTAACTCAACCCAAATATATTTGATCACCACTGCTGTATTAAATTCACATCTGTTTGTGTCAAGTCACTGGATCTAAACAACAATTTTATCCACTGGTTTATATGTCCTTGAGGATGAACAGTCTAGTGGATAAAACGTGAAATATCGTGAATACGGCCATTGGTGAAAACATCGTGAATACGTTCCATTGTTTAATACACTGAAACGTTTTGAATATGACAATAAATATGAGGAAATCCTCTGGACAATATAAATAATGTAAAAATTACCTCTTTGCAGAAGTACAGACAGAAGAAAACTTAATTGAATAAAATTCACTTTTCACTTTATCTTTTGACGAATATATTTGAGGAATAAACACAAAATTATTTTTGAGATAACTTCATTATTAAAATACAGGTGACCTATCCGTTCAGCAAGGAGGAGCGCGTGACAATGAATACATATATTACTAAACATCGCCGTATATGATAATTTTTCGGTACATACATAGGAGTGATACTTTATTTAATAAAAGAAAAATCTAACAATACAAAATTATAATGAACTATTACAATTTTGCAATGTATTGTTTAAATTTATACGTTTATATTAAAAAAGAAGTGTATATTTATTTACCGTCGATTTAAGGTCAAAGCTACCATTTTATTTTTTTATTTATCAAGGAATTTTGAGAAAAATGATTTGGCCCAGAAATAAATATATTATTATTTTGAATTATTATAAAATATTATCATTATTATCAATTTTAATTTTTACCTCCTATTACGTGTAGATGAAACTGAATTTAGAGAATTCCTGTCTCTTTGTAATCACTTTATTTGATAGCATATTTCAAATGAATGTACGTGATCACCTGTAAATCTAAAAAGAAAACCCACTTATACTAGTATGTATATTTTTTAAAGAACAATCATGTAGAAACGATACACCATATTTTCTGGTGTAATGGTGAAACCAGGGCGCAATCATTTTCCAATTAAATATGGACGCATGATATCCGTGTTGAGAATGTTTACGACAGGTCGTTTTGAACGAAGCGTTGATTTGAACTTCTTAACAACCCATGATTGATGAATGTCGAAAGGCAAGGATGTGTTTATTCCCAATGTAATTCCAGTGAGAATATTTATCTGCGCACCAGTTCACCTATTGTTTGTCAAAGATTGCCTCTCATGTGTCATCCATTTATTAAGAAACAATCTTCACTTGACGAGAGATATACTTCACGGACGTTTTAACGATTACAATCTACTTTTCCAGTAAGAGAGAATTTGATCCAAAAACGAGGATAGTAAATCGTTAGAAACGATGGGTGCTGTCTTGAAGTTTATATGATTTTTGTTAACGACGATTTAACGCAATTATTTGAGAGAAGTAAATCTAGAAAAGACAGATATATATAAAAATAATAGGAAATTATGTATTAGAAGAATTCTTTCATCTAGTCAGGCTTCTCCAAACTGTGATTACAATGATCAAACAACCGTATATATTGATGCAAACAGAAAATTTTATGTGTAGATGTTTCTCCATTTTATGCATATATATATATATATGAATAAAAAAACTAAAGAACAGTTAGGAAAAATGTTGTGAATCTAACATGTTTAACTTTAAAAGGCTTCTTCAGAAAGTTTTTAAAGCAGAATAATTTACTTCCTTAAAAAAAAACAGCAGAGTAACAGTCCGTTGTTAGAGGGTCACTTTCTGTGTAGATTTATTAAAATTGTTGAAAAGATTTTAAAAAAAAATTCAAATCATTCGTCTTTACAAATTAATTCAATATTCTTTTTAATTGTACTATATTGCTTAAAGACAATTTATCCTATCTGTTTTACATATTCTATTCATTTTCTCAGATTTCGATCCATATATTCAAAACGATACTCACACACACACACACAGATACACACACACACACACACACACACAAACGCACATATATATATATATATATATATATATATATATATATATATATATATATATATAAGGAGTGTTATGGGTTACGTAACAGAATGACAAGCCGTGGGGCCGATTTCAAATTCCAGTTATTTTTGCACATTTACTTGCAGCCATATACCCGAAGGGAATGGATAAATTCATTTTCTTCTTTTTATATATTTATATTTCCTCTTTTTATATATAATTTAAAGTAGGACATCTACCTGGATAAATTTATAGTTACACTAAATTTAAATAATGAAATATTCAATATTGAATATGAAATATTCAATCTAAAAATATATATTCTTCATTACAGCCTAATCATTGTCCCATTTATGGAGCTTCAGATAATAAGGACACATTCGGATTTAAAAACATAAAAACCGCACCTATCATAGACAAACTTTTAACTTCGAGAACGACCTGTTCGAGATCTTAAACAAAACCACCATTCACTAATGCAAAGACAAATTCCTAAATCACTTGGACACACTAGTTAGTAACATAAACAAATCTAATAAGGTCTTTGTCAAATCGGACAAAACCTCGAATTTCTATAAGATGGACCACAAAGAGTAAAAAGAACTGATTACAAAAAATCTTAAGAAAAAATACAGTAAAATTAACACGGAAAAACAAAACCAAATAGACAGAATAAACCACACAGACAAACAAATTACGGATAAATTGAAAAAAAGCAACAGAGTCCCCAAAATGGCAACAAAGGAGGCATATGTGCTTTTAAAAGACAACAAACCGGAAATTTGTCGTAAATTACCTAATAGAAAAATAAAACCTACAAAATCAGAAATCGGTAGGATTAGTAAAGTAATATTAGAAAGAGTCAACCAACAAATAAGGAAAATAATTCAACTCATGCAATGGAGAGGTACAATCGGCGTAATCAAATGGTTTGAAAACATTGGGGAAAAATAATGCCACCTACTTACAGTTTGACATCGTGGATTTTTACCCATCGATTTCTGAGGACCTCTTAATTCTCTGACTGGAATTCGCAGGATTCTACTCGGACATCACAAAGGATGAAATTAAAATAATTCTGAACTGTAGAAAATCAGTTCTCTTCCACGACAACGAACAGTGGACAAAAAATTCAACGGATAATTTTGTTTTATCTATGGGAGACCTGGATTCTGCAGAATTTCAGATCTGGTAGGATTATACCTATTGTTCAACCTCACTGCGTATAAAGAAATCGACACGAACAATATAGTACTATACAGAGATGACGGAATCATGATAACAAATACATCTGCTGGAGGTAAGGTTGATAAAACTAGAAAATTAATTCATAAAGACTTTAAATTCTTTGCTCTTAACGTAGTGATTAACACCAATATCAAGCAAGTAGAATTCCTAGACATAGCATTAGACTTAGTATCGAACACTTTCCAACCTTCCATGAAAAACAATGCTAATTCAATATATATAAGCCCCAACTCTAATCACCCACCATCCATTATCAAGCATATCCAATCATCGGTAGAACGCCGCATTAACACACAATCATCTAGTAAAGAAATATTTGATAAATAAAAGGTAATTTATGATAGCATCCTTAAAGATAGCGGATATCAATCATTAAAAATTAGCTTTGTGGAAAAATTCAGGAGTTCGAAAAGCAAAAATAGAAACAGGAAAATCATATGGTATAACCCTCTTTTTAATCAATCAGTTAACTTCAAGCTGGGGCATACTCTTTTTAAACTAATAGATAAGCATTTCCCTAAAAAGCACCCCGAACCAAAGTCTTCAATAAAAATACAATAAAACTAAGGTATAGCTGCTCCAGTAATCTAGGATATTGTAATTAAAGTACATACAAGCAAAATATTAAAAGCACACAACAAATAACAGCAGTCCGCCCCATAATAACAACCTCTCTACCCGTAGAAACTCTAACCAATGCCCCATGACCAATAAATGTCTAAAGAAATAACTGATATATATGTGTTCGATTTCATCCATGGAGAATCCTAAAGATGAAAATATATATCGGAAATACCATGAACCTTATTTAAAAAGCGATTTTACAATCACCTCGAATCCTTCAATAACAAAGAAAAACAAAACATGACGTCTCTCTCCAAATACTTTTGGAAGTTAAAAGACGACAATAAATCGCTAAAAGTTAAATAAAAAATCATTAAACAGGCGAGAACAGCTAAATCTATAAAGTAACCATGTTTCATTTGTCTTCAAGAAAAAAATTGAAATCATTAAATATATGAATAGTAACAAGCTTTTAAACCAGAGGCCTGAAACCACAGTAAACTGCAAGCACATTCAAGAACTAACCTTACAATCATGCTAAAAGAATACTACAAAAACCAGAGCTAGGACCCCTAGAAATCTTTCTAAGAAATTAAAAATTCTATAGAAAAAATCGATTTACTAAATTCTAAAGAAAGATTTAATATCGATAATTTAATTAATTATAAAAACTTCTTAATACGCACATTAAACTTCAACTATTACCTTAAATACAAACACACCTATTACCTATTCACCTATTACCTTAAATACAAACATTCAATCTTTCCTCCAACATAAAATTATATTTATTACGCACTTATTACCTGCATACCTATTACCTTGAACTTTTAAAATTAAAATTTACCTCTTTCATTAAATCTTACCACAAACGGCGATCGAATTAAAATTTAAAATTTAATAGAAAAAAAGGTTTCCAAACTATAATCTAATTAAAATCTAAAATTTAATTGAAAAACTCGATTTCCTAAATCCAAAATTAAGATTAAATATACAAATTTAGATTAATTATATAAACTCTGCTTAAATACAACAATATTCTGTACTGAATAAGCATCCTACCCCTAACCTGTTCCTCTAAGAAATCTTAAAGGATATAGTCTAGTCACAAGATAATAAAAACTTACATTCTAGCTGCTAATGTTAAATCTGTCTACAAATCAAAGACACTCTTTAATCAACCATATGCACTACCCACACCACATTCTTCAAAATTCTAAAGGTCAATCCACGGGACTTAATCCCTTATCAGTTACCCCCGTGCCGACATCCCACACACAACTGACCACGTATAAGAAAATAAATTAAAATTAAAAATTTAATAGAAAAAATCGGTTTCGAAACTGTGATCTAATTAAAATTTAAAATTTTATAGGAAAAAGTTGTTTCCTAAATCAAAAATTAAGATTAAATATACAAATTTACATTAATTATAAAGACTCTGCTTAAATACAAAAATATTCTGTACAAAATAAGCATCCCACCTCTTACCGGCTATTGTAAGAAATCCAAAGGAAAGGATATAGTCTAGTCACAAGATAATAAAAACTTACATTCTAACTGCTAATGTTAAATCTGTCTAGAAAGCAAAGACTCTCATTAATCAACCATATTAACTACTTACACCACTTTCTTCAAAGTTCTAACGGACAATCCACGAGACTGGTTCCAATATCACTAACCCCCACTAACATCCCACACTCAACTAACCAAATATAAGAAAAGATGTGTGTGTGTGTGTTTGTGTGTGTGTGTTTGTGTTTGTGTGTGTGTGTGAATAAATAAATGAAATTCTATTCATATGATTATATATATATATATATATATATATATATATATATATATATATTTACTTAACAAATACATTACCTTAGTTTTAATCATTATATTATAGACCTGTTGTTATCTAGCACATTTTGAATAGGATATGTTTGAGTCGGTCTTTGTTTTTTTTCCTTTTTTATCTATAATTGTTTTAAGATTTTGTTTCTGAATTGCTTTTGCGAAGATCCGTGATTTTATGTTTGTTTTTGTGAATGCATCTAATCTGCATTCTCGCTGGGAAGTATTCGGTCGCAGAATATTCCTGGGTTCCACGAGACATAACCTTTACGTGAATGGACCCACTTACGTTACGATTTACATTGAAGGAACCAACCACATTTAGACAAGAATTCCCTCCTTAATAAATGTGATCCACTCGAACCACTGCTCTTTGGAACCGTCACCTAAGGGGGTGTTTCTCCGACATTTACTTCTTGACGTGTTCAATTCTTGTGTTAATTATTATCTTACATCTTATACGTACAAACTACTTCTTAACGTAACCATCTACGTTTAGTGGTCGCCAGTTCTAGAATAGAATAAACCTTATGAAACAAAAAAGGAAAACGATCCAAACTGTTCTACGGCAGGGATTCTCTGAATAAATGAAATATCCATCTTTTTTCTCCCACCTGCTTGGAGTTTCTTCTAAATTTCTATACATTTTGTGTGTGGGTATCAATTTACTTTCCATCAAATGGATGCAGCTGCTCTTTTTTTTTAAAGTAAGATGATGACCTATTCGACGTAGATTTGTTATCGTGTCATATCATTTACCTTTTCATGTGATAAGTACTTTTTGTATTGATTGTGCTATCATGATGGATATCAACTCTTCAGTAATCAGTTAGTATATAATTTATATTAATTTGGCCAAGTTAGTCACCCTATATTAATATCATCCAAAAACATTTGGAAGCATTTTAAAATTAATACTCATCAGATAGATGCTCATAAAAATCAGTCAGTTAAGTGCCATACGTGATACACGCTTTGGGCTATCAATTTTCGAAATAGTCATGACTGACTGGAGAGAATATTATTTCAGAGTAGGTTGCTGTTGCTTACTTCGGTAGACTGGTTGCCAGCCAAGGATATAGAATTCAATATGTCCTATTATTTAACCCATAACTGGAGGGAAGAGACGGATTCATACCTTCTCCAAGGGTATTTGTGCGTAAGTAAATGTAAGGAATTCAACTGTAATTCGAACCCGGCTTAGAAGTGCGATAAACCTGGATTCAGTTTTTGCGAGATACATATTTTAAATTTATTTTAACGCCTGCACATAAAATATAAAAACTTAAATATTGAAAGCAGCTTATTCATATTGTACCTAAACCATGCACGTTGTAATTTCTATTAAATATGTTCAAAATATTTGTGCATAGACGAAAAATCTTATATTTCTGCAGACATATTATACCCTAAGATAATATGTTCAGCTGCTCAGAATAAGAATGTGACAGCTGAAATTTCTTAGACATGTGTTTCTTAGAATTCCTTAGACATTTCTTAGACAAGCGAAAAAAAATTGAATCCTCACATGGCAAATCAAAGCAAGAAAAATAGAAATCAGCGGGCAACATAACTGAAGTGCATAGGAGAATGAGTGGTAGAACTGGTACTGCTTGTTAAAGGGGGAATATATTTCAAGAGGCACAACTGATAGAATGTTATAGAGAATCACTATTGTCCGCGTCCGAAATGTTCATGTTACGTAGAAGACACCAAAAGATAAAACTGCGTATTAAGCGATTGCATATCCGGAATAAAAAAAAACAAAATCATTGCACATAGCTGAGCTTCAGATAAGCGATTGGCTTCCCGAAATGGAATCAAAGCCACACACGCACGCGCGCACACACATTTTCTTGAGACATTTGTCAAATCATAGTGTGAGATTTATAAACAGCGTCTTTAGTTGTTTTTTATTCTGGTATCTGTTTTCATACACTTTCTGTTTCCATGCAGAAAGATGTAAGAATTAGAAAGCCACTATTTATGAATAATTGTAATGAAGTCACAGTAAATTTATCCTTCACAGCTTAAGTATTATGTGATTTTTCTTTTCCTTTCTTTGTTTATGACGATACATATTTTGTAATAGGCGTTCCCAAAAGTATGTAAAAACTTGCAAATCATTGAATTTTAATGCAACTTTGCGTTTATATTGTTATAGTGGTCTTCATCTTTGTATTTATGATGGTAATTGATAAAACTGAGCTGCCAGTATTGATTCGTTACTGCTGGAAGCCAGGTCTTTCAACCAGAAAGGCTGCAGAAGAGATTTATGCTGCCGAAGGTGAAGGAACAATTGCATATGCGGCAATCCCAAAGTAGTACAAGTGCTTCGATTCTGGCGACATGAGTCTTGAAGATAAGCCTCGTTCAGGACGGCCGTTAAAGTTGGATGATGGAGACCTGAAACCGGGTTGGACATTGCGCCTTCATCGAACACTTGAGAATTTGCATAATGAATTTGAAGCAACTTGATTTTGTTCACAAAAAGCCGAGCCAAGATCCGCACAAAATCACCGAAGGACAAACCAACAGACAAGTTGAAATTTGCCGTCAATTGCCCAGCAATCCTTTAGACGAGCGTTTTTGGAAGCGCATTGTGACATCCGACGAGAAATGGGTCTATCTTCTCCGGCACAAGCGAGACAAGCGATGGGTTCAGAAAGGGCAAGACCGATTTTTCAAGAAAGTAATGTTATGCGTTTAGTGGAACTTTGAAGGAATTGTGCATTTTGAGTTCGTTCCGAATGGTCGTGCCGTCAGTGCCGAACTTTACTGTCAGCAACTTGAGCGGCTCTACGAAAAGTTGAAGCAAAAGTACCCGGCTCTGATCAACCGAAAGAGCGCTTTGATGCATCAGGACAATGCTAACCCACACACCGCCAGGAAGACCAAAGACAAGTTGGAAGAGCTGGACGGCGTTGAGGTTCTGCCACATTCAACCGACAGTCCTGACTGCTCAATCAGATTACTGCCTTTTCCGCTCAATGCAACACTTTCTGAAGGGCCGCCAATTCGACTCCTTAGATGAAGTCGAGGAAGCGTGTCAAGAATCATGCAAGTGTTTTCTGATAACCTTAATTTACTTTGCGAGTAAAATTTCAATTTTTTGCAAGTGTTTACGAACTTTTGGGACAACCTAATATATTGATATTATTAATTGAAACAGCATATGCTCCATACATATTAATTCGGTTTAACTTTTTAAATTAATTACGAAATAACTAAAACTTTGAATTTATTTTAATTACATTTTTCTGATGAGATACAATATCGTATTCCTCATCAAACTTTGTAACATATCGTTTAATATTTTCTCGAATGTCGTTCGGTTTGAATTCTATTAGATGGAAATTTGGTTATTATTAATCCATTCCGAGGTTAATTGAACTTCAAAGCATGCAATGCTACACCATATTTTTATTCTAATTAATCACATTTTTATATGAAATCCAAAACTGATAATTTTAAAATGGAATATGAATTCATTTAAAATTTTCGAGCGTTTTCTAATTTCCATTTATCTTACAATTTATATGTACAATCTATTTTTATATTAAAAGTTCAGTCGTCTCTAACGTTAACGATTTCTATAGGTATCGTTTTCAGTTATATTTGAATCAATTAAATTCAAAAATCTTATAAATATAAAATAATTATTTGCTAAGAATTACAGATTGTACCAATCGCTTAAACCTTGTTTTGTATTTATAATCGAAAATGGATGACAATCAAAACAGAGACATAAGCAAACAGAAATCTAGTTTTACAGAAAGTCGATGAGAATACAATGGACGAACATGGGATCTACAACGTATTTCAAACCAATAGAAACACAAATGGCAGTTATACTTAATGGCAGTGTTTTGTTTTAGTAAAATATGGTTTGGGAAATTTGGAAGTCACTTGACAAATTGAAGTCAGATGGGACAGTGGAAATCAACGCATAATGTAGTTGTATATTTTAATTAAACAGTTGATAAAGCAAGATTTTCAATAGAAAAAATTCAAAATTTATTAAGATCTACAAAGGACAGGATCTTATGGATAACCATATTCGCCAACATTCTGGAGTGTCATGAAACATATAAGAATGATTATATTGTAAGCTTAGAGCTTCTCTAGTTAAGATAATAAACTATGTATATTTACTTTAGTATTTGTCTATATTTTTGAGATGACGTAGTATTTACAGTATATAAATTATTCAGAGTATTGGCCTCGTATTTGTTGCCATTTGTACGAAGTTTCGGCCGTTGTACGCTCAGGCCTTCTTCATGTGCTAGCAGTTTCTAACAGAACTTTTATTACTTCACCGTAATATATCTTTCTCATTCTTTGCGTACAATCTCGATGGGAAGTCATGAGTTATATCCCTCTAACCCTGCAAGCTACTTTTCATCACTGCTGTAGCCTGGTATTGAACTCACAACTCAAGTTGTGAGTCAAGTTAGTAACTAACCAACGTCTATATACTCTGGGCAATGCGTCCTTAAGGACCCATGGTATAGTGGATATATGTATTGTTTTATATTGTATAAATGCTAAATTATATTTTCGCAAGGAATAAGGATGGCATACCCCAGCGATTGGAATAAAGGTTTCGGTTCGAAATTCCTAGCACCTGAAGAATTGCCGTAGCGTACAAAAGCCGAAACATTGTACAAATGTCAACTAAGACGAGGACAGTAGTCTGAATGATGTACATACTTGATATTTATTTATTCATCAAATTTTATGACATTACTTAGTAAGAAAATATAGATTTTTAATTAAAGTAAATCTTTTGTCGTTTGCACTTCAAACCTTAAACTGTTTATGTGTGCAGGTCAAATTAAATAAATATAAATATCCTCACTATTAAGATAAAGACCGTAGTGTATATATATATATATATATATATATATATATATATATATATATATATATATATAATTACAGACACACATATATGTCATTACATTTGTATACGGCTATCTTGACAGAGTTTGAAATTAGATGGAACTAAGAATTGCAAAAAATAAATATTAACGAATTTAAAGAACTGTAATTCTTCTTTCTTTTTAAATCAGGAAAACACTATCATAGGGGAAAATACTAAGATTCATATTATAATGCTACATTCAAATACAAATACAGACATTTAATAATTTCTTTTTGTGAGGTGATATACAATTGAATAGTCAAATGCTCTATCTAATCCATTTTTATCAGCAATGTTTTGTAATGAAAAGATTACATTTACTGCTGCCACCTAGATAAGAATTTGCACGAGAAACTAGATTAGCAACTAGATCCCACCCTTTTACAGTGAAACCAATAAAATACAACCGCATCTTCTACTCCAACAGTTTCTTTTCTCGCACTTCCCGACTGTAAGATTCCCTTCCACATTATTGCTTCCCCGACGACTACAATCTCCACGAGTTTAAATGTAAGGACAATAGACACCTCCTAGCACACTAACTCGCTCCCATTCTTTCAAACACCCTTCCCATCTGTCCATCCCTCATCCTCTGTATCCTTACCCATCTATCACCTTCCTTCTGATATTTCCTACACCTAAACACTCCTCCTCTTTACCTTCCCCTATGTAGCCCCATGCGCAATAGTGGCAATTGAATGCCTTGCTTTGGGTGAAATGATTAAAACAAAATTGTCGTGTATATATATATATATATATATATATATATATATATATATATAAAATGTAATCAAATATAATCGGGTTTGAAACCTGGGTAAAAAGCAATCAGATATCTTACTGTACTGATGAGCTGTGATACAACGAAACAAATCGGTCTGCAGATGACCACGCTCTCACACCCTGATTGAGCACTCAGCAAGAATCATTCTGGAAAAAGAAAACACTAGCAACTCTAGCATCTACGCATCGTTTATTCAGTAATGAATTAGAACATTCTCACTTTCTTGTCGCTGTCTTTGCGGTGTCATTGTCCGAAACTGCCAAACATTTCACCTTCTTTAACTTGACCAACTTTTGAATTTAAATCCCCTATGTTATTTTTGATATCTTATGACTTGCACTGAGCCTTGGCGTTGACTAGCATAGAATAGGAGGATTCCATTTCTTCTTCTTTATTTTGTGTTGCTGTGCATATAATACTATAACTGATATAAAAATGGGCCTCCCCTTCATTTTACCAACCAGAATTCTCTCAGATACCTAGCATTATCCCAGATTTCATCGTGTCTTTTCCAGTATTACGAAAACAGATTTTTATTATTTTCACCTCATGCGTATATAATTCTGTGGTTGTCACTAATGAAGTCTCCGATTTTCGGCCACCTCGTTTCATATATAAACCATACGCAAATGAATCAATACTTTTAGCAGTTTTGATAATTGACTTGATATAACTATCTTGATTAATATCGCGAAATAAGTAACTCTCCTGGGGGGTTTCATGGGATATTCTGAAAGACAAAATGATTAAAATATTACAGGTTTTTTATGTACATTAAAACAAACAATCCATTTCTTCAGTATTTGTCTATACATATCGGATGTGATTTACCCTATTTGAATTATTCGGCCTATTGCTTCACCTTCGTTGCCATTTTTACGACGTTTCCACTTATGTACACTCCAGCCTTTATCTGGGTTTTAGGAATTTTGAACCGTACTATTTATTCCGAACATTGGGTATATCGTTCTCATATCTTGTACGAAGTAACTTCTGATAATAAATAGTTATATCCCTTTAATTTAAATATTTAAGTTATTTGTTTCTCACTGCATTAGCCTGGTGTTGAACACACAAATCTTTAGGCCAATCATTGGAACCAAGCAAAATCTGTATCCACTGGGCCATATTGTCTTGAGGAAAACAGAGAGTTAATTTTTGAAAGTTATAAACCTAATGTTTCAGTAACCATTTTTTAAGAGAGTTCATATTGCAAATTTTTGAGGTTAATGATTTTCTCTAGTAATTTTTAGAGCTCATATTAATGTTTTTACACTAATGATTTTCTCTAGCACACTGTATTATCGGTTCACATATAATATACATTTCTAAGCTTAATCCGCCTGGGAGATTTTTGTAGCATTGCATGAGCGCTGATACTTTACGTTTACGTATTTCTTAAGAAGCAAGGTGAAAAGAAGTGCAAACTCCACAGAACCATCAGTTTAATGAGCCATATAAAAAAACTGATCGTCCATATCCTGAGGGATAGAGAAATAGGCCGAGAACAGTACGGGTTAGTCAAAAACACTGGAACAAGGCATTCCATATTTATGATTAGGATGCTCTCCAACAAAGCAATGCAAATGAAGAAGGACTTCTAAATATGTTTTATCGATTATGCAAAGGTGTTTGACAAAATACATCACATAAAATTGATGGAGATGCTTGGTAGCCTCGTCATGTTAGTGGAAGAGTAATTTAAGAATCTCTACTAGCAGCAAAACCGTCTGCATACAGACAGTTAACGAATTCAGCAGTTATATAATGATAGAAAGGGTCTCAAGGCAAGGATGTGTCTTTTCACCGGATCTACTCAACTCGTACAGCAAAATTATTCTGTGGGCGCTAGATGTTATGCCATGATTCATCATCGGAGGCCACAATTTAAACAACTTAATGTAAGGTTACTCTTTCTTTTTCGATAAATTGAAAAGACTAAATCCTAAGCCTGAAAAATATTTTGCATATAGTTGTTATAATAATGGATTACTCTACACTTATATCAAATATTAGAAACGCTATATGTATATGTTTTGAGATAGTATGTGATTCTATACTTTTCCAGGAAACGAGGATAATGTTTAACTCTATTTGTTTAATCTTAGCAATTTATCTTCAAACCTGCTTCCAAATATCACATTTTTGTCGTATAAAATACCCATAATATTCTGTCTTTGAATTTCCTTTGGTTTGGGTGAAACGGTTAAAAGAAAGTTAATGGCAACTTTTTTTTAATCCTGTCACCCCAAGCAAGGCATTCCACTGCCACTATAGCGCAGGGGGTTATATAGAGGGATTGGGTATGGGAAATGTCAGAAGGAGGGTGATAGAAATTGTCGGCAGCCTCGACATATTTGGGAAAGACTTAAGAGTAATCAAGAATCTCTACTGGTAGCAAACCCTCTGCATACGGACAGGTAACAAATTCAGCAGATATACAAAGATAGAAATGTGCGTAAGACAAGGATGTGTATTTTCACCGGATCTATTGAACTTGTACAGCGAGGTTACTCTGAGGACACTACATGTCATGCTTGGATGCGTCATAGGAGGCCATAATTTAAACAACATAAAGTAGGCAAATTATACACTGCTGATAGTAGACACACAAAGGAAAATGCAAAACATCTTACAGAAGGTAATTGAAGAGAGAGTCAAGAAAGGACTATAAATAAACTGCAAGAAAAACGAATGCATGGTCATCAGCAAAAAGAGCAGCACAAAATGCTAAATACAGATTGGGCGTACTAAAATCATCCAGCACAAAAATGTAAATACCTGGAAAGTATTCTAACAGAATACGGAAAATGCAACACAGAGATCCGAAGGCGAATAGGCATGGCGACAGAAGCATTCCAGAAGTTGAGTAAAGTTTTAAGAAACAGGGCATTTCCGCTAGAAACAAAGAAGAGACTACTGGACAATAACATCGAATATGTAGAAATAATTTGAAGCATTTGAAATATGGTTCTACAAAAGGATGCTGCGGACATCATGGGTTGCGCATGTGAGGTTTTGGAAAGGATGGAAACGAAAAGGAACTTAATACTGAGCATCAGTAAGAGAGGGCTAAAGTTCCTGAGACATGCAATGAGGAAGGACGGCTTGGAGAAACTGATACTAACAGGCAAAGTTAGAGAGAAAAGAGACAGGAGAAAGCAGTGGATAACATATTTGAAGGACCTGACAGGTGGAACGAGGTTTGCGTGATGTAACAGCAGAAAGGGTGCTAAGAGCCAGTAAGGATAGGGAGATGTGGAATGCCATGAAGAAGAAGAAGAAGAAGAAGAAGAAGAAAGGGTTTCCAGTGGCGTTCACTATCTATTGTTTCAACTATATCTTAGGTTATTACCTTTCTCGCTCCATATGTGCTCAGCTATGCCTGATTTTCTAGCTCCTCTCCTCGTCCGGCCTTTTGATGTACTTGTAGACATATCTTAAGAGGCTTTCCTATTTCTCACTTGTATTTTTTTACACAGCTACATTGAATAGCGTACACACAGTTCTTAGTCCTGTCCTCCTCTGTTGGGGTGCTTTACCCGAGATAAGTACCTGCGAAATGTTCAAATATTTCTGATCTCAAACCGAATTTTTTTTTCTGTGCAGAAATTCATATTTCTATCAGGTTATTTAGTGGGACGATCTCCTAGTGAATGGTCCGACTCCAGTCTGTCCTTGACTACCGACAGTACCTCCACCTTGGGTTTCTTGGTGAACAGACTACCCACATCTAGTCATATCATCTGGTTGCATTGCATGGGAGCATCTTTGACGTTGCACAAAATTGGTGAAATTTAGAAAATATGATCATGACTTTCCTATCAGTGGGACAGTTATATCAACCATGGACGACATGGAGTATAGGAAACAGACACTTAGCTGCTGACTATCGGCCTGAGGGCAATACTGTCTTTGTGTATTTTAAGCATGTTTTACATATGAGGCTGTTGTATGTTCAAAGTTGAAAATATTCTGATCAGGTTCTTCGACAGCTGTTGTTCTCTTCTTCAACGTGGTGTCTTCCATCCTATATCTACCATTTCTAATGAGGTCTTCCACTTTCCTGGTGTATTCTATTTTATATTTTACTGCATTTGCATTGCCGTTGTCAGCTGGTAGTATGTTGATGTTCTCATTCCTCTCTAGGGTCCTGACTGTCAGCCCCTTTTCTTCCGTGATATTTGGTTTGGTTGGTTTGTCTGTCTCACTTTCCATGATGGGTCATCCTTCTGGACCTGTGGGATGTTCAAGTCTATTTCCTCGATAGAGGCAATAATGTGTATGTATGGTATCCACCTGATGTTTGTTGGGAATTTGCGACTCTTCTTCAGATTGCCTCTTTAGAGGCACTCGATGTTGACTGAGGTTACCTTCACAGGTGTGAGGGACCTCATGTTTCACATTCAGATCGTTTAATCTATTATGTTCCGTACATCGCAAAACTTGACTGTAACGAATTCTAGCCTGAAAAAATTTTCCAGTTTGTGCTGGAAAACTTTCAACAGTAATCCTGTTAACGATGACCTCTAGCCTCTGTGAGATATCAGTGTACCCCAATTTTTCTTCGAGAAGACGGGCTCTCACTGATATGACTGCATGTCTTGTTTCCAAGCCTGCAGGGGTGAGACGTAGTATTTTGCATCAGTGTCTGAAAGTCAGATAGTTTGATATTCCGGCCAACATGAGGTAGGTTTCTGTATTCGTCTCCATATTTTTCGTGTATCGATCCTTCACTATTTTTCTATTATTTCAGATAAGGTAGTGTTAACACTATATATATTATTTCACTCATCTTGTTTGTCTTTTTTACGAGGTTTTGATCGTTGTACGCACCGGCCATCTTCAGGTGCTATGCATCCATTTCTTAACAAGTTAACAATAGACTGAACAGCTGAAAATTTGTATATCAGTTTTAGCATTATGACGGTGGTAAATATTTTTCAAAGACTTAAATAGAGTATAGAAAAATTATGACATCCGGAATGCTATTGATAAATAAAGGAAATGAAGCAAATCAGAGAAAGACCTAGGAATTCAAAAAAAATATAACTATTGAAACTGTGAAGAAACTAAGACATTTCTTGATTTCAAAGAAACATTTGAATTTCCAGCGACTAACAGAAAATTCACCAGCGGCGATCACTTTGGGTGTCGTGCGATTATTTAATCTTATCTAACAGTTGACTAATCTGTAAAGAGATGCTTAGCCACCGAGGCAAATGTGTGTTATTCAGTTCTCGTTTTGATAAATTTGTTGCGCCGGAGTAACGAATAACACAGCATATCTCGGGAACAAAAATAAGAAAATAATCAGTAACCATTTGTTTTTAATACTTACAATATAAATGTATTTCTTTGCAAACATATTTAAAATTTCACGTATAAAATAAGCCCGTTTTAAATTATAAATATATAAAAGATCGGGTTGCCGAATTCGAATTCCACTAAAATTCCATTAAATCATTTATGCACAAATACTATTGGGAAAGGTATTAATCAGTTTCTTCCCTCCAGTTATGGGTTAAATAATAGAACAGATGTGTTCTATAGCCTTGGCTGGCAACCAGTTCACCGTAGAAAACAATTGCAACCTAATGCGGGATAATATTCTGCCCAGTCAGTCATGTCTTTTTCGAGAGATGATCCCCATACGCGTGTATTACGTATGACACTTAACTGAAATGAAAGTATTTCAATTCTTGTGGCGTTGATATATTTAACATTCTTGGAAACAATCATTAGAAATTATCAAAAGGGCTCAAAGTCCACAAAATATATTATGACAGATACTCTATACATTCCCCAGATAATCCGCGTGTATATCCGCTAATAACGAAACTTATTCAAAAAGCGAATTAACTACTAAAATAGTTTATATTAATGCATTTTAGTCGCATCACATTTCAAAGATTTTTAGTTATTTTAAACCATTTTAATATTCTTTATGTAATACTAGTTTTTCTGTGTTGCAGCGAATTCAAGAAAATCTCAGATATAAAATTTAGACCTGAAGTAAGAGAAATATGAGTCAGAGAGCAAAATTGAATGAACACATAACAAGCGGCTATGTTTTAGAAAATGAAATAATAAACGACACTTCCGAAGTACATAAAATGCAACTGTAGAGGTAATCAATGAGGTTACCCTGTCTTCATTATGGATTTTGGATATGGCAATATCAGATCCGTTCTGCTTGGTAACCCGTCTATTTACCAGGTCTCCTCTCTGCTGAATTCCTTGCACAAAGTAATTTTATCAGTAGGTAGATCTTACTTTTATAATGGCAATGAGATTTAGATTAGCCAATATGATTCTGCTTGATTTGCCTATTGTTTACAGGTGTAAGAATAAAAACAAATTATGAGCGCATATTTTCACCTAGCCTTTACCTGACGATACTTTAGATTCTTTGGCCACATTTGTTCCGGGCAATGATACGGGCAATCTTATATTGACATTTCCGTTAATTTTTCATTTTTATTTTAATTTTTCTTTATATTTTGATTTTTTTTTTCGCCCAGTTTGAGATATTTAATATTTTCTTTTTGCAGACTGATTTTCTTTTCTTTTTTTATCCACGTCTAGTTTACAGATTGTTTTTATTTCAAATTTGATATATCTTTTTTTTTTCCTGGTGTAAATCATTTTTGGGTTCCTGTAAATGTTTTATTTTTTGCACACGTTTCTACAACCCGTTTGATTTCTCTTCCATTTTTGTCTTTCGTTTAAGTCTATTGAAAGACATTTTGTCTTTTCCGTTTGTGTAAATAATGGACAGCCTAGCAGAATCTCCTCAATCACCACCGGAATATGTAGAATAGCTAAAACGACTTGAGCTAAAAAAAATAGCCCAAAAATGCGATATATTACTCTCAGCTACAGACAAAATATAAACATCTCATTAAGGGAAATGAGTTTCATACAATGCCTGAATCACTAGATGCCGTGACGACAATGACTATCTCCCTGCTGATTACCAAAGTCAAATTTTGGAAAATGATTGGAATCAGCTGGAAACCATGGAGGAAACATTGAAACAACTTAATATTATGCCAAAAATCGAGGCGAAGAATCTAATGCTATGTGGAACATCTTACTATCTGCTGAAGGGAGAGCAAAACAATTAGATGGATTTATTTTGATGCCAAAGACAGTACGATTCCAGACCAAGTATATGTTAACCGAAAAGCAAGTATGACAGTTGAAAGAAATTCCTGGCGATATTATTGAAGAACGGTTGGATGTCGAGGATGTCTCTATGATCTGACAATGAGTAACGCGGGTATTGCCACCGGGGACAATGACCAATGGGCGTTTTATTAGGGTTCCGGTAAATATATGGTATTATAGTGTCTGTGGGTTTGGAAGATGATGACTTGGTTCTTGTATAGATGAACAAATTGAGATGAATGTTAGAGCTGTGAATTGGAATAACTAAGACTTGGATAGGAAGTGATGACGAGCCTTTCCCCTTTCAACATTTATCTTGTACCATGATTGTATAATTTATACAATAAAGAAATGACTTTTACCTTTCCTGCTCATACGCCAACATTTAGGTAAGTCTTTGACAGAAATTCTATCATATATAAATCTATCATATTCTTCGTCCATGCATTTACTTAATAATCTACGAGTCATTAAATAAATAAATGAATAATAATTTAAAATCTATACCGCAGGTCTTTGTTACGGAAATTCAACACCAACAGGGGATATGTTCATAGGGAAATCATATAAACACAAATGATATTGATTCCGTTGCTTCTTAAGATGTTTAATACCAAATGTCTTGATAAACATTGCCACCTGCAGTCAGAGCTGTTTCGCAGCTCATCTGTACGGTTAGATATCCGATTGCTTGTAGTCAGGATTGAAACACGACAGGATTAATATTAGTCGGCGATTCTACCTCTGATCTATGGGCGCTCAGTAAAGGAAAGCAGACTTTTAGCGTGTGATATACAATGTAACATGCACCAATATCTGAGAGTGTTCTAATTTAATTCATTACTGAATGAACGATGCGTACATGCTAAACTAGCTACTGTTTATTCAATATATATATATATATATATATATATATATATATATAGAGAGAGAGAGAGAGAGAGAGAGAGAGAGTGATCCGGCACTAGTAGACCAACTGAATTACCAATAGATAACTTGCTTAACTAAGGGGAGGGGGAGAAAAAATAGAATGAAATATTTCACGCAAAGCAACATCTTATTCTTTAATTCACGATCCATTTCTTTTTAGTCATATACAACGTCCTCATTCTGCTGCAACAGAGCGTTTTTTCATTCTTTTTGCTGCTCCTGCTATTAGAATTTTTGCCTTGTTCAATGAGTGTCCCATAATCCTCGGCGCCCCATTTCTTTTGGATCGAAATATGTTTCCAAATATTTTGCTGGCATCTTTGTACCAACTCCTGCTATTTTTCACGCTTCCTTTCATTGCCGAAGAGATTTCCACCCCCACTTAGTTATGAAAAAAGAAAACTCAAATTATTAAACTCTTTTTGCTATTTGACTAAATTAATTGGTCTGGGCGAATTGTTCTGCAGATTTTATTTGGGAATTTTTACAGTTTTCATTAGGCACGTGATTAGCTGCTATTAAGGTGCGATAGAAAGCATCTTTGGGACAGCCTTGTTTTCTTTATCTGCTCTCTGGGCTTAAAAACGTACTGATGGCTCTACGAATCCCACTTTGTATTTACACGACCTGATGGCTGTCGTTACTTTGTCCGCTGTAGCTCTGAGGGATGATTGTTGCGCTAGTGATACCAACCATCACTTAAATCTTTGGGGCAGCTGCATATTATGGCTTGCAACCATGCTTTCCTTCCACAAAGTGTATTTTGTTTATGTTCCATAACTTTACATTAACTGGAATTGGAAGAACGTCGTAAACTGATATTTATTCCGAACTGAATTTTACTGAAATCAGCGCGCCAAAACTTTGACCATTTTATCTTACGCTGTTCAGTTCCTTCCCATTTTTGCCATGCTTCCTTTTAGCAAAGCCCAACCATTCTACAATAAAGATTTTTTCTCGCCACCTTATAGGATTTTATTTTGCAATAACAGTGGCCTATGTTCCTCCTTGTCTTCAACATATTGTTTACTGGGAAAATATTCCAATCTTTGGTTCCTTTTTGCCGTTATTCCTAGTCAGGTTTTCTAGCTTTTCTTTAGCTGATTCCTTCTGGCTTTCCATTTTCTCCCTTTCCCGCTATCTATTTCTGCTTCTCTCGCTTAGGATTATCTGAATTGAAGGACCCTCTAGTCTGGTCACTACGAACCCCCCTTTCTAAATGGTAACTTTAGCATTCTTTGTTGTCATGCAGCGCAGCACTGCTTAAACATTTTGGCACTCCAAGCTATCTTCTTGAACGTAATGTTATTTTCCTCCCCAACGTTTCTATTGTAGTGAGTGAGAGATCATATAGCTGAAGCTGCCATTTTATTCTGAGTAAAGTTTAGTGATGAAATAACCACTACTGAAATCATCTTGGCAGGTCTTATTTGTCAATTTTAACAAAACTGTATCTATGTCATCAATAATCTAGTGTATAAGGGCTATATGTTTCAGAATACTATCGAATGTTTTGCCATGTACTTGATGGATTACACTGAAAATGTTGGGATAATAGTTCCTGCAAAGATAAATATTTGTCGGAGATCTGGTCTTATTTAATCGTTAGTGAACTTGATTTAACTGGATTGGATTTCATGTTAGGCAAATTATTGTTCCTTTCAAGATCTCTCAAGAGCCAACTGGCAAATTTTATTGATTTAGTTTTGAATGTAATTTCATCCATGAATGTTTTATTTGTGGATTTCGGAAGCCTGACTTAGACTGAGGTCCTGGACAACCATATTCATAGCTATGGTAAAGAGTGCTCCAATAATTTACAGCCGGTTATTAGACTTCTTTCAAGCCTATGCCACGCAGACGATGTGGTTCTTGAAGTTACTCTCAAAAGGAAATTATTGTAATTGTCAATGATTATGTTGCCAATGCCGCTAGAAATGTAGTGTCCTTATAAATCTTTGCCTAAAAGCGTATGTGGAGTCGATCCATAGATGTTTGCGTGGTCTAACCATAAGACCGTTAAATCGCCTTTGTTGTTTTTGGCTTATCTCAGGGGTTGCGTCAGTACTCCTCTATATTCCAGGCAGCCAACCATTCACCCGATGCCGCTTATCTGGACTGAGGAATCAATGTAGACACGACTGACACAATAGTAAGTGATAAGTTTGGACAATATTCCAAAACAGTTCTTACATTCGTTGTTAAGAAGAGAAATAACACGACATTTCTCTATTTCTTTTGAAGATTTTTCCTTAGGGATCCAGATATCTTCGGATTGTCTCCACTAGAACCCGGCGACGATGCGATCCCAAAGCTTTGACCAACTACTGAATTTCAATCCAGGTTGTTCTTGTATTAAACTCGTGCTTCGTAGGCACCTGTTTAATCAATATATCATTTGGACACAACTACTGATCCCTTGCCTGGTCATAGAAGATATTTCGGAGATAAATATTTATCTCTTCTCATTTTTCTAAAATTCCACTCCTTTTATCTTCCAAGAAGACAAAAGGATTTGATGTGAAATTAACGTTTCCTTGCTTGTTTTCATCCTATTTCTGTGTCACTCCGCTCTCTGTAATTTTTGTTTTACGTAGCTTCGCTACATCGAGTTATTCTTCAGTACTAGCATATTTAATTTGTTTCCGTAGTTATCTAATATATTTCCTCAATTCCTTATGTTGTTCTCTTTTCTGTTTAAGTTAGAAGCCTTTCTCTGGCGTCGTGGTTCAACAAAGCCAAACATTTCATTTGCCATGCTTACAATTACCTTTATCATAAGTTTTAAATGTCGGTCTAAATCCCCTCTTGCAGCGATTTCTAAAACACTGTGATGTAATTATCGAACTCCTGACATTCTTCACTTATACATAACACCAGAAGTTGACAATTTTATCGTACATATTAAGGATAGGTGGTTAAGAAAATTGCTAGTCATATGACAGAGAGGCGGCAAAAGCAACAAAAGAAACAACGCTTATTCTACTAAGTAAATAGATGTCAAAACACAGTTTAGGAGATATAAAAAAGAAAAAATTAAAATATGCAAGATAACAGGGAACTGTGGAGGGCCATGATCACTAAAATAATGAAGGGACATGGCAAATAGAAATAGACGAGCAATATAATTAGTCAAATATTCATATTTAGTTTTACTAATATATCAAAGACCAAGAAGGCATATTACATTGCAACGGAATTTATAGTAAAATATACAAAAAGTTAACATTATTCAGATTATGGCATACTTTACTGAAAAACAGATTATAAAGTGAATATTTGTATGGGATATTGAAAGTTTAATAAAATGTCGGCTATTCAAAAGATAATAATATAACTCCACATTATGCACGAGTAGGCAATTTCGGCATCGTAACAGATAGTTTGCAAAAGCAGATTTTTAAAAAATCCGCATAATGTACCAACAACAAGACAAGGTATTGTTACAATAACGTTGCTTTGTAATATTACATTAAAAAAATGTAATATATACCAGTGAAATATAAGCAGGTACATAGAATATGTATATTATTGATTCTAAAGTAAAATAAAATACAAAAATAAATTTTATAATTATTATACATATGAGAAAATAATTAATTTTTTTTGTTCCAGATCGGAATTTTCATTTACAGCTCTTTGCAAAATTACTATCAGTCAGTCAGCTAACTGCCATACGTGATACACGCTTGGGCGATCATGTCTCCAAAGTGACATGACTGACTGGGCAGAAGATTATCCCGCAGTAGGTTGCCATTGCTTTCGCGGTAGACTGGTTGCCGGTCAAGGCTATAGAACCCAATCTGTCCTGCTATTTAACCCATAACTGGAAGGAAGAGACGGATTAATACCTTTGCCAAGGGTCTTTGCGCGTAAGTGAATACATTGAATTCAACTGGAATTCGAACTCGGCTCGCCGATTTGTCATTCTGAGTCGATATCCACTGCACCACAACGCACATGTTTATAAATAAGTAAGTAAAAAAATATGATAACTAAAAACTAGACTGCCATTTTCACGCCTATAATATTTTCATTATCCAAAAAAACTTCTCATAGCGTTTCGTTGTTTTCAACTATAGCATGCTATGGACATTGATATCTAATATATATTTACTTATATAATAAATAATAAATTGTTAATATAAATAAGTTGCACTCGCTCGCGCTCACTCATATATATATATATATATATATATATATATATATATATATATATATATATAAACACGTAGTGTATAAATTAAAATGCCCCTTTCGAGAATGTATCTCTAACAAACTAAATAATACCTACATTGGACATACTACTAACTCGCTTTCGCGGAGACTTACTTTGCACTTAAATGAAAATTCTAACATGTTTCTACATTTAAAACACCACGGCTATCAACACACATTTCTTAGGAAAGCACTTGTTAAAAATACGCAGGGTTAGACAAGAAAATAATAAACGAAAACTTAAAATTCTAGAAGCTATCTACATCAAAGAGTTGAAACCTAGCCTAAATAAAATAAATTTCGACACCACCACTAACACATTTCAATGCCTATAATCGACGGGAGAAGTCATAGTTATTATACTTACCCCCTAAACCATAGTAGCAGCAGTTCCCAGACCAATCCCTCATGACATTATACACTCAACTGAACAAGAACCCACTACCACCATTTCTTCTCGGTCTACAGCCATGTGCGACACAAAAAATGAACCTGTCTAATTTTCTCTGTATAACTCCACTCTGTTAATAATAATTTAAATGTTCTATGTATACTGAACATTAAATGTTCACTCTTTGATAATGGCTCATGTAAGCCGAAAGCTCAGACCTGATAAAAAAATCAACAATTATTGCGATTTCTTGTCGTCTTTCCATGACAACACTATCAAGCTAATCAGATCACACGAACGGATCTTACACAAAATAAATAGACAGAACCTGTCTATATTATTCAATGAAACCTGTATTAATGAAAAGATGCTGCCAAAATACACAATATATATATATATATATATATATGTGTGTGTGTGTGTGTGTGTGTGTGTGTGTCTGTGTGTGTGTGTACATACGCAAATTAAATATGTGTGACTTTTTATCGTATATAAATTTATGTATATTAATTTATATAATTCTTGACATTCTCACAAAACCTGATTTAATGAAAATATTTTTCCGTTTTTATTTATCATTAATGTTAAATAGCGTCACTATTCAAGCGTAAATTACTGCAAAAGTTTTTCGCTCTATTACACGGTTACATAAAATAAACCCAAGCACGCATATATGCGAATGTATAAATACACATTTATATTTTTCTCAACGCATGTTCGTACGTATCTGTGTATATATTGTCAAATTTATAGGATTTGTTCATTTGAAACTGGCATTCTTGGGGGGATTTGCTTGATAAATAATGTTATTATGAAGTATTAAGTTTTTTAGGCTCCTTTTGCAAACCCTTTTGTATTTACGACAGCAGTCAAGCAGAGACAACCGATAAGAAAGTCTATTATTGCTTGAGAAAAACCTACGTCAAAGTAAGGAAGAAAAAAGGCAGAAGAATATAAAGGAGATTGATGTTCCCGGCGCCTGTTCCATTGTGACCAACACGCTGATGTGAATTCGCTCGATTGCTTTTCTGAACTTGTTCCTTAAGATTTCATCTCAGAATTCGTTTCCATTACAAATTCAACTAAATAACAAAAAAAAATAACACAAAAATACCCAGCCAAGAATCACAAGCCCTGTTCAATCTTCCTTCTTGGCATCAGTTGAATTTCAATAATGACATACATCTGAAAGTGAATAAGATATATACTTGACAAGTAATGGAATTAGGCATACTTCACTTGTAGAGACGAGATAAAATCGTACATATTTCAGCTGTAAATATTATCAAATTTTAAAAGATCAAACTGATGGTATATTAATTATAATTCTTTAGCCAGATATTTAATTCTAACACTTTGAGTCAAATCACTGGATTTAACCGTCGGTTTTATCCACCAACCCACGCCGTATATCCTTATGTGTCGTCAAGTATAAAAGAATCCACAGACTTTATCCAAAGATTTGTGAGTTCTGTACCTTTCTTGTAGATTATCTAAGTTGGCGAATAAATTCACGAAGAAAGGTATTTTTATGAAAAAGCCAAAATCTTTCAAACTGATTAACAAAAGAAAAATAGATATTTTTTATGAATATTCGATTATCGTCAAAGTTAAAAAGGCGGGCAATAGTCTCCATGTCAGTAAAATGTATGATTATTTTAAAATCAGCGTAGCCAAGGTCATATAAATCGGGCTTTGAATAATATAAAAATATGTTGGGTTACTTATATAAGAAGTTGATTGCTGGTAGTAGTTAGCAGCCTGTGAGCCATTTAGATCAGAACCCAGATTGATAAAGACAGAGGAAAACCTTACAAGAGCGCGCCCTCTGCCCCCACTTCATGCGTGTGAGCTGACACACCCAACTCTACCCTCTACTATATGCCACGGGACATGAAGAGCGAATAAAATATATGCAGTCTATATTTGTTTGTATGAACGTATTACGGGTTTCTTTTTATTAGGTGAGAATATCGTCATTTTGCAAGCAATTTATAAGAGAGAAGGCAAAAAAATTTGGGATCATTATAGCCGTCGGGGAAGTAAGCATGCGGAAAGGAATTCCACAGGCGTGAAGTGCGAGAAAATAATCTGTTGGAGCAGAAATTGCGGTTACATTTCATCGGTTTCACTGTAAAAGGGTGGGACCCAGTTGCCAATCTAGTATCTCGGGCAAACTCACAACTAGGGGGCACCAGTGATTTAAGTTCATCAGAGTAGAAGCCGTGAAAGTATTTATAGAAGAGGCACAGGGAAGCCACACCACGCCGGTGAGAGAGTGACTGCAGGCGGTCAGCTAAGTCGGTATCAATCACATTACAGATTCTTCTCTGTATTCTGACAAGAAGCCCGAGGAGAATAGCAGGGGCACCAGACCAGATGTGGCAACACTTTTCAAAACACGGGCGGATGGTAGATCTGTATAAGTGCAGGATAGATTTAGGCGGAAAGAATTTCCGGGCCCTGCACAGAGAGCCAACTTTCATAGCAGCGGATTTAGCAATGGATTAGACGTAGTCATTCCACTTGAGGTCCGCTGAAAATGTCAGACCAAGCAGGCGTAGTGTTTTACTCTCTGGGAGGCATGCCTGTTCCATGCTAATCGGTGGAGGGAGGTGCGTTCGTCTGTGGTGGTTAATTGACAGCAGCTTCGTTTTGGAATAATTGAATTTTACGAGCAATTTCCTAACCCAATCCACCACGGATTGGAGGTCCTTTTCAAGCTCAGCCGCGAGGTTCGCCTTATCATCAACACCAGATTTTTGATCGAGACGAGCGTATACTGTGGTATCATCGGCGTACATGGCTACTTGTGATGTAGATTACAAAGAGCGTTGGACCTAGGATAGAGCCTTGGGGGACACCCGCGATTGTAAGGTATTTCTGGGAGGCATGTCCGTTTAAAACCACCTTCAGTGTGCGGTTAGGGAGGAATGGCTGGATTAAGTCCAAAAAAAACTCCAGTAATGCCGTAGCTTCGCAGTTTCCGTAGAAGGCCGGCATGCCATACTCTGTCGAATGCTTTAGAGATATCCAGGGCGACAGTTCGGGCTTCACCATTCTTGTCGAGAGCCTGGTATATATACTCGGTGATGATCGTTAGCATATCAGCAGTAGACCTGTGAAGCGGAAGTTTTGATAATATGCTAGAAATCAGTGAGGGCGTGATGTGGACGTCATTCAATTGGGCCTCAGTTCTAGATGGGAAATCTGGTATCTGGACAGCAGACGAATCCAGACACGAATTCGTCGAGAATCTGCGGGCAAATCATTCAGCCTTTTCCGCTGAGGAGGTGAGGACCACAAACTCGTTGATTAGTGGGGGTATTAAGGACTTACTCTTGTTGAGCACGCTTTTACAGAGGCGCCAGAAGTCATTGGCTCCGAACTTAGAGGATGCTATTCGCTGCTTCATTCTGGCAGCAAACATCATCTTAGCTTCGTTAAGTATCTTTTTACAATTATTACGAGCTGAGACGAAAAGGCGCCTGTTTTAGAGATGAATGGGATTTAAGCTCAAATTTCCTGGCAGAGATGAAAGCATCGATGCCAGCCTTAACCCAGGAGGAAACCTCTGATGCACAGTCTTAGACGGGAAGACTAAAAACATTGTTCCAAGGGACGTCGCAAAGGAAGTCACGGAACGAATCCCAGTCTGCTCTTTGATAGCAGTAGGTTATTCTGTTGGTCTAGGTTTCTTGGGTAGGGGTGGAGTGGAACGATATGTTGACAGAAACTACGGCCTGGTCAGAATTTCCGAGAGGGCAGAGCTGTCTGGTGGTGCAAGAATTTGGAGTGGAAATGAAGCAGGGGTCTAGTAGCGAGTCCCTTCCATTAGGGCTTTGGAGAAACGCGTGGGGAAGTCGACCACTTGCGTAAGGGATTAGGAGATGGACAAATTAAAGATGTGGACATCAGCAGTGTCGCTTACAGAGTTTTCGAGCCACTTAGTGTGGTGGGCGTTAAAGTCACCAAACACGAAAATATGGGCAGATGGGTGAGAAGAGATGGCCTTGTCGATATTGTCAGAGATGCTGTCAAGTATTGAACAGTCAGGGGAGGAGGGGGAGCGGTAGAAGAAGAAGAGATAGCTAACGGAGCTTAGAAGTGAGAGACGGAAGCACATGAAAGACTGGTCCAGGGATGCAAGAGATGGCTATGGGGAGGTGTTCGCTGTCATACACACCAAACCCATGCATATGGACGTTGGAGTCCTTCCTGAAGAGGGGAAGGTAATCAGGAACATAGAACTCAGAGGAGGGGATAGACGGGTCAATGTTAGTTTCACACAGGGCTAAGATATCGGGTGAGTTAGTTTGGAGGAATGATTCTACGCTAGAAAGGTTAGTGCGGATACCGCGTATGTTAGTGAACGTGACACAGAGAATTTTGATCGTTTTCCGAGTATCTGGTTCGATTTTGGTATTTTTGTTTGTTTTCTTTCATGGTGTTTTGGTTGAGGAGAGAGGTCTAGAGTAGAATCAGTCGGTCACTATTTGCAGCATGTGAGGAATGGAGACTGGCGCAGCCTGCAACATAATGTGGCCTCGGGGTTGCCTACCGGAGGTTCGTGAATGGACGCCCGTCCATGCGCGATATGGCACTACAGGAACCCCGATATTATTCAGCTGTTGATCAGAGCAGCCTCTCAAGATGCTACGCAAGCGTTCGGGCTCCTAATTACCAGAATGGAGAGACATTGCCACCGTAGTCAATAACTGCAAAGGGTTTCCAACTGAACTAACACTAAGACAGAAGGAGGAGGTAGAAAGACCGGGAACCCCTTCCTAAACAGGAAACAAGGTGAACACCTCTACTCCTGTTCAAAAGAAGTGGGTATATATATTCTACCTCTGAGCTATGGGTGCTCTGTAGAAGGAGGCAGACCTTTTAGCGTGTGAGGTATCATACACCATTAGTTACAGTGCTCTAATTCATTACTGAATGAGCGATGCGTAGATGCTGGTGTAGATACTGTTTTTTCAAAATCTACCATTCTTCCAGATGGCTCAATCAGGTTGTGAAAACGTAAATAGACATCCGTAGACAGGTCTTTTTCGCTGTATAACAGCTCATCAGTACGGTTAGAAATCCGATTGCTGTTGCCCAGGATAGATAGATAGATAGATAGATAGATAGATAGATAGATAGATAGATAGATAGATAAGTTGGGGAAAACAGCCGATTATGCTACCAGGTTTTCAAAAGTATCGGTTCCGTCAGGGGAAATTATATTTTTTGAATACAAACCGACTGACTAAACCGATAATATCGAAACCACAGTAGCGTAAACGGCTGATATCCCTAAATTAAATATCTAAAAGCATTACCTGTGAAAGCTTCAGTTCCCTTCAAATATGTATTGAGCTTTTTGTAATATAACTCTTTACTGGTCTAATTTAAATTTAATTGAAATATTCTATAAAAACTGAGTATATGAATATATAAATGAGCTATTAAGTTTATATTAATAAACGTACATATTATACTGCGTCTAAAGCACGGCTCTGGGTTTCATGCACTACGCAATAATCAGGGGTACATAATGAACTAATCGATTGTATATTTGAATATATATACGTAAATATGTGTCTGTGTGTGTGTTTGTCCCTGTGTATGTAAAGCAAAAATGGATATGAAAAGTTAGATATGTAAACGAATATAACTATTTCAAATATTTCTGTGAAATTTTCGCCGATGAATTATTGTCCTGAAAATTAACTAAGTTTATTTCGCAAGAATTTTTCTTTAGCGAGATAGAACGTGATTCTCATTTTTTTTTTGCTAATTAATGTTTAAGCATTTAAACTACTGAAATAAATTTAATTTTCTAAAGATTATATATATATATATATATATATATATATATATATATATATATATGTATATATTAATCATATCACCCCAAGCAAGGGGGTAACGCCACTGATATGCAGGGGGCTACATAAGACTGAAAAAATTAGAAAAGAGAAAACCGGAAACTGCATCCTATACTGGAAACAAGGGATAAACCTCTTCACCTGTTCAATAGAGGTGGGTGGAGTGGGAACCGGGCGATAGTTTAGTCTATCTACTCCAATTATAGAGAGATTTTCTATGCGTAGCATACATGTAGTACAGGCCGAAATTATAGGGCAACTACATAGGATCAAATACATTGCTCATTTTTAATTGATCAAACGAGACAAGATTGCTATGCATTACAAGAGGCATATATTTCCAGAGAAGTGTTATGATTTGTGGTGTAGTGGATATCGACTCCAAGCAAGAAATCAGAGAACAGAGTTCGAATTCCAGTTGAATTCGTTGTATTCACTTACGCGTAAATACCCTTGTGAAAGTAATTAATCAACCTCCATTTATGAGCCAAATAATAGGAGAGATATGGTTCTATAGCCTTGGTTGTTAACCAATCTACCGCAGAAATAATGGCAAACTACAGCGGAAAACTTCTGCACAGTCAGTTCTGCACCTTTCGAGACATGATCGCCTAAACGATCATGTATGACACTTAACTGACTGAGAAGCCCAGAGATTTATTAAGCGTAACTTATTTGAGATAAAACCTGCAATTATGGGATATCGAATAGAGAACTCACTAGTCTCTTTTAAATGATCTATCGAGAAAAGCTGACAAACCAATTCGTAATGCCCCAATATATATATATATATATATATATATATATATATATATATATAAAATTAATAAACCATGTCAGTTTTTTTTTAAATTGATTCCTAAATGTATATTAATCATATATATATATATATATATATATGTGTGTGTGTGTGTGTGTGTGTGTGTGTGTGTGTGTGTGTGTGTGTATATATACAAATATGAACACATTGATTTAATCAATGTATATGATTTAAAAGCAGCTGGAATCTTTAGATCTCGACCATATTTCCTGCTATTTGGCATCTCTAGAAAATATTTCTTGCCTTTATAAAATTTTGAAATTTTACATATTTTACTATTTACATTTAAACCACGAATATATAAATTTTTCCCCAGGTTTTATTATTAAGAATTTTGTCTCATGTATTAAAATTGATGTTTATATGTCACACACACACACACACACACACACACACACACACACACACACACACACAC